>JAWMAG010000008.1:27075000-27242500 GCA_037013455.1 Ceratitis rosa
TGTAGACACATTTAGTTTTAGGGCATATTTGAATGGCTAGAGCATTTGTATGTGAAGTTTTTATGAAATTGAGGTCTACATCTTTCTCCAATTCACACGCATTAACGAAAAATTTCTTCGTTGTTTCTGGATTGTCTTTTGACAATGTCGCCATATATCTTATACAGCTCCTGTTGTTGTTGTTGTATCGGCTGTCCCAACCCCGCTTAAAGACAGGCGAGTTAGTCTAAGTCGCCGAGGTCATCTAACAGGGAACGAGCTCTTTGGACGAGGGTTCGGACCAGAGGGAGAGGGGGGTTAAGTGTGTGGTTGGTGTCGCAAGGGGGCTCGTTACATGCTGGGTATACTTTGGGTATGTCGGGGTCGAGTCTGTATAGGTAGGAGTTTAACCTGCTACAGCATCCAAACCTGAAATGCGCTAGTATAACCCGAGTCTTTCAAGGTAGCTCGAGCTCTTCGTCTGCTATGGGTGGTGACACTCATGACAGCCTGTTCTACGCACCGAATTTGACCTGAATTTTAGCCGGCCAAGGGCTGTCACTCTTTCGGCGATTTAATCTCGTTTAGGTCAACTAATCTTATGCAGCTCACCAGACTCTTTTCCATCTGATACTTCCATAAAAGTAGGGGTGTTCTTCTTCCGCTTCCATCAGCGGGTATATTATTATATACATAGTGTATATATAATTGGCGCTTTATAACCGCTGAAGCGATTTACGGCCGAACTCTTCCTCCAACTTGTGGTTTTGGGTCTTGATGTTTTTCCAACAAATAGAGGGACCTACAACTTATACTAAGCCGCCTCCGAAAGGCTGATGTTATTTTATGAGGAGCCTTTTATTTCATAACCATAAATTTCCCGCAACGCCTTATTCTCGAAGCCGACTCAACGGATATTGTCTGCGTTCACACTGCTGTACTTTATAGCATCTCGGAGACTTATAGAGTTTGTTTGGTGCGAATCCGCTGACAGTTTGTTTGACAACAGGAGGCAGGTTCTTATTCACGACCAGACCAGGTAGCAACCTTATCGACGACATGGTTATTGAAAATTGTCTCTTCTTTGTTAGCTCTGCAGCTCTTATTATATTATCCAGCATTAGTTTGAAGAAATAACACGAAAAAGAGACACCTTGTCTGAAGCTTTGCTTGGTACCGACCGGCTCGGCCTGACTTTTATTGGAAAATTTGGATAGAACTTCTAATATTTAAGATGTTAATCGATAAATCTTCCTAATATATAATACATACATACATAACTCTCTGTCGGGCAGAGATATAAGCTGTTCTCTACCTGTTATCTTGAGTTTTTTTTTTGGTTATTTTGACGAAGTTAATAATTAATATTTATGAACACGCTCTTATCTCACACAATTATGTATGTTATCCCTATTTACACTGGTTTTAAATATATAAATATGTATGTATGTACCTACGTATAGGGACAAACATACATACATACCTATGTATATAAAAATAATATTTGTAGTGGAAAAAGGCGAAGGTATGGCATGGAACAACAGTTTGATGGTGAAATAATGATTTGTGAAGTCAAACATTTCGATCGAAAATTTTTAGTTTATAAATACATCCTTTTATACATACGTACATACATACATGCATACATACCTACATATGTATATATTTCGCTACAATAACAATATGCAAGTGTTTCTACGAGCCACGTCCCGCATTTACCTGTATTGCACTCGGTTTTTGATTGACTACCAGCAATACAAATCTACATCCTTACATACATACATACATATATACGAGTAGGTACATTGTTGTTGTTGTAAAGCCAACATTAGCATTGACAACCATAACACCAACACCAACGTTCGTTTGCCATAGCGCCTACTGTGTCTTCTGCTTCTTCTGTATCCTCTGCGTCATCAATATTCGCTAACTACAATATTTATGTATACATGTACATATGTATGTATGTACATATATGGCTCTAATATGGTATGCGCCTGCGCACAGTTTATCATGCAACAACAGTGGCAGTAATAAGCTTTTCTGCCAATTGACCAAGATGATGATGAAGAAGAAATACAAAATGTGGTAGAATTAGAAGAAGAAGGAGAAGAAAAAGAGGAAGAGGAAGAGCAAGAAGAAGCCATCCAGTTTGCGTTGATCAACCTTGAGTCTTGTTACGTGCTCATTTTAATGCTGCTATCGTGCAGTACCATATATAAACAAACAAACACACATACATACATACATACTCGTACATACCTACATGCATACAACCATGCATGTACATATTTAGGCATTGCAGTTGCTGGTCCTGTTTGCTTATTTTTTCACACAATTCGCTCTTCATGTGTCAAAGCTTGTCTGTTTACAGGTATACCATACATGTACATATGTATGTATGGTACATATGTATTGAATTCTCCGATATGCAGGTATTCATATTCCCGCATTGTCTGGTGGGTTGTTTGCGCTGAATTCTGTCGTACGACAAAACGACTGGACACAGTAGAGAACCTCGTCAGGTTGGGTAACGATGTACATACATACATACATGTGCATATTTATTCATTTATAAATATGTGAGTGTTTATATATGTATGTATACATATCTTTTGCTTTTCTCTGCTTTCTGCAATTCAAATTGTTTCGTTTTTTGTTTCCTGGAAATCATAATTTAACATTTTTAACAATAAGTACCAGAGTCAGTCGGAGGCGCAAACTTACATACATACATACATACATACATATAAAAAATATCCTGCAAATATTTATGGACCATATGGTCCATTGAAGTACCTACAAATATACTCCTCCGTAGTATCCTATTGGACCAATGCATTTATCTATATCAGCTTAGTGCAGCAGGAGCATTCGCAATGAGACACAGCGAGGTTTCAGCCAAGTGACTTCTTTAATTCATTACTGAAGAAGAAATAATACAAACAGCAGCGCTGAATAGAGTAGGTACATTCTACAATAAGAGGGCAGCACTGCTGGCGTATACGGATGACACTGAAATCGGAAACAGGTGCTACTTTGGACTGAGTCCTTTCTCGACGAACTAAAACCAGACTCTACAAGTCGCTCATCATCATGCGCCCTGCTTTTTGGTGCGGGGTCATGGACGATGACCACATCTGCTGAGTCGCCGGTGGGAGTATTCGAGAGAAAAATTTTGTGTAAGATTTATTGTCCACAGCCGATGAAACGATGAGCTTTACGAGATATATGTATACTCTACCCTTGAATGCTTTCGATGCAGTATTCGCCTCCACTCCGTTGAAAAGTCCAGGTTGAGAAGGACCTGGCTGCACTTGGTATTTTGAATTGGCGCCGAAGAGCAAAAAGAAAGTATGAATGACGGCACTGTTGTTAATCTTATGGGAGGTGGAGGTGGAGCATATCTTAATTCGACCTTATACATATTTATTTTGTATGGATTGCGGTTAGTTTTGGATTACTGTATGGTCCGCGTGGAGTATACATTTCAGGCGCGCATGGAGTACTCGCGTTTTTCGCAGGGTACATGCGTACATATTGACACAAGTTTTTGCTCTGCTTTTTTAGTGCACACACATATGTACATGTACTCGTACATACATGTATCACATATGTACATGTACTCGTACATACATGTATGTATGGACAGATGATCATCACCGGAGTTAACAAGACTGCACAGCTATGACCGGCCTATTGGCCTACCGACATAACTTTAGATAGGCGGCATTCTCGCCCAATTCAAGAATCAGATTACTGGGAAAAATTAAGATATCTGAGAATTGTATTTATTAAATGTGTATGTGTGTGTGTGCGCGCAGTATATACCGACCGCAACGGGTTTATACTGAGAGTTTAAGAAGAACGTGACACACCTTCACAGTGCGAAAGATTAGTCAGTATGAGTGAGTACGAAGAGCAGATCGAAGAGCGGTCAAACGACTGTTGTATTAAAATACGGTGACGAAGAACTGACAAATTTCGATCTGATGAGTGCATGCCTGACGATGGAAACCTAAGTGTGCTCTGTCCAATCCACAAAAGGGGGGAGTAACATTACATCTAAGATCTTATCGAGCATATTATGTGTAAAATTAAAGTCATGAGAGTGGCTTCAGATCTGGTAAATCAAGTGGCACACGCCACTGTTGACAGTAATAACTTTGAAGCCGCAGATAATTTCATTTTTTTTAGCAACCAAACCTGGTAATTCAACGCAGTCATTCCTGCCAACAGCTGTTATTTTGGACTGAGTAGGCAGGAGGAAGTAGACTACAGTTTTCTCCCTTCTACGAACAAAGATCAAGCTCTACAAGACGCTCATAATTCCGCCCTAATATATGGCTTAGAAGTGTGGACGATGAGTCGACGCTAGGAGTTTTCGAGATAGAGATTTTGCGTACGATTTATAGTCCTTTGTGCATTGAGACCGGCGAGAACCGCAGACATAGTTCAGCGACTGCGATTACGCAGCCTAGGTCGCGTCGTTCGGCAGTTAAGACGAAAAATTTATACAATAAGCATGTTCAATCTATAGGCTTTTCCGATTTGTCAGGCCCGCAGGGTCTTGATATTTTTGTAACAAATCGAGGGCTACTACGTCAAGCCCTCTTAAGCAATCCTTAGGTTTCCGGCTTTCCGAGTTCCCCTTGTTCTTGTTGTTGTTGTAGTAGCGGCTTGCTTAACCCCGCTTAGGGCAGGCTTTGTTAATCTAAGTCACCGAGGTCATCTAAAGGGAGGTCCAGGAAACGTGCTGTTTCGACGGGAGAGAGGGGTTAGATTAATCGGTTTAAGAGGGCATGTGAAGAGGTGGTTAGTGTCGTGCGGAGACTCTCCACATGCAGGGCATACGTTGGGTATGCTGAGGTCGAGTCTGGATAAATTTCCTGTCGCAAGGGCGGTGTTCTGACAGGCCTGTAACTTCCTCAACTGCGTCTGGTTCGTCCAGGTTCTCCTTCGAATTATTTGGTTTCATTTGGCGTTCTAAATGAACAATAATTTAATTCGATTTTTATAAAATTGTCGATCATCCAAAAAGGTGAAAGAGCTTCGATACATAAACTGAGTACCAATAAAGACACCCTTTATCAAGTTGTAGGCACATGAATCATTGCATATTCTTATATTATATAGGTATTTCTGGATAAAAAATAATTTTGCACTTATTCACATAAATACTGGGTATAGTGTGGTTCCTCACATTTAAACTCATTTTCGTGAAGCTCTCTGTTGTACAGGCTTTTTGAAAGAGAGGGGTGAACATTGGGATGTTTCCGAAGAGGCCGATCCTTTCGATGGATTTACAGCTCGCACTCAGACGACGATAAATTAAATTTCAAAACATCAGTGCTGACTTTGGTTCCGATAAGTTTACCCCCATAACAATTCTAATGCATATATACATATATGCACATACATTCATATGTACATACATAAACAATTGTGTGCTTCGCTTTTCTTTTTTAATTATGCCTACAGTGCCCGGGTATGGTATGTATGGATATGAGCGACTATTATTCTGCGCTTGCTTCTGATTTTAGCTTTTGCAATTCTAGATTCCATATGAAAGGGTGCAATATCTACTACGTAGTGAGACTTTATGTCACTTCTTGTTAAAACCACAGTTGAAGAATTGGCATGTTCGCCTATTAAAGATGAATTTAAACGGAAATAAGCAAACTGTTGCACACTCTTTATGCTGGAGAACTTCTGCTCTTGTTGTTTATGCTCAATGGTGCGGCTCATGTCCGCCACTCGTACAAGTTAGTTATCTAAAACTGAAGAATTCTTACGAGTATATGAACGGCAGATAAACATTTATACATACATACATACATACATACATATGTATATGTGTATATGCAGACAAACATTGAAAAAGAGAAATATTTAATTTGTATAGAGTTCAACATAAATGGTCATGAAATACCCTAACCAACCAACCGACCGCCGTCCAAACCGCCGTCCAAACCGCCAACCAACCAACCGATTATGCGTTATTTGCTCTTCACGCGAATTTCATGTTCCATTTCACTCTTGACTTTTCATTGAATATGGACTGTACGAGTATGTATGTACATTTTTTATTGTCTGTTTACATTAATAACTAATTATAACTTCCATGAAAATACATATGTACATACATTCGTACTACTCTTAAATGGAAGCCTGATAGATCCATTAACTGTGATAGTGCTTTAGGTGGAAGAGAAATGCTGTGCTGTGTTCGGTGAGACGGAAATAGCAGAACATATTAGTCACTGTATAGCGTTGGCGAAACCTCATTGCAAAAATATTCTCAGAACGGATTTTATTAAAGTAGGTCCGGGCTTACCCGGTATAACGACCAATTCATATCCGTGCTCCATTTAACTTCAGATATGAGCAATTGCTCTGATGACTATGCTTGAATCCTATACTACTGAAGTTTTCCTGTCCAAGAAGATTATAACCAAAATAATCATAACACGCCAGGTGTTTCTTCCTCTAGCCGTTGGGAGTCAATTGAAAATATTAAATGATGCCAGGTGCTTGTCCACCAGTTCCTTCAAAGGGATGTAGGAGGTCTTATCCTTTCCCTGCTTCCAGCCATACTTTTAGAGCTGAATTGTATTCTCCCAGCTCCAGACGACGTGACGCAGCTGCCGCTTAATGCGCTAAGCTATGTCAATGTCATCATATATTTCATACATCCTATCGCTGCCGACTCATCTGGCAAAGTCATCGTGCTTCTCTGCATCATGAACAATTTCTTTGAGCTTTGATATTTGCTAGTCAAGAATGGACTTTACCTTTCAATTAACTCAACTCAATCGAAACAGATAGTACTTAGTTAGTTAGTTAGTCAATTAGGTTACTCAATCATGGCATCTCTTGAAGGAGTTTTATAAAACACACGAAGTTTTTAAAGCTTGCTGATGCAAGATCTGTAAGGCAGTCAAAGTAAAAATTACCGCGGAAATGATGTCGGACCACACTTGGGGAGGAGTAATGGCTCTACCGACTCCTCTTCGTTTACGTCTCTGCAGCTACGACAGAAATCATTAAAGAAGTGACCCACCCTTCTAACGGGCGTCCCCATCAAACAGTGTCAGCTCATTATGTTGAAATAAGCGTGTAGTAGAGTCGGTATACGAGCACCGATCGGTCGGTTTCGCACCACGTTGCATATCCTCACAGACGTCGTACGAATCCACTATTGAGGCTGTGGAGCAGAGTATCGAAGAACATCCGTACGAGCCTATCCGCCATTGTGCGCAAAATTGGAACTTGTCCAATCCACTTAATGGAAGATGGGCCAAATCAAGATGGGCACCTGCGGTCGTACGATTTAACAATGCTGGACTATTTTTTGTGTGGTTATATGAAGTCGCTTGTGTGCTTAGATGAACACGAGAACATTGCCACCTTAGTAGAGAATATTCGGCGCGTCATTGCTGATATATCGCTCTAATTGTTGGAAAAAGTCTGAAAACCACATATTTAAAAAGAAACATTTATTATTTTTTCACCGTTAGGTTAAAGAAGGCAGCGTACTCGTATAAAGAGTAGCTGTCTGAAGCCTCGTTTAGTAGCACAGTTTGGTGAAGCACAGTCGTCGGCAGATCTTTTTCTTCTATCGTAGGCGATCATTTGCTCACTGTTCTTTTCCCAAATGAATAATATCTGATCAATAGTCCATCTTTTAAGTCTGAAGTCACCCTAATATGGTCCGATGAGTTCGTTCAGACCTCTTTAGGATACCTTATGAAGCTTGCTTCAAACTTATCCAGAAAGTAAGTAAAAGACCTTTGCTTTTTCATGAACAATTTCCGCATAGGTTCACCGAAAAGATCTAAATTTCGTTTAATCTGTAGCCCATCTTCCTTGTGGCGGATCTACTTGCATCTGAATGTTTTGTAAAGCAATCGTGTGTCTAATGTTCGGTTTCGTTTCACTAAGCCGCTTCTTACTTGCTTGATCATGTTTTGGTATATTATATAACTTTGGTCTGAAGTACGAGGGGATTAACAAAGGTTCGGTCAGTTGGTGACTTTTAATTTGTTGTTATTAATTCTAAAAATCCTTTGTAGTTATTTCGTTAGTCTTCCTATCAAATTTTAGAACGGTCGGCTGAAATGGAGACTATTTCTAAGTGGTTCCGAAGATTCCAGACCGGACAGTTTTCCATAGGGGATGAGCCTCAAGGACGACCAAAATCTTCTACTGCTGACGTCACTGTAGTTCTGGTGAAGTCCAAAACTGACGAAGACCTACGATTGACACAAAAATTGATTGCTAATGAGTTGGACTAGAACGCCATGGCTGTATCGCGAATGTACTCGAAATCGGTCGACTATAACATATAGTCCCCATACACCGATTTTTTCAGATATGAGGTTTTGCTCAAAACTCTTTCAACAAAGCATCTAAGAGAATTGAAATTTGGCATTCTACACATGTATGTACATATACACAACTAAACATTGATACCAAACATCTGCACTTTTTTCTTGTTTTGCTTACTTTGGTTGACAAAAGAGTTTGATAATAAATGACTGATTAACTAAAACATGCTTTGTAATACATACATACATACTTACATGTTGTAACTACATATGTTTCTGTTTATACGCACATACATACATATACATATACATATGTACAATATACACTTGCTACAATCAAGTGCTTCGCTGATATCTTCTTCCACGCACAGATTGCAGCATTGCTACTGCATAAATTCATACCGGTCTGCAGTCCACGACATCTCTCTCTCTCTCTCCTATTTTCATCTCTCTTTTATTTGGCCAGTTTGTAGTGATGAACGGAATGTTGTTTTGATTGGTATGCGGTTTCTGGGAAAAGCAAACACTCGCAAGTGTGTTGAGCAAAAAATATATAAAAACGCTTAAGAAATGCTCGAGAAGGAGGTTTGTGTAAATAATTCTTGAAATAATTGAGTTTTTTTTTCACTCTAAATTATTAACGTTTTGTGCGTTTAACCAATGATGGCGGAAAAGTCGTTTTATTTCGGGTTTTCCAGTATTTTATTTGTGTTTTTGACAGTTATTCAATAAAATGGATTGTGAAAATTACCTAAAATTATAAAATTATGTGGCAAGAGGTATTGGGTTTATACAAGTGCCGTAAGACCTACATATACATATGTATAGCATTCTGGAGCACTAGTATGGTAGGCGACATTGAATCACATCAAACTTATGAAACCTTTGGCGGCCGCGATAGCCGAGGGTTGGGCATTGCATACTGTCACTCGGGAGCCCAGGGTCCGATCAACATCCCAAAATTAAAGAAAATTAATTTAAATGAGAAATTTTAAGTTAAATTATTTTATGTTAAGCTCTCCGAGTATATTTCTGACATGAAATAAAGTGTCAATCGAAGGCAGATTAGTATAAATTGTAGGTCGCTTCGGTATATTTCATTTTTGTTTTCTTTTATATTTTTGTTGAAGAAAGACATTTTCACAGCCACGTCTTTCGTATGTTGTTGATATTTTTAGTACGTCACGACTAAGTGTCTCTGAAGAGCCTAGATCTCGTTACTCTTAACGATGGCGCTTGAGGATACCTTCCGTCCGGTAATTTATACCTGCTTCTTTCAAAATAGTGATGATTCGACGGAAAGTTACCAGTAATTGTAAAGATATTTTTGTCTGTATTGATAGCTATAAATGTCAGGCAGACACAGTAGCAGGGATCTTCCAATAAAGAAGGTGGCTGTTAACTCAAAGACTATAATCCTATCTCTAAACAACCGGTTTGATAGACTTCCACGAGAAAATACATTGAATATAAATTAGGCCTCAGATCACACGAATCTAGAAGATAATTAAAAGCGGACGAGCTGGTATCGCTATAGAGGCTATAACCAACGAATACTACATACTTTTCGGCTGTATAAAGCACTCCATCTTTTAGCATCACTTAAGGTGCACTTTCATTGTAGTGGTTGCCACTAAACTTCGGTGGTGGTGCGTAGATCGTAGAGAGACCGATGGGCAACTACCCCGGTTGAATAGGACGCAACGCTAGAGCTCTACTTTTGAAGTGTCGTATTTTTCACAACACAAAAATCCAACCTGACGAATACTAATCTATATGTGGGTGTAAGAAAATAAGACAGTTCATTAAATGAAGCTAATTTTTCGCTAACACAAAGTTGGGATGTATAGCGAGGCAAAGAGAACCAACTCAATGGCTTTTGTGCGTCTGGTAGCAGTTAGGACCATATGAGCTCACTTTCCTCCAACCGATCCACCAACCAGCCAAACATTTATTCAAGATGAGTAGCAAAATATCATTTGTTGGAATTGGCTGGATTGGACCTTAACATGTATCTCTCATATCAACTGTTCGTTCATGCCATCAAATTCGGTTAGATTATAATCAATAGCTGTGAAATAACGAGAAAACGCGTGACTACAAATATAGTTCCCATGCCGCTGAACTAATTATTAAGATATATTATTTATTATAAACACAGTCTCTGAAGGACTTCTTAATTTCAAGTAACTTAAATTTAAAGTTATTCAGCATTTTGACTTGAATCAAAATTTTCTCCATTCGACATATGAGATTTCTGTTTCGGAGAGTCTCCGCAACTGACAATTCTAAGCAATTTTATCTATTTCGTATTTCGGTCGTAGTTACGTTTTCTTACGACGCTAGGTTGATGGGGAACGGTTAGATTTTATATTTTCGTGTATTATTTTATATACATATGTATGTTTGTATTTTGTTATATATTTTTAAATAAGTTAATAAAACTTGATCTTGATGGTTGTAAAAGTAATATTGATGTATTTTTTAGATTTTGTTTCATAATTAAGCTTTTTGATACAACAAAAGAATAAGTTGAAAAACTGGCTATTACAAAGTCAACCAAAAGAGATAGTATTTCCAAAGCTTCCGAAGGTTGCAGTGAAAGACATTGGCAGGAAGGTGCTAATGCTCTAAATGCCCTGGATCGCCATAAAAATTATTGCATGACTCCGAGAAAATTAACTCAAAGCAGCTCCACTACTCGATTAAGTTTCTTCCGCTAAAGTATCTAGAACTTACTTGAAAGCATCCATATTAAGCCTCAAGTTTTTCTTAATTTAAATTAGTAAATCAATTGTAATAAATTTTTGCTCCTTCAACCTAATTTTCTTACAATTCATTGCTCCTCTCAATCTTCTCCATTTAACTCTTGCCACCGAATTATCTGTTGTACTTTTCTCCATTTCATGAAATATCGTCGCTGCTATTGATTCCATTTCACGTTGAAAATATAATATATGCGACTTTATTTGTAGTTATTTAATTTTATGCAAAAATATTTTGTGTTTATTTGCTTTGTTGTGTTTGAATCGCACACATTCAAATACAAACAGCTGATTTCAATTTCCTCTATCGATTCGATCGTAACTTAGAGTACTTAACTACGTAATCGAAACGCATCATAGCGCTCAATAGATTGTATTATATGTATGTACATAGTATGTATAATATTATTGTTTGAAATAAATTTAAAAATTATGAAAGGTTTAAAGACTTTTTTGCCTATCTGTAGGCAATGCATCTTTCTGGCGATTTAATTACATTCTGCATTAAGCTATAAATAATTAAATAAATCTGTCGCTGTTTAAAAGGTGAAAAATAAATATTTGTAGGCGTTTACAACTGACATACATTACATAAGTATTTGCTTATCATTCGTGATTTATGCATAAGTACGTACATATGTACATATGTATGTATGTACATATGTGTATGATTTAAGTCTTTAGAATTTTTTTTTTTACTGCGGGAAGCGATTATTTAAGGTTAGGCAGATTATAAGCGTAATTAACTGTAAGTATTACATTGTTAAACTTAGCCATTTGTTAGAAGGAATGTTTGCACTTGAGATACTTCGTTTAAAATCTACTAAAGATTGGTGATCTAGCAAATAGCTTTTGGTCTTTCCAAAAGCAAAAGTGAAAGATTTTTGGAATTATTAATCTGGTGAGACTTGATGCATTATCTTGTGTCTTACCGATCAAAACTAGATGACAAGAAATTAGAGAAGTTGTAGTCATTTGATAATTATTTCACAATTCTTATCTTTTTATATTCGGGTGCACTAGGTACAGAGAGTGTAGGTATTATGTTTTTTCATCAGACTTCATACGTAACGACCTGATAAATGAACACATATATTTGAATCAAGCGTGGAATCCGTTGTCTTATGCTGTAAAGGTTCCACTTTTCATCACTAGGAACCATACGGTTCAGAAATGGATCGATTTTGTTACGATTCAGTAACGATTCGCAGATGGAAATTTGGTCCATGAAGTTTTTTCTCATTAACTCATGTGGCAGTCATACACCAAGCTTTCTTGTGTATCCAGCCTTATCCAAGTTTTCCTGGGCAATCGCAACAGTGCTTTTGACATTTTCGACAATTGGCCTTCCACATCGTGGTGAATCTTTTACACCAAAAACTCAAAATTCAAAATTCACCTTTTCTTTTGTATGGACCTCCTACTCCGTGCCGGAGTTAGCAGCAGTCGGTGCAAAGTGTCGGCAGTGTTATAGCTTGGAATCTTGGCCAGATAAATGTCTAAAATAAAATGGTTAATTACTTCTAAATTTATACAATATGTTCGATCCATACCGAGTAATTTCAATTTCCCCGAGTACATTTCGTGACATTTAAAAACTTACTTTTTCCAAAAAAATACATAAAAATGCTCGATAAGAATTTCAATGCTTATAAAGCGCTAATTATCTGAATATAGAGCATTTCTACTACATATTTACTACATATCTACTCTATACATATATACATATATGCAAATTACTTACTTTATTTCAGAATGGGTTTCCCCCAATATTTTTTGTGCTCATTTTTTGTTGTGCTTTTCCTTGATCTAAATGCAAATTACAGAGTAGGCACGCATTTTCGAAGTATTAATATTCATACATACATGCATATACCATATGTATCTATTATAAGGGTATACTTATATGTAGATATAATACAACATATACATGCAACATTTGTAAGTAAAATGCTCGTTCATTGCACTTAAAATTAAAGAAGAAAATATAAATATGTATGTATGGTATGTACTCGTATAAAAAATAATTTCTGCATGCTGGTCGAAGATAAAAAATTCTGTTTATGGAGAGAAAAATCTTTAAAATTAAAAAAAAAAATTATTTAAATTAGTTAATTTTTATAAAATTAACCCTTCACTCATTACACAATTTATATTATAATTTCAAAATGCGATAATATTTAAATTTGGTTTAAAGACTGGTTTTATATCAAAGTTCGAAACGCCTACACTTTCATATTAAAAGCCGCAAAGTATGATTTATATACATAGTATTGTATTTGGTAAAAGTCTGCACAATACTCTGTATGCACTCAATTATTAATACTTCCTGCAAAAGAAATAACTTTTTCTTGAAACCCCGTGGTTTCCAGAATATTACAAAGCAAATATTTATAATGTTTTGTCACTTTTCGATGAACGCCAAATAATTTTCTGAAGAAAATGCGTGAATTTGGTTATGACTGCCCAGGGTTTTCCAATGAGAGGTTTTATTTTGAATAGATTCCGGTATACGACATTTTTTTTGACATTTGACAACCAAAAACTAAATATGGAAATTATTAAAATTCACTATAAAAATGCTGAAAACCTGGTGGCAGAAACGGTTTTGTAAAACTAAAACATTTTTCGGTGGTCCTGATACAGACATTGGTGAAAAAAATGTAGCTGTTGGGATAAGAATAAAACACTTGCACGTCGCTCAAGAACAATTGAGAATACTTTTGCTGTAGCCTAAAATGTTGAAGAAAACTCAGGTTTGCCTATTCTTCGTCGTTATTTGGAATTGGGCTTTCTGCAAGCGTCACTACAACGTAGTTTGCATAAAGATTTGGGACTTAAGGATTATTAAGCTCAGTTAACACAAGAACTATATATAATTGGCGCTTTGTAACCGCTGAAGCGATTTTTCGGCCGAGCTCCTCCTCCAATTTGTGGTTTTGCGTCTTGATGTTTTTCCAACAAATGGAGGAACCTACAGTTTATACTAAGCCGCCTCCGAACGGCTGACGGTTTTTTACGAGGAGCCTTTTATTTCATGTCTGAAATACACTCGGAGGGGTGGACATTCCCTGCCGAGGGGCGACCGCAATTAGAAAATTTAACTTAATTTTTTATTTAAATTAATTTTCCTTACCTTTTGGATGTTGCTGGCACTGGGATATGAACCCGAGCCTTCCGAATGTCAGTACGCAATGCTAACCACTCGGCTATCGCGGCCGCCAAATATGAAATACATGACATTAATCCGAAATTTCATCGCAAAATGAGGCTCATTTCCACCTCGATAGCTACGTTTTTTTGTATTTATTCGCAATCTTTGTCCTTTCTTATCTTCTCTACATAATCGCCAATGATTTCAATGCATTTCTTTAGCCTATAGATCCAATCTGAAAAGAGTCTTCAACATCTTGCTTTTAAAGCTTATCAAGTTCAGCATTAACCTTTCTTTTTAGTAATTTATGGAAATAACCAGAAATCACATGGCGCTACATCCGGGGAATATGGTGCTGAACGTATTTCTTCGATCTCAGAGATCGCAATAAAATTACTCGTTATTTCAGCAGTGTGGGATGGCGCGTTGTCATGATGTAAAAAGCAGCAGATTCGTCACCAGTAACGACTTTACTACAGTTGCTAGACTGACAATTTTCGAATTTGTTTAGGAAAAATTGAGCAAAATGCACTCGAGCATCTTTTTGGGTCTCATCTAAAATTCGTGTTATCCATCGAGCCGATTTCTTCGTGTATGCCAGATGATTACTTACTATTTGCCATACAGCCATGGCAGTCAAGCCCGATTCATTAGCAATCATTTCTTGTGTCTTCGTCAGTTTTGGATTTCACCAAAGCTACAGTGACGTTATCAGTGAAAGATTTTGGTCGACCTTCTCGGAGCTCGTCCTCTACGGAAAACTGTCCGGTCTGGAATCTTCGAAACCACTTAGAAATGGTCTTTAAAGACGGTGCAATCGTTCCATATGCATTTGGAATTCACTTAATATTTGTATTGGCTGTAAATTACGCCGAAAACCTTAAGAGAGTCACATGACGAATTTCTGTTTGCGTTGGTGATGAATTTTGGTCTGACCTATTCTCAGTTATATTGCATTTACACGTCTCCATTTCTAAAATTTAAAGGAAGACTAATAAAGGATTTGGTATTTTTGGATTTAACAAAAACAAATTGAAAGTCACCAACTGACCAAACGTTTGTTGATCCCCTCGTATATACACGACTTCTGACAATATTTTGATGATGGCGTTTGAATTTAAATACGTTTACCGTTTGCTATTTGCTTTAAATCCAACTAAAAAATTAAAAAGAAAAAAAAAAATCCAACAAAGTTATTTCTTTAAGTATGAGAAAATTCTCGATTTTAATATATATATACATACACGTATGTATGTATTGAATTGTATTAAGTCAAAGCGGACTCTGTGAAAATCTGTGAGGCTGACGTATTTATTTACTATTTTCTATACTTACATACATACATACATACATATATATACATAAATTAAAGCGAAGGCGTTCTATACTTGAGCCAGTGGAAATTGGTTTTCAGAGACATGGGATTTCCCTCAGAGCTTTAATTGGTCAACGAACATGTATGTACACATATATGTGTTTGTAAGAATGTCTGTATCTATATGTAGGTATACTGAGCATCTTTGCGAATGAATAGTTTTATAGCATTGTCACACTATTCATACTATAAAATTGGAATTTCACAATCAATCTAGTACGAGTTGTTGACATTAAGAAAAAGGAAAAAAACGAAAGAAACTAATAAAATACAAAAACAAAAACTAAAATGCAGTTGCTCTAAGGTTACAATAAAATGTATACAATTAAATTTGCGGGAAAATTAAATTAATTTTAATTTTCATTCATTAAAAGCACACAAAACATTCGCTAAATAGTGTTTGTACGAGTATTAGTAATAGTGAACATGTTTGTATTGTTAAAATACATATACATACGTGTATGTATTGTACATTATAATGGAAGAAATATGAGCGATTATTTGATCCATCATTTCAATTCAAACGAATTCAAAAACTGGTCATCATTTGTCATGTAATTAAAATTAATGCGCTTAATTATGTTTATATGCATGGTATATTTCAATATATGCAACATATTATATATGTACATATGGCAACGCCAGTGCCAATGTCAAGTTATTTTTTATGTATATTTTTATGCAGATTTTTTAATGCGTATGAATGTACATATGTATAGTTAACAATACATAATACACCGCTCAAGCACGTGTTTACATACATACATATATACCTATGTATATTTAGACGGAAATATTGTTTCATATTGAGTTGCAAACTGTATTATCAATCCATTTTATTATATATGTACATACATATATTTAGTTTTAATGTGGGCGGAGTGAAAAAAAAAAATCATTGCTTTCTTTTTAATATTATTACTGAAGCTTATATAAATATGTATGCATGAATGCATGTGTGTATGTTTGTTTGTATTTTATTCACACTTGGGGCCATGTGTTGATTGATAGAATATATCAAAACGAATACATTATTACATACAGTTGCGAGCATTGAAATAGTAGTGCCTGTTTGCAAAGGGAGTTTTGCGTTATATTTTGTATCTTTTATAATATTACCGTCGATTATTTCTAAAGTTATATTATTTGAAGTGTAACGAGCCTGTTATGCACAACTTTCAACTGGCAAACACTTGCCGTTATTTTTTAAAGCTAATTATATTGCGTAGTCAGTTTATATAAGTGAGCAATAAAATAGTAGTGAACAGTGAGCTGGTGTAAAAAAGTAATTTTCACGTTAAAATTTTTATTTGTACAATACAAAACGTAAGTTTCCGCATATTTTATTTGTTATTCAATGAAAAAAAAAAAATTTATATATCTGTTTTTTTTTAGTGGGCCGCGGGAACCACTGCAGTAAAGAAAAACGGAAATGGATCCGGCCCCTAATAAACACCGAGAAGATCTAAAAGAAAGTTAAAGAACTTGTCGGGTGTTCAGCCACAATGATACGTAATGCTATTACTTATAAAAGAAAGAACAGAAAAGGGGTGTAAGACGGATTCTTTCAGAGAGTTTTGAACGAAAGGCGGTAAGATGCGCTAGGACACGACCGACAATGTCGGCTATGGAGATTAGAAGCGAATTGAACCTGCACTGTGGTGTTCATAATGTAAGAAGACTTCTGTTTAAGCATAAGTTATATGCCCGAAGTCCTCGAAAAGTACCGCTTTAAAAAAAAAATCATGTAGCACGACGTCTTAAATATGCCAAAGAACACCTTAATTGGCCGATTGAGAATTGGCGCAACATTTTGTGGACTGACGAGTCAAAAATAGTTCTATATGGTGGTAAAAGTTCCCGTCAGTATGTAAGTCACCTACCTAATACTGAGTACGACCCCAGATTCACCATAAAAACATTGAAACATGGCGGTTCGCGTATTATGGTTTGGGACTGTTTATCAAACAGAGGCTTGGGTCCAATTCACAAAATTGATAATATAATAGACCAACACGCAACGCGTTGCTTTAATGAAAAATATTATGCTACCATTTGAAATGGATATTCCAGCAGGATAATGACCCGAAACACACCAGTAGGATGGCAAAGGAGTGGTTTCGAGTAAATGGAATTGAAGTCATGGATTGGCCAGCTCAATCCCCTGACCTAAATTCCATTGAAAACCTTTGGGCAGACATTAAGAAAGCCGTATGGAATGGTAAACCGAAAACAACAACGAACTTTGGACCGTAGTGCGGGTAGCATGGCAGAGCATACCCTTGAAAAGATGCGAGAGTTTCGTAGTTTCTATGGAGAGACGTTGTATTGCTGTTATAAAAAATCATGGTCATGCTAACAAGTATTAAATTTATGCAATTACAAAAAATCCTTCATTGTTTCTTTAAAAAATTGTTTATTACTTTACTATTATTTTACTGCTCGCTATAATTTTCCAAGATACCTAAACAAATATTTGTAAATAAATATATCGTCGACATACATATGTACAATAAATCAAAATATTTTTGTTAATAAATATAGCTAGGAAAATCTGCTCCACTTTTGCATTTCAATAGATATTAAAATTGTGTGGAATTTTGCATACCTCGAAGATATCTAAAATTCTAGTACACACTACTATTTCACTGCTCGCAGCTGTACATACATACATATGTATGCCAAAGCAGTTTTATGATTTTTGTTATGAATATTTGAGTTTTTATTTTAATGCGCATAACCTTCACAATGCGTAAGAAAAAGCACTCTATAAATTAATAATATTTTTTTTTATGAATTTAAAAAATTTGAAATATTTTTTTTATATATATATATATTTTTATATATATATTATATTTTTTTTATGACGTATTTCGATACATATGGTATACATAAATATATGTTGGTGGTATTTTTTAATTACAGCTCTTATAATAAAGGGTGTTTTTCGACATGTGGTTTTCAAGAATAAATAATGCGCATATAATTTAATGTTATTGTCTAGAATTTAGCATAATTATAAAGATAAGGATTTTTTTTCAATATGTTTTAAAATTGCTTTCGTGTGTGTGTCCGTCTCGCGGCTGGCTTTAATAAATTTCAGTCGAGAGGCCAAATTTTTAATAATTTTTGAAGCAAACCACATATCAGCAATGACCTGCCGAATATCCTCTTGCAAGGCGTTCATCGTCTCGGTTTTATTTGTGTAGACAACCGA
Organism: Ceratitis rosa; assembly: GCA_037013455.1. Classification (NCBI taxonomy): domain Eukaryota; kingdom Metazoa; phylum Arthropoda; class Insecta; order Diptera; family Tephritidae; genus Ceratitis; species Ceratitis rosa. The sequence goes on from JAWMAG010000008.1 coordinate 27,093,821, forward strand.
CTTCATATTTCACAAAAAATAGTTCAGCGATGTTTACTTCAATAAATAAACGGTTTCCTCGGTGGCATGACATATAGCGCCGACTTGTTGAAACCAAATATTGTCCACATCAACATCGCTCAATTCAGGTGCGAAAAGGTCATTAATTATAGCGCTATAGCGTGCCCCATTGACTGTAACATTATGACCGGCTTTTTTTTGTTTTTTTGAAGAAATATGCTCCAATGATTCCATCTGTCCATAAAGCACACCAAACAGTGACTTTTAGAAGACGTTATTTGCGTCTCAGCAATGGCTTGTGGATTATCATCACTCGAAATGCGTCAATTTTGTTTATTAAGCTAACCTTAGTGAACTTTATTGTTGAACAAAATTTTCTTGTGAAAATCAGCATCGATTGCCATCTCACCGTACTTGTGACGCGTTTGATAGTAGTTCGGCATCAATTCTTGCATGAATTTGATTATATACGTAGGCTGCTATATATATGTTTGACCAAATAATGAAAACACGAATATTTATCAACGAAAATGGTTTTATTGTTTTTCAAAATATTCTCCATCAAGATTTATACACTTTTGCATGCGCTCAAACCAATTTTCGAAGCACTTTTTCCACTTCGATTGAGACACCTCCAAAACATGGTTTTTGAATGCTACAACAGCATCTTCTGGCGACGAAAATCGTTGACCACGCATTATTTTCTTGATGTGTGGGAATAAAAAGAAGTCTTTGGGTGCCAAGTCAGGCCTGTACGGCGGATGACCCATCAATTCGACGTTTTGGCCGGTCAAAAAGCCGCTGGTTTGAGCCGATGTGTGAGAGCTTGCATTGTCATGGTGCACAATGATTCGTCTTCTCTTGTTCGTTTTTCGAATTTCTCCGAAGACTTCAGGCAAACAAATGGTGGTGTACCACTCAGAATTGACCGTCCTACGTTGCTCAAGCGGAACAGTCGCCACATGACCAGTTTTGCCGAAGAAACAGGCGACCATTTGCTTCGAAGTGCTTCTTCCACGAACAACTTTCGTTGGATTTGGTTCGTCTTGGAAGACCCACACGGTCGATTGCTGTTTTGTTTCGGGCTCATACGTATAGATCCATGATTCGTCACCTGTGACGATCTTATAAACGTCTTTTGAAGCACCGCGAACGTATTTTTTCAGCATTTCTTTACACCAATCCACACGAGCCTTTTTTTGAGCGATTGTCAAATTGTGCGGGATCCAACGAGAACAAACCTTTTTTACGGCCAAATGTTCATGCAATATCGAATGTATGCTGGTGGGAGAAATGCATAGGCATGCCTCTATCTGAAGGTACGTTACATGACGGTCTTGCATTATCAGTTCACGTACGGCATCGATGTTTTCTGGCACAACGGCTGTTTTTGGACGACCTTCCCGGAATTCGTCTTTGAGCGAGCGTCGGCCACGATTGAATTCGTTGTACCAGTTTTTCACAGTGCTATAGGATGGTGCTTCATAGCCATACAAAGATTTAAGTTCACCGATGCATTCTTGTCGTGATAATGCACGTCGAAAGTTGTGAAAAATGATCGCACGAAAATGTTCACGAGTTAATACCATTTTTTGGCCGAGATGAATTTTTTAATTCCCTGTAAATAAAACAATTCACTATTAAATGACAAAACGTTCTGATTGATGTTATGCCAAAAAATGTCAAACTTTCCAATGGAAATGTCAGACCTATATATAGCAGCCTACGTAAGCCCACAAACCAAGATCATTTCGCAAAATCTTCCATGAAGTGGATTGGCATAGCTTTAGTTTTTGCACGCGATGGCAGAAGAACTCATTCGGGACTTCTTCGATGGTTGCTTGAATTACTGATTCTGCTAACTGATTATGTGGACCGAATATTGAACGCAGTGAGCAATGCGGCGAACCATTATTTTGATAATAAATTTAATGATTTGCAAATATTGTTCCGGAATAAGTCTATCCATTATGAATTAGCAAACCAAACTAAGTATGAATCAAGTAAAATATGTCAAAAAGACCAACTTGGAAAAAAGTTTTGACTTTTTGAAAACCACACGTCTAAAAAATAAAACAATTTTACCAAGATTTATGGTATAGCCATTGAGGATGGCCGACAAGCAAAAAGTTTTAATAGCAATAAAAATTTACAAAGCATTGGGAAGCTGTTGTGTAGCTATTTAAATTTCAAAGGCACTATTATATTTTTGGAAATTCAAAAAGTTCTTTTTTATTTATTTTTTACTATTTTTTTTTATTATTTTATTATTTTTTTTATTACTTGAGATTAGCGTTTCTAGTTTTTTTTTTATTTGCATTATAAATTTTTTATTCTACACATAGTTTTTATAATTCTATTATACATATTTTATTATTACGTTCGTTGGTATGGATTGTTTTGTGCATACTTAAGGCATTTTTCATAAGAGTCTTATCAAATAACACACAATCTATACATACATATGTATGTATATTATACTTATTTATTTCTTTTCAATTTTTATTTATTTTTTTTTGTAAAGAAGGAAATGTGTATACACAAAGACTAGTGTGGCAATGTACATACGTGTATAAGTATTTTTTATCAGCAATATAAACTGTATAATTGAAATGAAATACAATTTTGAAATATATTTTGAAAAATTTGTTCCGTATTATTTATTTGGGGTATAGAAGCTGAACTGTGTGATTAGGGTATACTAATTGCATACTTTGTTCATCTAATGAATTTGAGTAAGAACATAAAATATACCCGTAAATATTAGGTATAGTAAAAAAAGCAATCCATTATTTTTGCAATTGATGGCGCTTTAGTGATCTGTATCTCGCGTTCTATAAGTGCAATTCGATTACGCTGGATGGCGCTAGAAAGTTGACATTTTGCACTAAAAAAGATAACAGGAGAAGCGTTGATAACTTAACTCAGTAGTGTTTGAGCGCATATCAAAGATGGACACCAGAAAATATGCTACATATATTCTACATTCTGCCGTTCGGAGGCGGCTTTGGCGCTTTGTAACCGCTTAAACGATTTTCGGCCGAGCTCCTCCTCCAATTTGTGGTTTTGCGTCTTAATGTTTTTCCAACAAATGGAGGGTTCTACAGTTTATACCAAGCCGCCTGCTTGGTTTTTGTAATGAGGAGCCTTTATTTCATGTCCGAAATACACTCGGAGGGATGGATATTCCCTGCCGAGGGGCGACCGCAATTAGAAAATTTAACTTAATTTTTTAATTTTTTATTTAAATTAATTTTCCATAACTTTTGGATGTTGGTGTCACCGAGATTTGAACCCGCGCCTTCGGAATGTCAGTTCGCAATGCTAAAATTCATACATACGCACACGTGCATACAGTGACTCAAAGCCTTAGTTATATAAACCTTTCCTTATTTGGGATACAAATTTTTTTCAAAACATAACTTTTATATATTTTATGAAAATATGTATTTTTCTGCAAACACAAAGCTAAAAAAAATAAATAAAAATTAAGAAGCAATTTAAATGTTTATCTGGCAAATGTAAACTTTAAGCTAATTCTGCGAATTGCATTTTTTGTTATATTTTTTATTTTATTTATTTATTTTTATTTTTTATTTTATTTATTTATTTTTATTTTTTATTTTATTTATTTATTTTTATTTTTTATTTTATTTATTTATTTTTATTTTTTATTTTTTTTCTTTATTTTTTAATTTTTATATTGTTTATTTGTTTTTATTTTTGATAGGTAATATGTATTTATTTTATTTTGATTTTTTTTGTATTTTAAAATCTATCATCTGAATTATTATACTAGGTGGTGTGAAAAGTAACCTCTTTGACGGACATAATGCGCTGCTACTGCAAAAGAGGTTATAGTGCCTTGTAGTCCGTTCATATTTAGGCAAACATGCCAAATTTCAGTGCGATACTGCCATTAATTTTGTTTTGACAGCTGATTGTTGTTGACATGTTTGGCATCATGTTGGCTAAAATCAATGACTTAGGGCTCCAATTGCTTCCATATCTACCGTATTCGCCCGATTTGGCTCCCTCGGAGTATTATCTCTTCCCAAACCTCAAAAGATGGCTTATCAATATTCAGCTCACGCAAGGACCTTCCGGGAAATTACTTTTCGGACGGGATCAAGAAGTTGGAGGTGTTAGCGGTGCTTATCAACTTCAGCATTAACCACATTATATATTTCTTCGTTGCTATTAAAGACCTTTACTTTTAGTAATTTATGGAAATAACCAAAAATCACATGGCGCTACATCCGGGAATATGGTGCTGGACGTATTACTTCGATCCCAAAGATCGCAATAAAATTAGTCGCTATATCAGCAGTGTGGCATGGCGTCTTGTCATGTTGCCGCAAATCCTGTTTCTTCCTGTTTTTCAACAAATTTTTGAGAACTTTTGGTAAGCATTCTTCGGTGCACCATTTTGCAGTTACCGTCTGATCCTTTTCCAGTAGAATAGCAGCTACGATTTTAGATCGGGTGAAGTAAACTGACAACATTACTTTTGCTGCTGATTTTTGTTGCTTAGATTTTACTGCTGGGTCGCTCCGTTTGGGCTACATACCATGTACTGCTGTTTGGTTGCTGGATCGTACTTATAGAACCAAGATTCGTCACCAGTAACGACTTTACTAAAGTCGCCAAACTGACCATTTTCGGATTTGTTTAGGGAAAATTGAGCAAAATGCACTCGAGCATCTTTTTGGGTCTCATCTAAAATTCGTGGTACCCATCGGACAGATTTCTTCGGATATCCCAAATTACTTAATATTCGCGATACAGCCATGGCATTCAACCCCATTTCATTAGCAATCATTTCTTGTGTCTCCGTCAGTTTTGGAATTCACCAGAGCTATAGTGACGTTATCAGTGGAAGATTCTGGTCGACCTTCTCGGGGCTATTCCTCTACGAAAAAATGTCCGGTCTGGAATCTTCGGAACCACTTAGAAATATTCTGTTTGCCTTCCTTCAAAGACCGCACTGTTACTCTTCACCAAAAAGGTATAATACATCTGCTTTTAAAATGCCTTTCTTAAAGGCATAGAGGTGCCTCTTTCTACTGAAGTTAAATGCTTACACATAATCTTAGATAGCACACCCACCTGTAGCCGGTACACAGCAGAAGGGAGTAACAAAGCTATTATGCGGAATAAGAGTAAATATTGTATAATGGCTATATATAGCGGTGATAAGACCCATATTATTGTACGGAGTCACTGTCTATGACGAAAGATTTGGCTGGTAAAGAATTGGTTTCCGGTACCTGTGAAAATTATAAGTCTTCCCATGTGAGAGGCATAATGGCATTACGAGTATCTACCTTCAAAGTGGCAAAAAGTTATCGAGCAAAACCGTGCGTATTTGATATAAAATTTAATCACTAGTCAAGGATACTTATGAGATTAAGCTGGGAAAAGTGCAGCAGAGCGCCTTTATGAGATTTCTTTCATATCTATATTTTTATCAGCCATCGGCTTAAGGACCGATGCGAATAGCTATGAGTTCACAATCAACAAAACACGTTTGCAAAGTGTTTTCAGTTTTCTTTTGCCGAGAATTTGGATATTACTTTCTTATGGACAGAATAGCTGCTGAATTTAAGCATGTCCAAATTAAATTTGAAAAACGTATTTATCACTCTTATGAATGCTCATAACGAATGAATTTCTTCAAAATTTGTCCATACTCGTATACTCGTAGTTCGTACGGGCGTATACGTAATTTGAGTGATATGTAATTTCCGGCGTCTTTTGAGAAAATTCACAAGTCTTGGGTAAGTTTCGCTGCAAGTTGTATGTACATATGTACAAGTGTAGCACAAGTACACTAATTTTAAATTCCCTCTACTAAATATTTGCATAATTGGCACTTTCTCCGTATTCCTCGAGTTTTTGCACGTCATCATGGAGGAATATATTGATAACAGAATTGCGTAGAATCTCGATTGCTAGAATAGATATTTTTAATGTAAATAAATTTTAATTAATTGCTTACATATATACATTCAATTCATTATATTTAAGGCATTTCCGAAGTACTTTTATTATGTTATTATCGTTAAGTAATTCATAGTAGGAAAATGGTGCTCTTTGAGATTTATATTTTACTCTCCGATCATTCCAAGTAAACGATTGTTAATTTGATTATGAAGTATTTTATAAAGGCACGCTTGTGCTATTTAAAATAATAAAATTGATTATATTTTAAATAATAATTATGATTTCGCTTATGTAAGTCGTATGGCATGTGCGCGGCTGTTTTCTTAGAATGAAAACAAAAAAGTTCTTTATATTTGCTTTTGCCTCAAGTGCTGTTTGATTAATTACATCCTTTTGTTTTCCATGTTATAAGATTGCTTTCAGTCTTCCGGTCTTTTGTAGTTATTCGGCGAATGATTTTCAAGCCGATCTGTGATCTCAGCTGAAATTTGATACGGAGGAGTGGAGGATCTCTGTCATGAATTACACTTAGAAATTATTTTCCATCCTTTTTTCGAGGTCTGTTACCTTTTTCGGCCTTTCAACAACTAAATTTCTTACGAAAACACAATTTTTAAGGCCAGAAACGCAGACTCTCTATGAAACTCTGCGACACAGTGTGTGACATATTTTTGTTTTGCACCGCAATTTTTTTTTGACAGAGTATGCGGAGCGTTAAGAGTTTGAATACGTGCCAGACCAACATATACAATTTTAGAAAAGAAAAGTAATTTATTGGCATCGGTCCGCGGTTCCATTCTGCATTTGCTGAGAAAAATTAAGACGTATGGTACACCACAAATTGACAGAAGAAATCGAATTATACCATAAACCTATATAATCTTCTTCATTTAGTACAATTGATTAAAAGTACTTTTGGTTATCGACCTTATCAAAGTTTATTGTTACAGGTCCACTTACAACGTTTTCAAAAATTGTTCTGGATTGCCGCCGATCTCTGCAGGAGATGGCCAAACATAGCAGATTATCTTTCATTGGGGTATTTGGTCAGGGGGACATAGATGAAAATTGTAAGGCAGACGAACTTCTCAGGCTGACAAAGAACGTATTGCTTTTTGCTACGTGCAAATTGCTACCCCAAGACTTTACTTCTGAGCAATTATTAGTCCAAAGGAGAAACTGAAAACAAATCCCACATCAAAATTAGATGAAAAAATTATAAAATATAAAAAAATAAAATTAATTCAGAGTATATAAAAAATAAATAAAATCAAAAAAAAAAGAGTTAATTATCAGGTGTACAACTTTGCTTCTGCCGTTTTTTTTCCAAAATTAAAAGCTTTATTGCAAAAAAGTGCTTACAGATATATTATTCAAAGTATTGTCCTTCTTTCTTCCATCTTTCCGGCAATTTTCGGATCCCGGCTCGACGCTATCCATGAAGCAATCCATTTTTCCAATTCTTCGAAGGATTGAAAATGTTGATCTGCCAGGCCGTGTGCCATCGAACGGAATAGGTGGAAGTCAGAAGGAGCGACATCTGGGGAATACGGCGGTTGGGGCAAGACTTCCCATTTCAGCGTTTCCAGGTACTTTTTGACCACTTTTGCGACGTGAGGCCGAGCATTGTCGTGTTGGAGGATGACTTTGTCATGTCGCTCTTGATATTGTAGCCGCTTTTCTTTTAGCGCGCCACTAAGGCGCATCAGTTGCATTCGGTAGCGATCTCCTGTGATGGTTTCACCCGGTTTTAAGAGCTCGTAGTAAATCACACCGAGCTGATCCCACCAAATACAAATCATAACCTTGGCGCCGTGAATATTCGGTTTTGCCTTCGACGAAGAAGCATGCCCGGGTTTTTCCCATGATTTTCTGCGTTTAGGACTATCGTATCGAACCCACTTTTCATCACCGGTTACGATTCGATGTAAAAACCCCTTACGATTTTGTCTTTGAAGCAGTTGCTCACATAAACATAGACGGCGCTCGATGTCTCTCGGTTTCCTTCTTTCTGAATCATGCCCAGGGCCTTGAGACGTTTTGAAATGGCTTGCTGACTCACTCCCAGCGATTCGGCAAGCTGTTCTTGGGTTTGGCACGAATCTTCATCAAGCAATGCTTCTAGTTGTTCATTTTTGAAGGTTTTTTCTCTTCCACCACCATGTTTGTCTTCGACATCGAAATCACCATTTTTAAAACGTTGAAACCACTCCCGACACATTCTTTCACTCAGAGCAGCATCACCGTAAGTTTCTGAGAGCATTCGATGCGCTACAGCTGCATTTTTTTTTTCGAATTGTAACAGAAAAGTAAAACTTCCCGAAAATGGCGAGAATTGGGCACATAAACGGACATTTTCGAGCGTGAATAATACGAAAACAAGAACAACTGTCACTGAAACGGCGATGACATTTCGTTAGGCACTGTCCACACTCACTTTAAAGACATTATCATCTATGTATTTCAACCAGCCTCAGCCGGTGCAGCCACCTATCGGAAAACGGCGGAAGCAAAGTTGTACACCTGATAAAAAAATATATAAAATAAATATAGCTAAAAAAAAACTAAAAAAAACACACACTTTTAAAGAATATTAAACTAAAAAGTTGAAAATAATTTTGGAAATAAACTTAAGACAGTAGTATAAAAACCTAAAAAATATTTGTATAATTGAGAGAAAGCGTGGGCGCTTTGTGCCATAATTTTCATATATCGAGTGCCCCACGCTTATACAAGTATTTTTTATATTTACATATATACTACCGTCTTAAGTTTATTTCCAAAATTATTTTCAACTCTTTAGTTTAGTATTCTATAAAAGCGTGATTTTTAATTTTTTAAAACTATATAGGTATATTCAATGTAAACTAACATACTCATAAACCTATCCGATTCACAGAACATTGAATGAGCAATTCTAATTCATATGCAATATAATTTGACATATTTTTCAAAGCCAGCCTGACCAAAAAATTTTATTTTAATTATTTCTGAGAAAGTAGTAATAATTGAAAATGTGTGCACTAATTTCTAATGACACACATAAATATCCATTTTTATTATTAATATTTTACTAAAAACATTGTTTATTTATTTATGGTTTTATTTCTCTGAACAATGCAAAAGTGCCTGGACAATAAAGGAAAATAAAATATTTTCTTTATGGCGAATAACAAATAATAAAATACTCTTTTATTTCATGTAACCTTCACATTTATTATCATGACCTACCCATAATTCATGTTGGGCATTTAACCAATTACTAGTAGTAAACGCATAGTTAATACGAATTTTATATGTATGTACTCATATGTACTTCTGCAAACAGCTAATTTCAATTACTTATAAATACTTCTTTCCACCATTTACATATGTACACTTACAGTTGGCAAGCAGCAATATTGGCTTTTTACACCATTCTCTTGCACGCGACAATTGCTGTGGCGGCAGACGCGACAGCCACAATGACAACAGCGGCGACAATGTTGACAGCGGTGACGGGGAGTCCAGCATTTAACCAGTCAACCCATAGAGGTGAGTACATGTCTAAGAGTACTTATGTATGTATGTTTGTTTTTGCATGTATTTATTGATAGGCTTTCTTTTGCGAAATTTCTGTGTGCTTAATGTTGTTGGTTGAGGTGGATTGAGGTGCGTTCAAAATGACCAAACTGTAAATAAAAGTTAATAATATTTTTTTTTCTATCTTTTACTTTCGTGAAGTCATGCAAACGTAATTTAAGGAATGTGTGTGGGAGGGAGAGGTGCCTTCTTGTGGCAAGTTGAAGTGTTTTAAGCACTTCTTCACTGCCACTATGTATGTTTATAGACACAGTGGAAGTGAAGATTTTCTGAAACCCAAAACACAGCCTAACAAGTAGACTATGGTAGATTTTTAGATTTTAATCGAATTTTAGCAATTTCCAAGCTCCAAAAATATTAAGCAAAAATGTATTTTGCCCCAGTTCCCTTCGTACAAATCAGCGGTATCATACCGTGCAGCCCTTTTATCAAGCCATTAGAGAGCGTCCATGAGCCAAGTGGTCATATTTTGATACTTCTGTGGCCCCTTCCACGCTTCATGTAGCCTAACGTTGCTTATGCCGTGAAATCCTTCCGCAACCCACCAGACGCATTCGCTTCGCTTCTTAATCTAGTCTGGCGAAAGCAGCACTAGTGACGTGGTTGTTGAGGCCAATGATGTTCATTCGCGTACTCCAATGGCTTAATTACTTACTTTACTGTCGTAGACACCGCTTAGGCGATTATAGCCTAGTTAACAGCATTGCGCCATTCGTTTCTTCTCTCTGCTGTGTGGCGCCAATTGGAAATACCAAGTACAGCCAGGTCCTTCCCTACCTGGTTCTTCCAACTGAGTGGAGGTCTTCCTTTTCCTCTGCTTCCACCGGAGGGTACTGCGTGGGAAAACTTTCAAAGCTAGAGTATTCGTACCCATCCAGACCACATGGCCTAGCCAGCGTAGCCGCTGCTTCTTGATTCGCTGAACTATGCCAATGTCGTCATATAACTCGTACAGCTCATCGTTCCATCGTCTGCGATATTCGCCGTTGTCAACTCGTAGAGGACCATAAATCTTACGCAAAACTTTTCTCTGAAAACCCCTAACGCCGACTCATCAGATGTTGTCATCGTCAATGCTTTCGCACCATACAGCAGGACGGGAACGATGATGGACTTGTAGAATTTGGTTTTCGTTCGACTTTACTTTTCAATTGCCTACTTAGTCCAAAATAGCACCTGTTGGCAAGAGTGATTCCGCGTTGGATTTCAAGGCTGACATTATTATTGGTGTTGTTGCTGGTTTCTAGATAGACGAAATTATTTACGACCTTGAAGTTATGACTGTCAACAGTGACGTGGGAGCCAAGTCGCGAATGCGATGACAGGAGATATTTCGTCTTGCCCTCGTTCACTACCAGACCCATATCCTTCGCTTCCTTATCCAGTCTGGGGAAAGCAGAACTCACGGCGCGGTTATTGAGACGAATAATGTCAATATCGTCGGCGTTTGCCAGCAGCTGTACACTCTTATAGAAGATTGTACTTTCTCTATTTAGCTCTGCTGCTTGTATTATTTTTTCCAGCATTAAATTAAAATAAGTCACACGATAAGGAATCACACTGTCTGAAACATCGTCTGGTATCGAACGGCTCGCAGAAGTCTCTCCCGATCCTGACGGAGGTTTTAGTGTTGCTTAACGTCAGTTTACATAGAAGTATAATGTAATGGGGTGTAGTCAAAATTCTGAGTATTCAGCCACATTTACGAGACTATATTCAATTCCTACTCTTGCATCCACGTCGCCTGGAGCCTTTGGTCACGGCTACTGAGAGAGTAAGCTTCAGTGGAGCCACTCCGACTTATTCGGTTTAAGGGTCCGCTGAAGTCCAGTCTGTTCAACAGAGGTGCGGCTGCGAGCGGGCGTCGGTCTTGAAGCAAGCGGCTCGCTATATAAATGTGTAAAAACTTTAAACTTACTCGCCTAGCGAGGTTGTGGGCTGGGTTTGGGACCCGCCACGTAGAAACCAGCTTCAATGAAAAGTTAAAAAACTTATACCCCAATAGCTGATCTACTCTATTTTAGCTCAGCAGTCGTATTATATTTAAGACTGCATCTCACTTGCATATATCAGAGATGATATGCTCTGCATTGAACTCAGTCAGAGTTCAAGAACTCAATTGCAAACATACAAATGACTCTGACCTTACTGTAATCTTCCGCAATTGCAGTAGCCACATAAAGTTACAGTGCAATTTTAAATTTGTAGCTATGTAAACCACTATCTGCATACGTACATACACATACACATACATCCATTGAATGCAAGTTTTATCGGCACTTATTGATTCCCATATATTTATAAAGGGTGTTTTTTTTGGTTTGTTTAGATGTATGGTTTTCAATGAGGCAATATTTTCAAAGAAGACTCGAATGAGTTTATCTGCCATCGCGCGCTACAATTGGAATTGTGCCCAATCACTTTTTGGAAGATTTTCCTGAAAGATCTTGGTTTGTGGGCTTATTAAATCAAATTTGTGCAAGAATTGAAGGCGAACTACCATCAAACGCTCAAGGAAGTGCAGCAGAAACAAGAAGTATTACAACAGAATCGCAAAGACTTCGTGGAAACATACAAACTCACAAAGTTTGTACTATCTGTTAAGAGACCGGACTCCAGGCTACTGATAGGACTATTAACGAGGCATTACCTTCTGGCGTCACATGCGTTTAAGATACATAGATCTGACTGCGGGCAACGAATGCAAGAAATGCGTGGAGACAGTGGAGCACGTAATCTGTGAATGTCCGACTTTCGAAAGACAAAGGCTATGCATACTTGGCCAGAACGACTACTTAAACTTGGGAAATGAAAAGCAAGGTTCAATGCAGGGAGTCCAGCAGCGCAGCTTGGACGCATGTAGTGCGTCTGGCAAGACTATGGATGTATTTTTATCTGTGCGAGACCCCCTGAGTCAGCCAGCTTAACCTAACCTAACCTAACCATTAAACGCGTCGCACGTGCGGTGAATGGACCTAAAACAAGATGGCCACCGATACCGATTTTCACAAGAAAGTTTTGTTTTGGCTGAATGGGTACTTTAACAAACCAAATTGTTCTTTAAAAGTCACTGTTGGGTGTGCTCTATGGGCAGAGGGAATCATTGGAGCATACTTCTTCAAAAATGAAGACGGCCATAATGTTGCAGTCAATGGGGAACGCTATAGAGCCATGAAAATACTTATTCATACCTGAATTGGGGTATGCTGATGTGCTCTGCTTTCCACAAGACGGCACTACATGCTATATAGCTAACGAAACAATCAATTTATTGAAGGGAATTTCAATCTCACGTCGTGGGCCTGTGGCGTGGCCTCCAGTACGAGGTATGTGAGGTCGTTAAGTTAAGTTCGAGACGATTGATGCCTCGCAAGATAATATTCAACGCTTTATTGCTGCAAGTAAAAGTGATTGAAAATTGGGCCTCTCGACTGAAATTTATTCGAACCAGCCGTGGCGGTCACTTGCCGGAAATCATTTTTAAAATATAATGGTAAACTATTATCTCAATAATAATAGTAAATTCTTGGCCAAAACATTAAATTACATATGTATATGCGTTTTATTGCTTCTGGAAAACCACATGTCCAAAAAAAACACCCTTTACAAATATCTTTACGTTCGTAGTGTGATTTTTCTCCACATTCGGCGTGGCGGCAATAAATTTATATTTATTTGTTAATCAATTTTTACGTTTTTTCTTGCTAATGATTTTTGTTTTGTGTGTGTTTCTTTTGTAGCCTTTTGTCATAAATATATGTACCGGCTTACCGGCGTTTTTTTGTTTTTCATCACTTACATACATACCCATCTTCACCATCATATGTATGCACATGTACATATGTACACGTATGTACAAAGTGTTGTTATGTTTACACTTGAGATTTATTTACGTTATGAGCTTGCTGAAATACTTTTAAGCGTGTCATATTAATGTATGTACAATATGTATGTTTGTTTGTATGTTTGTCTGCTTGTATAAATCTTAAAATAAAAGAAAACATTAGTTTGTTTTCACAGTAACAATGAATGTCAAATTACCGCTTCAAAAGAAACCTAATATGTATGTATGTATGTGGACAGTTTTAGGAGTGTGCCACCACGTACATATGTACATATGTATATATGTAGATATGTCTGTACGTAATTATACAAGCAGCTGAGAGAATGCCCTGTAGGAAAAAATAGTTTTAGGTTTGAAAAAGTATTCAAAGTGAAGTTCAACCTTCCGATAAAGTCTGATAAGTTATAGAGCCACTGGATTATTATTATTTTTTTTTTTTTAAAGGCTGACAGAATATTTTTTTTTTTTGCCAAATTCGTTGGGTACTTTTTTCAAAAACTCTACTTAATTAATTAATAATCAGACTGTTCATGATCTTCCTAAATATTTTATACAAGTATTATATTTTATAGGGTTACACATTTCGTAAAGTCAAAGTACAGAGCTATATTTTGATATCTATCAAACCTAACTGTCGAGAACCAAGCATGTTTTGTTTTAGTTAAACGCACAAACTACTGCAGAAATGGTGATTCAAACGTTGTCCACGTTTCATTCATTAAGAGCAGATCATAATGGACATAAACGACCCCTTACAACAGATTTTTCCGATATGATGTTTTGAGTCAAAAATCCTTCAAAACAACAACTAAAAGCGTGGAATTTGGTATTCAACACTTGTATATACATACAAATAAATATTGAAACCGAATATTATCGATATCGGAAGACTATATCTAGCCCCAGCTAATACATTTTTCTTCCTATAAAAACTTTGCCATAACCGAATACAGTATTTCACGAAGTTCGTGCATTTAATTTTATGAGTAATCTAAAAACTAAGAAAATTTTATTAAGAAAACTTTGAAACTAACCTTGAACGGTCTCTTCACAAGAGAGACGAAAGTTTATCAATTAAATTCACCATCTTTAAGTGTTAAAATTATATTACCCTCTCACTCTGTTAAGTATCTCGGTCTAATTCTTGATAAAAAAAACTTAGCTGGAGGGAACAGGTTGAATGTAGGCTCAGTAAAACGCTCAGAATTTGGAATACCTAAAGAAAATGGGCTCCAAGCGTGCAGTGGATTTATTCAAGTGTCGTAAGACCCATATCACGGAGCACCAGCGTGGTGGCCGACATTAAAGAAGAAGTTTCATATCAAACCTTTGGAACAGTTGCAACGTACCTGTCTACTTGTTATAGCAGGTGCTATGAGGACTACCGGCCTTAGATTAACATACAAATTATGTATGACAATTTGGTACAATCTCCTTACTGTGAAGGACATGGCAGCATTTAGAAATTTATATCAGAACTCGGGCTAAACGTAAAATGTGACCGAGAAATGGAAAAGTTTTGCCACCTACTCCATTCCTACTAGAAAAAATGGACAGAAAGCGGTCCCATCGGTATCAGCGTAGATATCCATGTCTCTACTGATGGGCCTAAAAAAGTTAAGCAGGCACAGAAGTAGTCATCTTCTGTGACTACCCCAATAATCAAGTTAGCTTCAAACTCAATGACTACAACTCTGTCTAACAAGCAGAGATTGTGGGCATTAACGAATGCGCCAAACAAGCAACCGCTTTAATAGGACAATGTATTAAGTTTCTGGTAGACAGTCAAGCAGCAATTTAGACAATTAAGAGGGTAAACATAAAGTCTAAATAGGTTAGAACATGCAAAGCGGCAATTAACAGACTATGGCGGGGTGAAAGCACACTGAATATCACTTTGGTACCAGGTTACTCGGATGTAGAAGGCGCTGAGGCTGCCCTCATTGACTGCCTCAAGCTCTTCGCGGCCTTCAATTGTTGTTTGAAGTAGTGAACCATGAAGAAACGCCTAAAATCTTGAAATTCTTCCTACCTGGGACGTACCACTAAGTTATTGAGGTATAGTGTGATGTAGTAGATGAACCAAACTGTTACTTCCATCAACCAAAAGAGAACTTAGCTTTCTTATGGGTATTTTAATGAAGAATTTTGCCCTGACATATTCTCTTCACAACCTAGGTAAAGTGGGATTGGCTGAGTGTAGATAGATGCACAGAAGGTGACGAAACATGGGATCACTAATTTTGCGTTCAGCCTTCAGCCGATTGAGGCATTACATCACTAATGGTTGGAAGAAAAAAAAAACAATTTATAAAATCCTCCATTTTCCTTCCAACCAACTAACTAAAAATTTCCCAATCTGAAATTCGAGATGTTCGCCATTGGTTCAACTTTTTCCTACGTGGCTCTTTGCTGCTTACTTCGTAAATATTCGTATGAGTAGACATTTGAACATATTGTAATTATGTACGCACATCACTCTATACATACGAGTATGTTTGCTCGGATTTCGTAGTAAATGTATGTATGTATGTATGTACGTAACTAATATCTGTTTTATATTTCATTCATTCTCTGACAT
Source organism: Ceratitis rosa (assembly GCA_037013455.1). Lineage (NCBI taxonomy): Eukaryota > Metazoa > Arthropoda > Insecta > Diptera > Tephritidae > Ceratitis > Ceratitis rosa. The sequence goes on from JAWMAG010000008.1 coordinate 27,109,774, forward strand.
TTTGGCGCACCTGTCGCTTTTCAATGGTAACACATATAAAACCCTTTGAAGTTTTTGTTTTTGTAAAGTTATAATTTTATGACACATTACTAGGTGTTAATTGTATTCCCTGAAATTAATGCTAACTCATACTCGTACATACAAATCGAATGCGTGAAATGTTGATTTAACATCAGAATGTGAAGTAAAAAGTAATCCATTATTTTGGCAATAGATGGCTTAAGTGATCTGTGTCTCGCGTTCTATAATCGCGGAAATCATAGAATCATGCGAGCACTGTTGAGATTGCACAAAAAACAGTTTGGAATCATTTGAAAAAAGGCTGGATACACAAAGAAGTGCGATGTATGAGTGCCACATGAGCTAACGACCTCTGTTTCTGATTTCTGATTTCTGAAGTGGACGGTAACTGGTGACGAGAAGTGGATCACTCACAGTAACCAAACGTTTAATTATTTAGAATGTCTACTGTGAACAACTGGACAAAATGAATACATTCATTAACGAGAAGCGGACAGGAATTGGTCCATTGTAAAGATGTCATATTCCACCAGGACAATGCTAGACCGCACACATCTGGTCGATGGTCACTCGCCAAAAACTCCGAGAGCTTCGCTGGGAACTGTTGATGCGTATGGTGGACCTTGCACCGTCAGACTACCATTTATTTCGATCTTTGCAGTACTCATTAAATGGTAAAACTTTCGAAAATGACGAGGCTATAAAATCGCACTTGGTTCAGTTTTTTGCATATAAAGGCCAGAAATTCTATGAGCGTGAATTAAAGATGTTGGTGGAAAGATGGTAAAAGGTCATCCAACAAAATGGAAATTATTGAATAAATTTCATTATAAAATTAAAAAAAATAGTATTTATTTTCTTTTAAAAAATCGCCACATTGTGATTAAAATAAATTAGCAAATTAAAAATATTTAAAAAAAATACGTGCAAACCATTAATTGTGATAACACTAATGATCTTGGAAATAAATTATGCATGAAATGTCAGAAATTATTTTTAAAATAATAAAATAGTATATTGTACATACATTAATACATCCATACAAATATATATGTAGGTATGTATGGTATATGTGCATCGGTTTACAAGCACTGTTTCTAGGTAACAGAAAAAGTACATATTACACTAATTAACATTTGTATGTACATACATATGTACACATATGATAAGCGCAGCTCTTGCGTTTATTTTCATTCACTCGTATGTATGTACGTGTATGTAGATATGTAATAGACGCTTTAGCAAACTATTTCGCTCAAAACCGGATCTCAATGACTTCGAGTTTTGCGCGGAATTAATTTTTCCAAAAAATTTATATTTTCACAATCATCTAACTATTGTGTTTATATTGCATTAAATTGTATACCCATACGCGCATACATACATATAATGAAAGTTTTAATGGATTTTACGAATTGTTACCGCCATTGATACTGTGTGTTTCCCTTTAATGAATTTCGTATTATGATTTCATTACAAATAATTTTGTGGTCAGTACAAACATACATATGTACATACTTGCTCACTTACATATAGTATATTGTACGTTACATAATACATTTACGGGAAGTTAGAAAAAAAAATATGCAGACTTTCTTTTTAGATGGTGATCCATTTCGAGGTTCCCTGATTTTTTTTTTTTAAAGAAAAAACACTGAAAATTTAAATGGAATTGGGAATATTTATTGTCATTCGTAAGAACAAACTTTGGCAATTATTTTTTGAAGGTTATCTCTTCAAATGCTGGCCGCGGCTACGTCTCAGATTGTCCATCCGTTGAGTACAATTTTCGATGACTCGTTCGAGCATTTCAACTGTTAACTGGCGAATGACACCGACCCACAAACCACACCAAACTGTTGTTCTTTCTCGATGAAATGGCAGCTCTTGAATTGAGCCAGAAATAGGCCTCACGCTGAACGAAATTTGGTTTGAAAACATCGGATCTTCTTGGAACTTTTCAAGAACCCATAGAGCGAAGTGATGTCGAGCGTCTATAGTTCTAGCACAAGCTGTATTTTGTACGCTTTCAATTTAAAATTTCGACGTAAAATGCGCCAAGACGTACTATTAGTCAGTCCGAGCTGTTGCGAACGGCGTCGAATAGACTCTTCACGGTTTTCGTGTACACTCTCAGCTATGGGCGCTTTATTTTCTTCATTGGGTGCTGAATGTGGTCTATTCGGTCGAATATTATCCAATAATGAATGCTGGTTCTCAAGATGGGTGATGGTGTTGCGAATATTACGGTCAATAGGCCAAATATGTTAACCATGAATTGAGCTAAGCGCGCGAAACATATTCTTTACAGAACGTGAATTTTCGTAATAAAGTCGAACGATTTGTGAACTTGTCAGGGCGAGGACATGATTGAAGCATTAGCTAAATAAGGTTATGATAGGTAAGATTACAAATGTGGCTTGAAGCTATTTTCGGCAGAGATCCTCCTACAAATTGTATTACGCATCTTGATGTTTTACAACAAAGTGGAGGGACCTACAGATTATGTGGAGATTTTATTTCATGCCAAAAATACACTCGGAGGTCTTGACATTCCCTACCGAGAGGCGATTGTGATTAGAAAAATTAATTTTTTATAATTTTGGATATTGATTGAATTGATCGAATTCTGGCCTTCAGAATGGCAGTTTATGGTCGGACTTACTTAAAAAGAATAACAAACACATGGTTCTAGACAAAGTGTACCGCACAGCAGCTTTGAGGATAGCGTCGCAAACAAGTGAGGTTTTCGAACTAATTCGGTAGCAGCTGGTGACTGGTGATGAAAAGTGGATCACTTTCGAAGGACCGTTTAAAGGAAGCAATCATTCAGAAACAAACCGTCAAAATTTTGCCATCAGGAGGGGAATGATTTGGTTGGTGAAGAATTGGTCTCAAGAGAAGCCGAAGAGAGACAAAATGATATTACTCTGTGAAAGCAAATGCAGCATTTTTTTTTTTAATGAACTAGAGAAAAGATATTATAATAAGCCCAACGAATGCCCTCCACCCGCCCAATCGACATGAGGGGTGACAACCACAAAACGTACGGAATTTGCCTGTACAGCTACAGAAAAAAACATGTATATTTAATAGCTGAGATTTAGTAATTAAAAAAATAAAAATTTAATTGTTGAGAGAAAAAAAGAATAGTTTTTGATGCTAAAAAAAGTAAGTCGGTATGAAAATTAAAAACGTAGCAAAACTTATTCGATTTTTATGGACACAACTCAACCACTTTTGTTGTAGATATATATATATATACAATATATGCATAATATTTATATTGATAAGCTTAATTCTGAGAATTTTTTAGCATATATGTACAACATATACGTACATATGTATGTAGATAAGAGTACAATTTATGGTACAAATTTTTGGCTGGAGAACTGGATTCTTGTGTGTTTATTTCGAAAAGTAATAAAAAATTTTAACACTTTATGTATATATTTTAATTAATTTGAAGTATTTGATGATTATTTGTTTTAATGCGCGGAATATTTTATGAGTTTGATGTGACTTTTTCCTATATCGCTAAATTTCAATGTAGGTTAAGTTAGGCTACCAAACTCTCATATCATATATTGCCTGACAAAGACCGATTGTGATGCCACAAAAACTTGACCAATCAATTTTGTTATCCAACTATTTCGATTCTCTAATGAACCTCTTTAGATCTAGCTAGGATATCTACAATACACCATCCAGCAGTAGAGTCCCCAAAATTCCAAAACCAAAACAGAACAGTCCTCCTCAGCATCATCCTTGCAGCATCTCCTTTCGTGAGCCCTTAGGCTCTCTACATGGCGTACTTTTAGACAATGAACTGTCAGGACTCCTATATTTTTAGTAGCTCATATCTCGTTATCTCTTTTTATCCCATATGGCCAGATATGCCTGGAACCTGTTCATGCAGTACCTTGGAAGAATATTTCTTTTTTTTTAATAAATTTCGCTCTTTTTTTTCCATCCTGCTGCAGTTAAAGCATTTTATAATATTATTTATTTTATTTTTTTATTTTTACTTTCAGTACTTCAAAGAAGTTTACAAGTGGCTAATAACGGTAATGCTGTTATATTATGCAAAGCCACAGATCTTTCAAACACTTGGTTCTATGATGAAACGGGGGAAAATGTCACGCAGCTATTAGACGTTAAGGATGAGGTAAGTGGGAGATTACATTATGCAACATGTGCACTTACATACATATATGGTACAATATAAATAAAAACATAGCAAAATTGAGTACCAATTTAATATTTATTCATGTTATTTTCAGGTTCTGAAGCCATTTCGGGTGCTGTTTTTAAAAGGAATCACAGCAAACTCGACATATTTTTGCAAAGAAGGTGACAAGATATTAAGCAGAACAACAATTACAATAGGTATGCAAGTACAATACATATATATTAATATTAATAGGTATTTACCATAAGTTATTTTACAATAGTTCTGAAAATATAAAGACAAAATTCGAAAATATCTTTTAAGCCTCGTCAGCCACTTTAGGATTCAACTTATTGTTTTTTTTTTGTTGAAAAAGTTGATTTTTTAAAAGCTTTCGTATAAGATATGCAAAAAAGAGTACATCAAATTCGGAAAAATTTATGAAATCTTATTATTTTATGCACATAAATGTTGGTCGCGGCATGTTTCATGCGTCGGCTCAAATTTTGGTTACGGGTCGAAATCTCAGGAATAAATTCTTCTATTTTGACTTCCATGAGAGCCTTAACATAACCCCACAAAAAATAGTCTATAGTCGTGAAATCACTCGATCCGACCGACTCAAAATCTGAAATAAAGTTCTCACTGAACTCCATTCCCCATTGGACAATTGTTTCGCATGGTTTGTGGCATGTGGCATGTGGCGCCGGCTTGTTGAAACCACAAGTCAGCCGAGTCCAACTCTTCCATTTGGGGCAAAAAAAAAGATTTTGTAACTTTTTGGCCTCCATCATCTATGAAAGAGTACGGCCTAATGACCTGCTCGCCAATAATCCACGTCAAACAGTAGCTCTGGCCATGTTTCTACTTGATCTTCACTCCAAATACGTCAATTTAGATTTTCATATACTAATTTAATCAGAAATGAGATTTGTTGGCGAACACAAGTGGATCTTCATCCAATATGCCAGCGCCCATTCACCAAAAGTTAACCATTGTGACAGATCGTTTGATTTCAATTCTTGCATCATCTGCATTTTAAAAAGTTACAAAGCGAAATCCTTTCGCGACGAATCGATAAATAACGGTCATCACTAATACTGGCCGATACTGCTGGGATATTTTTCAACGTATACAAGTTCATGGTTTAATGTCTAATAATGTAAGTTTGGTGCAGAATTTAGTCTTAAGGCTTCGAATAGCCGCTTCAGAAGGTCGACCAAACTGAAGACATGAAATGGAAGGTCCGAGCATGAATTTTGATAATCGAATTCAATAATACAAATGAACTAGTAGGTCGATTTATGAATTATAAACCAAACTGAACATTGTTGACACTGACACTAGGACACAAGGTACGAAAAAAGCGTGTTCCCAAAAGGAAAGTTGCTAAAACATCACACTTTATACACGTATTTACTGACAAGACAATGAGTCGTCTGGAACCTGAACCGTTCTAACGTCGATGTCGTGTTGATATTTTGAATTATTGTATAAAAGGATCTTGATAGTCTGCAAAGCTTTTTACGAGTACGTCTTGCTCATAACAACTCTTGGTTAATCATTAATACTGGGCTCACATGCGGCAAGTTTCATTTAATTTTTGTAAATTCACCAAGCTAGCGACAATAGTTTTATGAAACTTAAGGAAATTTCCCGTTTTATCAGCCTGGTGGAGGTGGAATATTTAAAAATTGTCATCTCTTTGCATCTACCAAACTCAGTCAGCATCATGCAAGCGTTAGTACTGGGTATAGAAATGTCTCTGAAGCCGGATTATCAGGCGACATTGGTGTCTGAGGGTCAACCATGATGAATTCCAGAATTTGACAGGTCAACTTGATATCTCCATAAGCTGTATTTTTGGTCTAACTACCGATGTATATGTTAAATTTCTTGTCTTTCTCCTATCGCCATTTTGCAAGCGTAAAATGCAGTTATAGCTTTCTTCGACCATTCTACCTTGTTCCGGCTCCAGTTGAGTTTGCTATCTAAGATTATGCCCAGATATTTGATTTCAGTAGAGAGGGTAATCTCCTCGCTCTTTGGTATTAGGTGGCTTTAAATGAGGAGGTTTTTTCTAGGTTAACCAGCCCGCTATCCTTGCACCAATTCCCTACTAAACGAATATATGTATAGGGCATTTTGGAGCAAATCACTTAAAAGTTTCTAGGTATTTACCTGTCGCCCTTAGGGCGAAGGAACAGATATTATTTATTTATTTATTGAAATTATTTTCTTAGTGTCAATGCTGATTTCAAGACAGACGAAATTATCTACAACTTCAAGGTTAAGGCTACAAGCATTTGTACTTTCGCTATTTAGTTCTAGCAATAATTTAAAGAATTCACATGAAAGGCGGTGACCTTGTGTGAAACCTCGCTTGGTATCGAACGGCTGGGAAAGGTCCTTTCGGAGCCCGGTGCTGTTGCTGTATGTGCGGGATTGAGAATGCTTATCTTAGAGCAGATTGTTGTTGTTGTTGTAACCGCAAAAATATACCTCAAAATAGTTTTTGAGGAATATTGCGGTAGTGACAGTCCTTGGCCGGATAAACATCCGGGTCGTTCCGGTATAAAGACCCAACTGTCTTACGACAGGTATGCCTGAACCCCTAACCCGTAGAGGCATGCTTCGTTCGTTCGACCAGATTCGGCAAAGAACCTGATGCATGCACCTTGTCTGTTCTTCGCCGTTGGCTTTGAAAAGCTCGGCCAGCAATCCTTCCGCCTCCGCCGCTTTGTCGCTCTTCAAGCAAGCACTTACTATTCAAGCTTCTTTATAAAAAGTTATTTGAACGTTTGGTTCGCCATCTCCTGATCTTTCATTTTCACTCCAATTCCGCTAGCTCAGTATCATCTGCGCATCAGTGCGCTCAGAGAGCAGGAGTGTTGTTGTGTGTAAGTAGTAGTAAACAGATAATTAATTACTAAATTATTTAAAAGTTATTAAGCCCATTAATGTAATATATTATATTGAACATTTACTTACAGCCGACCCGAGATTAACAGCAAAAGTGGAAATTGGGGGCGGTGATGATGCTGCATTGGTTTATCTACATTCAGGAGCCAAAAATATAACCTTTAAACAAGTTCGATTTTCTAAAGGCAATTTTACAGCCGATAACATTACTATTATCGTAAGTAACTAGTAGCAAACTAAAATATAATTACAATATATTGTATGCACATATGTACATACATATGTAAATTAACAATTTCTTGTGAATTAAATCTATACCACTTGAGTGATGGTTCAGTTTAATAATAAGAAGTAACTGATTTATTTACATAAATACATACATACACGTATGTACATAATGTGTATGGCAAAGAAGTGTTGTTGGCACTATGACAACTTTCCAAACAAAAACATATGCCAACAAAATATACATACATACATACATACATACATAATTTGTATTAATTGAACATAAATAAATATACGAGTATATAGATATGTAGGCCTGTAAGTGCAATGAAAAAACCCCCTCATAAAATGTGAAGATATTACCGAAGGTGAAAAGCGGATTGCGTTGCAAGTTTTACATGACGTGCACCAGTGCAAGGCAGACGTTGCATGTGCTGCAAGTGCAACTAACTCAAGCACAGGTCCGCCTTTGCCGTTAGGTAAGTGGTTTGAGCAACCGATTAATTGCTGGCACGAGAGCTAAGAAAATCAGTGTCGTTGGCGGTACAATCGCATTGTCTAGTCGCTTCTCTGCAGGGGAAAATACTAGTTGTCAACTAGAACCCAACTAGTTTACATTTTTACACCAAATAGTTCATCTTTATTCATTTACTGGTATTTTTGAAACGGTGATGTCCAACAAGCTGACAATTATCCTATTATGCATCAGCTTCATACTAGTTGTATACTAGTTTCATTTCAATTAAACTTCTACTTCATCAAAATAAAAAAATAAAAATAATAAAATTGATAACAAAATAAAAGTGAGTTTGCCGCCTGCGAGAATCGGACCGATACCCTCACGCACCACAGTGAAGACCTCTAACCACTAAACTATCGTTATGTTGTAGGGAGTAACGAAATCTGTGCACTTCAACAGAACTTTTTATGGAATGAAACTCAGCCGTTGCTTACTAAAAACAACAACAACATACAAATGAAAAAGTGGTGAAAATTTCTGGTTCACCAGAAATTAAAAAAAATATAAAAATTGAAAATTAAATTGCCTCTAGTGTGACTCGAACCGGGAGGCTAACGCGCTACAGTGCTAACCTCTAACCACTCGGCTATCGTGGTTATTTTGCGCACTTCAATAGAACACAACAGAGAAAGGAACTCAGCTTGCCGATATAACAACAACAAACGGTGGTGTAAATTATTATTTCTCCCACTTCTTGTGGACTTTACAAATAACGAACTGGTAATGATTTGATCTTCAAAATACTAGTATTTAACTAGAATTTATGCATACTAGTTGATTTTTCCCTGCAAGGTTAAGTGACTTACTTAATCCGCTCCTGTCTACAAGCGCTTACATACACACATACTTATGTTTGTATGTATGTATAGCTTTTACAAGTCTTGTATGTAGCTCATAGCTGTTGATTGGTGGGCATTGAACGTCCTCTACTGTAAACATTTGTAGGTTGTTGCAAAAACTTATGCATTGCACATATCCTATTTCATATGCGTGTACATACATATGTATATGGTATACTACGAGTATATATTTGCAAGTTTATAGCAAGTGACATTCTCAGTATTGTTTACACATTAAGTCAACAATATACCATATGTATGTACATATACTGACCAACCAACCATAAGCGGAGTATTTGGTAGAACAAACTTACGAGTATGAAATGCGCAAGTGTAATACCCGTACAATATAAAACTCTCAACGAGTAGCTTAGAGCGGTCTTCTTGAAAGCCAACAAAAAAAAGGTAATGTATACAGCTTGTAGATCACGTACATATGTATGTATGTATGTCTGTATGTATGTACGAAACAGCTCAGGTTGCACGGTAAGTATATTAGACGTACACTCACTTACATAATACACTCTGGTTCATATCAATAGAGATACCAACGGATAAATTATTTCCCATTCGGAGTAGAGGGTTTGTTCATAAGCCAAGTGGGCATATTTTAGGCCTTTAGGGACCCTTGCCTTCCGTTCCAACATTTACTTTACTGTGACCCCTCTATCACCTGCACGTTGGAAGGTGGTTTTGCTTTACATTTTCTACTATTTGCCTTCTACTATTTATTAAAAATATTTCATTTTAAATAAATAAAATTTTATATGAAAAAAAACTTCGTAGATTTGCTCACCTCCGTGCCCGGTGACGTGGTTATAATGTAGCTTTGAATTTCGTCTTGGCCGTGCTATGTACTCGTACGTGTACTCAGTGTTCCCAGCCATTTTTCTTATATTTTTTTTTCTTAATGGATCATTCGTAATTAGTAGCAATAATCCATTAATATCAACATTTCATTTGTTATTTGTTAGTAGAGACTATTAGGCGGCCGCCGTAATCGGTTGGTTAGCATTGTGTACGCCCATTCGGAAGGTCTGGGTTCAAAGCCCGGTGCGACCAACATCCAAAAGTTATAGAAAAATTATTCAAATAAAAATTTTAGTTAATTTTTTTATTTGCGGCCGCCCCTCGGCAGGGAATAGTTTTGTTCGTTGTTTAGGTGGGCAGTAACAATTTTTACTAAACTTTACTGGATCGTGTTCGTTGAGCCAAAAACTCAGTAAAAATTGGTAACGAGAGAGCGCAATTTTGACGTGTCGTTCGGAAGAAAGTTGCAAATTCGTGAAAGAATGAAAACAGCTGACTTGTGATCATATGCTTGAATTTTTGTCAATAAAACAAAAATGATTTAAAATTAAAATAATTTTAATTCCTTAATATGAATGATATGCCAACAAAATCAGTTGTTAAATGTAATGTTTTTTTAATTTAACTGAACAATATCAATGATTCCAACAATAGTTTAGGCGCTCGTTAAAAGAAAATGTGGTGGCAGTTAAGCGGAATCATCGCCCGCCGCTTCCGTTGAGAAATTAGAAGTTAGAAAGGCATAGAATTAGAATATGCTCGTATTATTATTTTTTGTACAGCGCAAGTTCATTTTGGATTTCTATGTATTACTAGAAAGCAGTGTCGACAAAATGAGCCGTAAACCATTGCAAAGCAAGGTTGTTGCCACCGTCACAGTGACGATAATGCATTCTTGAGTTTCCGGAAGCGATGACGATGCACAAAATGAAATATTAGTGGCGTTTAGAAGGAAAAATAAAGCTCTTGCTTGGTTTTTATTTAAACAGAATCGAATTAACTCTATAATAATGGTATTTTAATATGGCTGGCTTACACGGAAAAAGGATTATTGTACAAACTGATTTTTTTGTATTTAAGTCATCCTTCCTGAAAGTCTAAACGACAAACTGTTGCGAAGCAAGTTTTACCTAAATTTTCGACATTTTGGAGGACTATTAGGAATAACTTATTAGTACCTTTATCGTTAGAAATAGAAAATTTAACTTAGTTTTTTATTTAAATTAATTTTCTATACGCATGATAACCACTCGGCTGCCGCGGCCGCCACTTTACTTACTTAATTACTTTACTGGCGTAGACTCCGCTTACGCGATTTTAGCCGAGTTAACAGCATTGCGCCATTCGTTTCTTCTTTTTGCACTATGGCGCCAATTGGAAATACCGAGTACAGCCAGCTCCTTCTCTATCTTATCCTTCCTCTGTTTCCACCGGCGGGTACTGCATCGAAAACTTTCAAAGCTGGAGTATTCATATCCATCCGGACCACATGGCCTAGCCAGCGTAGCCGCTGCTTCTTGATTCGCTGAACTATGTCAATGTCGCCGTATATCTCATACAGCTCATCGTTCCATCGTCTGCGATATTCGCCGTTGTCAACTCGTAGAGGACCATAACTCTTACGCAAAACTTTTCTCTCGAAAACGCCTAACGCCGACTCATCATTTGTTGTCATCGTCCACGCTTCCGCACCATATAGCAGGACGGGAATGATTAGGGACTTGTAGAGTTTGGTTTTCGTTCGTCGGGAGACGACTTTACTTTTCAATTGCCTACTTAGTCCAAAGTAGCACCTGTTGGCAAGAGTGATTCTGCGTTGGATTTCAAGGCTGACATTATTATTGGTGTTGTTGGTGGTTCCTAGATAGACGAAATTATCTACGACTTCAAAGTTATGACTGTCAACAGTGATATGGGAGCCAAGTCGCGAATACAATGACTGTTTGTGTGATGGCAGGAGATATTTCGTCTTGCCCTCGTTGACTACCAGACCCATATCCTTCGCTTCCTTATCCAGTCTGGAGAATAATTTCATATCGTCCTGGCGTACGTCTTATAGAAGATTGTACCTTCTCTATTCAGCTCTGTTGCTCGTATTATTTTCTCCAGCATTAAATTAAAATAGTCACACGACAAAGAGTCACCCTGTCTGAAACCTCGTTTGGTATCGAACTGCTCGGAGAGGTCTTTCCCAATCCTGTCGGAGCTTTTAGTGTTGCTTAAGATCAGTTTACAAACCCATATAAGTTTTGCGGGGATACCAAATTCAGACATAGCGGCGTAAAGGCAGCGCCTATTCGTGCTGTCGAAGGCGGCTTTAAAATCGACGAAGGGGTTGTTCCAAGATTTGGCGCATGGTGAATATCTGGTCAATGGTTGACTTACCAGGTCTAAAGCCACACTGATAAGGTCCAATCAGTTTGTTGACGGTGGGCTTTAGTCTTTCACACAGTTCGCTGGACAGGGCCTTATGGGCCCCTTTTTTATGGGTTGGGCAGAGCACACTTAAATTTCAATCGTCGGGCATGCTTTCGTCTGACCATATTTTGCAAAGTAGCTGATGCATGCACCTTGTTAGCTCTTCACCGCCATGATTGCTAATCGAACTTCTTCATGGTCAGGTAGTGGAACGTCTTTTCCATCGTCGGCCGCCACTTAACTTCGTCAAAAACGACCATTATTACTCTTAATTTTGAGTTAAAAATTTAATAAAAATTAGGTAGTACCTGACCAAAAGTAAGCTTTCTAAGTTTTACTGATCGAAGAAAAATTAAAACATTTAAGCTTAGTTAAATTGATGGCTTCTTCTGAATCTCTAAGCTCAAATCAAACTTAATTTCCCGACTTTAATTTACTCATCTTTTTTCGCATTTTTAACCTGACGATGTCGTTGTGACGAGCACTGTACGCGCACCATATATCGCGCTTGCTTCCACACTTGCTACGTACATATGTATGTATTCACGTGGATATATTATTGGTAATACGATCATCAAGACTACTGGCTACAGCTACTAACTAGTGTTGAATTGTAATGACTTTATATTTTGTTACATCTTATTTTGCCGTTGTTTTTGTTTTTCTTGTTTTTCTTGTTTTTGTTGTTTACGTTTTTATATTTTACACTGTCACATTGGTTTTGCTCTATCGCTGGCATTCGTGAAATCTACAAGGAATTCGGATTTTACGCGAAGCATAGCAAATTTCTCACGTTCTCCAAATAGAATTTACTACAGCTCAACAGCTTTGAGACTTTTTCACGGGAATCGAATCTGTTATGGTTGGTTTTGCATTTACATACACGCGTGTCTTTTTGATTGATTTAATTAAGATTGGTTGGCAATTGCCTGTGCGAGTGTAAGAGGAGGGAGGGGAAGAAGCGACGCCCGCGCGAGTGGCTGTGGTTGATGCGCATGTTAAGCTGTGGTGCAAGCCATGCCATGCCATGCCATGCCATGCCAGGACAGGCCAAGCCAAGATATGTAAGCTTTTGACAAGTTACATTTTCTTCACTATTTTCTCTTATCAACAAAGACACCAGACACTAACTTTTGTTTGTGTTTTTTGTGGTTGTATTGTTAACAAGTTTATTGCCACGTGTGTTGTTGTTGTTGTTGTGTCAGCAATGTTGCAATCGCATTTTATGCGCCAATCACTTAAACTGGCCGCAATCTTAAGTGCGTTAATGTATGTAATATATGTATGTATGTACACACCGTTTAAGGCGAAATTGAGACGATATTGAAATGAATTCGTGCTAATTGCATTTTATTCGTTTGAAATGTCATTGACACTTTTCTCATACACACACACACATACACAAACAAACATACAGTTGTATACGCATATTTACATATATCTTAATACATATTTGCTATGTACATACATCCATCCATATGTTAGGCAGAATAAACTTAATTATGTATGTATATTTCTATATCATATACTTTCTCCATTTTCAGGAACCCGATAACGGAACAGCGATTATGGTGATAAGGAATGCAATAGAGGGAAGATCGAGTTTGTACTTTAATCATGATAATAACATGTTAATCAATGAAACTTATTTCTTCGTCGGTAAGTAAACATACATACACGTATGTATGTATATTTTTGTACGTAATAGTTGTCTCTTTGTAAAATCTGAAGCAATTTTCGGCTGAACTCCTCCGCCAATATGTGATTTTGCGTCTTAATGTCTTTTCCAACAAATGGAAGTACCTATAGTTTATTCTAAGCCGCCTCCGAACGGTTGATGGTTTTTTATGAGGAGTCTTTTATTTCATGTCAGCAATACACATGGTGACCTTGACATTCTCTGCTGAGAATCGACCGCAATTAGAAAAATTAATTTTGTATAGTTGAATGTAGAGGAAAGGGGTGAACGACATCAGTCATGGGAATGATGGCTTTAGGTGTACCTACGGACACAGGGCCAGACTTCGTCAAGCAGTATGCTACTTCCGATACAAATTTTTTTTTTGGCTCCGTTTGATTAGTTGATTGTATTCAGGAACGATATTGGGGCATCGAATGCTTTCCACCATCATCTTTCTGCTGATCGGATGATGTCGGCTCTGGAATGCGATGCCGACGTGGCATTATTTCGTTATTATTGAAGTGTAGGAATTTGGCGAAGTTTTTCGTGACATTTCCGAGGCATACAATCCATAATTGGCTTAAAACCATAGTCACTTCAGTATGATCGAATGCTCGGATATTTATAAACCGACACGTAATAATTGATTCCCATAAATCGTTTGATTTCATCCGGTGTGGTATTCAAGGTTTTCAGCACTGCATAGAGGTTGCTCTGTTCGACAATGTTTGAAATAATATCCTCTGTAATTAAAACTGAAAAGAATTGAAATGGCGAATTTAATGTTAATATTTTCAGGCTATGATTCTTGCCTCGAAACTCAAACCGATCTGAATAGATCACTGTCGTCAGTAGAAAGATCGATGTCATCTTCGCTTTCGAACAACGAAATAGAGTTCACGAATTCGACAAGTTCATCTTCCGTTCGAAAATCTCGAAATCTTCATATACATACATATATGTCGATAGTCAGGAGGAAATTAAGGCAATGATCTCACATTGTATTACTTCTGAAAATGTCACTAGAAGCAGGAAGCCAGTAGACAGGTCAGTCGAGGGTAAACGGCTGCATATAACTGGATTTCACACCACACGGGCTTTATGGGTAATGAGATAGCTGATGAAATTGCCTAAAAATGTCATCCATCTTACTAACGCACCAGAACAGAATATATAAAAGTCGCTAAAAACTGTCTATAATAGAATTTCCTAAAGAGCCGAGTGTCAGATCAGTATAAGATGGAACACATTAGCAACATGAAGAACAACCCCTTTAGCGAGTATACGAGTATCATCGACAATTTCCAATGTTGTACTATTTTCATCCGTGCGCAGAAAGCGACCTAGTTAGCGCAGCCGCTCTCTCACAATTTGCTTTGGTATTTGACGTTGTTAGTACGCAACGCAAAAATTTTTCCCGAAGATTTCCAAGCAAAAATTTGTGATTCCGACTCATCATTGTTGCCATATCGACTGTGCTTCTGCACTATATAGCGAGATGGGAATGGTGAGAGACTTGTAGAGTTTGGCCTTTCTTCGTTAACAGGGTACTTTAATTACCTTTCAATTGCCTACTCCGCCCGAAGTAGCATCATCTTTCTTTTTTTATATGCGAATGAGTTTCGCTCGATATCTTTGTCACTCACTGTGGGCTACGTTCGATTTCCGCATTGTTAGGTAGGTTCTTTTTTTTTCTCACCACTGTGGCCAGCCATTTTCATCGGAACAGCTCTCCTTTCTTGTCTTGTCGAAAACCAATCGGCACCTTGGCGGCTGCACCCTCAGCTCTCTTATACCGAGACAACTGATGAGTGCTCTCAGAGAGTGTCGAGAAGTGTTTTTTGATCCAGAGTTAGCCAAGTAGCATGGGAATTTTTTTTTTTTTTTTTGTAAAATTTAGTACAGGGTACAATTATTCGGATCCCGATTAAGTCGTCCGACAAACAGACATGGTATCCACGTCTTGAGCCTCAGCATTAACATCATTAACAATATTAGCCTTGAAAGTCCAACGCAGAATTACTATTGGCAACAGGTGATACTTTGGACTGAGAAGCCTATTGAAAAATAAAATACTCCCCCGACAAACAATGACCGAATTGTACAAGTCGTTCATCATTCCTGTTCCACTTTTTGTTGCAAAAACGTGGACAATGACAACATTTGCTTGGTTTTGATTAGGATACATATGTATTATATATGGTCTCCCTCTACGTCGACATTAAAATTATACAATGAATTAAGACCCCACGACACTGCGTTGGAAAAAAAAGATTGTGAAGCATCTGGCTTCATTTGCAGCCTCCGATTGGTGTCGATCTGAGAAGAGAAATGAAAATGGCGCTCCCACTATTGCCTATTCGACTGTGCCTAGGCTAATTTAGAAGATATTAAATGTTCGAGGTTTCCACTAAAAGTTCCCTTATCCTCTACAACGCCTTGAACTCGATGAGATTTCAGTAATGTATATTGAAAGAACTTCTATAGTCATACATATGTATAGTACACAAAATTTATGTTTTGATTATTTACACATGCTTACAAAAATAAACAAACATATTTTATTCGAGATTAATTTAATACAACATAATATACTGATTTCAAATTTTTTGTTCCTTAAAGTTCATAATGTTGTTTTGTGGTTCTCTTATCAAACCGGTAGTTGAATATAGTATGTACTTGTACTTTTGCTTAAAGAAGTATGCACATAAGCGTATACACATAAGTACATACACATGTAAAGGGTCTTCCAATAAGAGGTGTTAGTTTCAATAGCCTGCTATTCCGTTATATGTCACTTTTGAAACTGTAATTTTTTGACACTTGCCAAGTACAAACTACGCCTGATATTAAAATGGAAATTATTAAAATTCACTATAAAAATGGTGAAAACCTGGCAGAGATGGTACGTAAAATGAAAACACTTTTCGGTCGACGTGAAGCACCTTTTCGGATCAAAGTATAGAAATTGGTGGAAAAAATGGAGCTGTTGGGACAAGTTAGTGATGTGAAGAATAAAACACGTGCATGTCGCTCAAGAATAACTGAGAACACTGCTACTGTAGCCCAAAGTGTTGAAGGAAACCCAGGTTTATCCATTCCTCGTTCGTTGGATTTTGGCATTCCACAAACGACATTACACCATATTTTGCATGAGGACTTTGTGGGTTTTAAGGCTTATAAAGTTCAGTTAACACAAGAACTTAAGCCAGCCGATCATCAAGAACGTCGCGTCTTTGCTGATTGGGTCCTTATGGTCCAGATCAGATATCTGACTATCAGATCTGTTTTGCGTCTTCGCATCCTTGCTCACTTGAGCGGTATGCGATTGGCGTCTGTGTACAGCCAGGTGCCTCTTATGACATTAGGTTAAATACCACGTTTTGAAACGAGCCTAGTGCTCAATTTGAATACATTCAAACATTCTCCCCCACCCGCTTAGAAATTGATTCGAAATTTCATCGAAAAAAATCATTTTGACTGATGAGGCTAATTTCCACCTCGATGGTTACGTCAATAAATATAAGCAAAACTATCGCATCTGGGGCTCGAAAAATCGAAGATTTATTGTTGAAAAGCCTCTCCATACTCAACGTGTTACTGTTTGGTGTATTTTATGGTCCGACGGTGTCATTAGACTTCTTTTTCGAAAATGAGGCTGGAACAACAGTTACGAAGAATGCATTGCGCTACCGAGAGCTGATTAATGATTTTTCGTGGCAGGAACTGGATGGTATTGATCTGGACAATGTTTACTTTGAGCAAAATCCAAGAAACGAAACTATCGATCTTTTAAGGGAAAAGTTTCCGGACCGTGTTATCCCTCGAAGAGTTGATCGCAGTTGGCCACTGATTTAACATCTGGCGACTTCATACTTTGGGACCTCAATGATGGAATTTGTCAAGGTATTGTGGGCATATAGGAAACACTTGCGATTTGGTTAAATTCAATATTCATATTATTGAAATACTTAGTTGATCCACCAGAGTATGTGGACAGGCATCGCTAGTGATTCGAATCCAAGACAATCTGAGCGGTAACATGAACTGCTAAGTACTCGACGACTGCGGCACCGAAAAAAAGTAGCGCAATTTTTCATTCGTAAAATCTTGTGACGAGAGTAACAAGCCAAGTTTTTATGTACATAGAATGGTGTCTATAGATCAAGCCCGGGGCTTGAAGTTAGATCGGAAAACATGGTTAGATCGAGAAAAACGCGTTCAAAGTTTTTTGAACGTCTCGCAGCGTGCTATTTGAAAAATATTCATCATATTGCAAAATCCCTTTAAACACATACTCTACAAATATATGGCTTTCATTTTATGCATAAAAATTAGCGAAGCACTGCTCTGCAAGGCAGTGTCCCATCGATGCGAAAAGGTGATAGTCGGACGGGGCGAGGTCTGGAGAGTACGGCTGGTGTGATAATATTTCCCAATTAAGTGTTTTTAATGTGTCTTTCACCAGTTTAGCGGTATGAGACGGCGCGTTGTCATGTTGCAAGATAACTTTGCCATGTCTTCGGGCCCATTCCGACCGTTTTTCGATCAACGCATGATTCAAATTGATCATTTGTTGTCGGTAGCGATCCGTGTTCACCGTTTCACCAGGTTTTAACAACTCGTAGTACACCAAACCACACTGGTCCCACCAAACACAGAGCATTGTCTCACGGCCAAAGCGATTTGGCCTTGCAGTCGATGGGCCAGCTTCACCAGGGGAAAGCCATGATTTTTTTCACTTCGGGTTCTCAAAATAAATCCATTTTTCGTCCCCCGTGACAATTCGATGCAGAAAAGATTTCCTTTCGAATCGTTGAAGCAGCATTTCACAAACGGTTTTTCGATTTTCCATTTGTCTATCGTTCAGCTGGTGTGGCACCCATTTTCCATACTTCTGGATCTTTCCCATGGCTTTTAAACGTTGGAAAATTACTCCTAGAGTCACATGAAGTGTTTCTGCCAATTTTTGTTGCGATTGGGTTGGATCAACATCCAATTTCTCGTCTTCGAACTTTTTCGCTGCACCAGGATTTTCATTGTCTGTCAAATCGAAATCTCCACTTTTAAATTGACGAAACCATGTCTCACATGTTCTAATCACTGGAGCATGTTCACCATAAGTTTCTACCAGCTTCAGCTGCTTTTTTTTTGATGAAATAAGAAAAGCAACGAATGCCGCAAATGCGATTACTCGACATATTCACTGAGGTAAACAAATATGACGCTATTATTTTGGCGGAATGTGACTTGCGTATTTTTGTAGGTTAATGTCAATAGAAAAACATTACATACATGCCAAATCATCGAAATTTATGCATATTGCTAGCGACATCTACTAGTAAAACCGGCAACCTTCAACAAATACACCTGGTATATTTTTTTTTTTTTTTTCAAAATTCTAAAAACACCAAAGTCATGGTATTTTTCCCTCCACGTTCTTTCTCTTCATTTTAAACTGGAATACTTTTGATTTCCTATATATTGTTAAACGTTTTTAATTGATTTTTATGTATGTATGTATTGAATTTATCAGGTCATGCGCCAGATCCTGTGGAAGAGTTTGATTGCGAAAGCCAATACTACAATAATATGACATGCAAATTTTCCATTCCGTCAAACAGTATAAAAACGGAGTATACAATTGTTTACTATATAGATAAGGTTGAGTTTAAGGTAGGTGACTGCATTTAATAAGTTTCTAGAAAAAAAAAAATAATAATTTTTTATTGTATAAATTTTAAACTTACAGGTGGATTTTCAAAAACATTGCCCATTTGAAACCAATGAGACAACGGCGTGGATAACATTAACTCCTTTTGACAACTACAAATGTACTTATATACCTTATGCAACAATATATAATTTCTCTTTAACTGGAACGAATTTTTTGGATAGTTTTACGAAAGAATTTGTAATTAACAATCATGAACATGGTAAGCATAGCTTATTTATAATTAGCATTATTTTTGTATTGGTCACTTGGATATTTGTTACAAATTTATTATTCATACAAATTACAGTTGTACCAGCAAAATTGAATATCAAAATTTCTGATAAAACCGATCATAGCGCAAATTTAACTTTGGATGGCAATAACAAAGAATTCTATAGAGGCGTTAATTATACAATCAACGTTCGACCCAAAGATTCGGAAAGTTATACAATATTCCCGTATAGTAAAGAATTAAAATATGAATATGTATTGGAGAACTTACCATTTGCCAATTGGGCTTATGATGTGGAAGTAAGTGCACGTGTAAAAAATTTTTATAAACTTCAATGGAACGAACCCGCTTTGGTGAACTTTGTAACCGAACCGCGTAGACCCGATCGTGCGCCAAGTACTTTTCCTGGTAGTTTTTTTATACGCAATAATAATATCACAATACTTTGGCAAGAAATGGCGCAAAATGAAATGAATGGAGAAAATTTCACTTACGTCGTTCGCGATTTATCTGCGAGTTCAAAGTAAGTATCATTTTTTAGTGTAAGATTAGGTTGTATTTTTGTGAATTAGTCCGTACCGTAGTTCTTATATTGTTTACGAGGCATATTAAGAAAATGTGTGTACTGTGAACGCTCACGGTTGGAGGGCTATTCTTTCGTCCCCTTTACAACGAGTACGTGGTCAGCACGTGATCAGCACGTTTCGTAAACAATATGAATTCAGTCTTCCGCCAAGTGAGACTCTTCAAGTTACTGTGAGATCAAGTGAAAAACCATGCTGCCCGCTGCACCACACAGCTAAATCACACACGGCCAAAACCCCATCAAGGAACTGCTCGCCTTGTTTAAATGGGATATACTGTACCATTCCGCGCATTTACCTGATGTAACAATTTCAGATTACTAGCTCTTTATATTCTTGCTGCTGCATATGGGTGGTAAAAGATTTTCAACCGAAGAGGAGTTGAAGAAGTGAACAACTTCGAGGAAGTCATCAATAAATAGATATCCCGCTTCATCACTTCCATAGAGAAATGACGATTATAACGAAAAATAGCTTACATAATTTAAAACCAATAAAAATTTAGTACACTTAATTTCTGGATATGCCTCGTATTTGCTGATTTTGAAAGAGAAACAAGCACAGTCTCTCAGTTCCGGCTTAAGTCAGCCTATGTCAACCAATTTTGGTGATTATATGCATACGTGTATGTATGTATGGCGGCCGCGGTAGCCGAGTGGTTAGCATTGGGTATTGCTATTCGAAAGGCCCGGGTTCAAATCCCAGTGCGACCAACATCCTAAAGTCATAGAAAATCAATTTAAAATAAAAAACTAAGTTAAATTTTCTAATTGTGGAACCTGACTTCCGTATGGTAGCACTCACTCCTTACTACTCAATTTTTATAGCCTCATTTATACAAAACAATGCGATTGACAGCTTGACGTAGGTCAGGTTAGTTTTGGTTTTTTTTTTAAATCTAGATGTCATTCCGAAAGGAAGGACAATATGACCAAACATTTTTTCTGTTAAAGCCTGACACCGCCTCAGCTACGATGTCAAAATTGTGCTTGGCGATTTCAACGTCTCTATGCGGCGAAGAGCGCGCATCACCAGCAGCAGCACCAAGAAGGTAAATTTCCGCTCTGAGGCATTTCAAGTTCCGCATATATACATATTCGTACGTACAGCCGGCAATGAATTTATTGGTTTTCGACAGTGTCGAAAAAGTTTTTACGCACAGAAAAGAACTGCCTAAGGTGCCAAATTGCGATATTCAGCGTGCGTCATTTGGAAAATATATATAAAATTGGCGCTTTGTAACCGCTGAAGCGATTTCCGGCCGAGCTCCTCCTCCAATTTGTGGTTTTGCGTCTTGATGTTTTTCCAACAAATGGAGGGCCCTACAGTTTATACTAAGCCGCCTCCGAACGGCTGATGGTTTTTTTACGAGGAGCCTTTATTTCATGCCCGAAATACACTCGGAGGGGTGGACATTCCCTGCCGAGGGGCGACCGCAATTAGAAAATTTAATTTAATTTTTTATTTAAATTAATTTTCCTTAATTTTGGATGTTGCTGGCACTGGGATATGAACCCGAGCCTTCCGAATGTCAGTACGCAATGCTAACCACTCGGCTATCGCGGCCGCCAGAAAAAAATATACCGACAATTAAATAGGGAAACTAAACGCGTTTGTAAAGGCAAAACGATTGAGGCTGAAATGTATGAGTATGAAGAACTTGAGTAGACGGCCAGTGAGAGAAGCAAGCAAGTGGTATGGTCTTTGGCAATATCGGCGCCTTTATAACTTTTCAACGATCCATCGCGATCTGTACATAAATGTCCTTCTGAATCTTTCTTCCTGAAAATATATTTTTATGGCGCTATACCTATGATATAGTTTTCCAATTCCGGCGATTTTATTTGTCAATATTTATTTAAATTTATGTATATAGAAAATCAAATTTCACGCTCTTACATGATTTTTGACGGATCGTTTACCGCAAAACCTTACATCTCAACAAAACGGTTGTGAGGAAGCTATGTTTATGATATAGGGGATCGATCTGGCCGGTTCCGACAAATGATCAATAAAGTATAAAAATACAGCTGCACATCAGGTTTGGTTGAAATATCTAAAACAAAAAAAAAAAACAAAGGAACCAGTTTGCGTACAAATAGACGGATAGATATTGTTCTGATCCCATTGGTATAAATTTTGGAGCATCCCTCTCTTATACTTCGGACCAAACTTAACGTACCATTTCAGGTACATGAAAGGTATAATGAGACAACTTATAATTGGTTTTAAGATCGAAGCTTTTCGCCGTAGGAGTGTCAACTGTGATCGAGATATTCAGAACATATTGAGTTTAGACGCTTTACCATCGGACTAATATGAAGTTCGAATAAAGTGATTACATTCCTGAAAAATAAAAAAGCGGTCAGAATAGCTGGCTTAACGCCTGAGTTATTTGAAAGAATGAAAGAATGATTGGAATCTGAGTGTGCTACGCTCAAATCCTATGAAAGGACGCACAATAATCTACACTAAATATCGCAAGTCTTTCCAAAGTCGGCTATAAAATCCTTAAATGAAACACACGATCGAAACACACTACCTTTTCCACAGCAGGAAAAAAGCTGTTCGGAAAATTTACATACATACATATTTATAAGGCTAGGTAAACTGACGCTGTGCAACATCATCGAAAGCTCTATCAGAATCTGGCTAGGTCTCCTCCGAGCAGTTCGGTACTGAACGAGTACTTCCTATCACACGCTTCTCAAAGAAAACAACTAGTTTGATTATTAATTTTATGCTATGAAATCACAAATTCTTATTTAATATTTAATTTAATTTAATTTAATTTTTTTATAGCGACTTGGAGGAAACCAAAAAGACGTCACTTGACCTCCCTTTGTCTGACGAAGCGAAAATTTTCAGTATTTACGCAGAGAATAACGTCGGTAGGTCGGAAACTGGAAATACAATTCAAGTAAAACACAACAAAATTAAACCACAGTATGTTGAGAAGTTAGCAGAGAAAGGAGGTTTCAAATTAATCTGGAAGTTTCCGAATGATATGCCAAAACCAAGCAATTATACCGTATTTTGGTGCAAGCCTCGCTTTGGGAGCAAAACCGAGTGTAAAGTAAGTGAAAGTAATCTATGTACCAGGGGTGTTAGTTGAAGATTGCCGGTTTTACTAGTAGATGTCGTTAGCAATATGTATAAATTTCTATGATTTGGCATGTATGTAATTTTTTTCTATTGACATTAACCTACAAAAATACGCAAGTCACATTCCGCCAAAACAATAGCGTCATATTTGTTTACCTCAGTGAATATGTTGAGTTTCGTTCCAAGTAAATCGCATTTGCAGCATTCGTTGCTTTTCTTATTTCATCAAAAGAAAAAAGCAGCTGAAGCTCACCGGTTGCTGGTAGAAACTTATGGTGAACATGCTCCAGTGATTATAACATGTGAGACATGGTTTCGTCAATTTAAAAGGGGAAATTTCGATTTGAAAGATCCAGAAGTATGGAAAATGGGTGCCACACCAGCTGAACGATAGACAAATGGAAAATCGAAAAACCATTTGTGAAATGCTGCTTCAACGATTTGAAAGGAAGTCTTTTCTGCATTGAATTGTCACGGGGGACGAAAAATGGATTTATTTTGAGAACCCGAAGCGAAAAAAATCATGGCTTTCCCCTGGTGAAGCTGGCCCATCGACTGCAAGGACAAATCGCTTTGGCCGTAAGACAATGCTCTGTGTTTGGTGGGTCTGGTGTGGTGTACTACGAGTTGTTAAAACCTGGTGAAACGGTGAACACGGATCGTTACCGACAACAAATGATCAATTTGAATCATGCCTTGATCGAGAAACGGTCGGAATGGGCCCGAAGACATGGCAAAGTTATCTTGCAACATGACAACGCGCCGTCTCATACCGCTAAACTGATGAAAGACACCTTAAAAACACTTAATTGGGAAATATTATCGCACCCGCCGTACTCTCCAGACCTCGCCTCGTCCGACTATCACCTTTTCGCATCGATGGGACACTCCCTTGCAGAGAAGTGCTTCGCTAATTTTGAAGAAGTCGAAAAATGGCTCGTCGAATGGTTTGCCTCTAAAAAGAAAAAGTTTTTTTGGAATAGTATCCATAATTTGCTTGAGAGTTGGGTGAAATGTGTAGAAAGCAATACTTTGAATAAAAAAATTTTGAGATTCCTCTGAAAATTAAGTGTTTTCTTTATCGAAAAAACCGGCAAATTTCAACTAACACACCTAAGCACAGCTCCGAATGATCCGTTTGGCTTACCTCAAGGCATGTTTCGTAATATAGGTAATTCTATTTTTGTTTTGTTCTCCATAGGATGCAATGAACTTCGCAGTAGTTAACAACAGTAAAGCCGATCATTTTGTAGACACAAATGAGACACTAATAATGGCAGTGGCAGCGAACTATCCAAGCAGTAGTACGGGTCTTCAATGGACAACTTGCAGAGCTAGTTTAGATGAGAATTTAGAAGATAACATCATCCTCGATGTTAAATCTCAAACAGCTAAAGAAATATATTTAAAGTGGAATGATAACTATTGTGTAAATGCCTTCAAGGCATACAACATCACATATTGCGAAGTGAGGAATAAAACGAATTGCCAAAGCATTACCCGTGAAAGCAAAGAAGAGAAAAAATTGACTTTACAACATTTGACACCCTACACAAACTATAACATTTCCATACAGGCTTTCACCAATGGTGGTGAAAAGAGTCCGGTAAAGTTAATTACTTGTCAAACTAATCAAGCAGGTGAGATACTTTATTTTTGAAATATTTAAATTAAGGTAAATTAAGAAAAATATATTTTTTCGCTTTAGCACCCGAACCACCAGAGAATGTTGATTACGTCAGAGGTTCGATAACTAGTACCTCGGTAAAAATAACCTGGAAAGCGCCGGTGGTCACAAATGGTGTTCTTCAAAAATATACAATAAAGTAAGAAAATTATTTTCATTACTTTTACTTATGTTTTCTAATTTTCCAATAATTTGTTTTTTTTTTTTGCATTTTAGGTATAAAATGTTGAATGAGACAAAGGAAAGCGAAAAAACCATATTATCAGGCACTGCTTTGTCTGGCGAAATAGAAGAGCTCAATAGCGACTCCACCTATGAAATATATGTGATTGCGTGGACAACCGAAAGCTCACATGCTAGTAATTCCATTACGATCAAAACTTGGGTTGGCAGTAAGTACATTCGTTAGTTTATTGAAAAAAAGATGAGACGACCTTTCTGGTACCATATTAAGTAAATATTGAAGAAAATCAAATTTTAAAATTATGGTAGTAGTCGAAGTATTAAAATCAATACTATTATTGCCGTAGAGCGAGCTTTTAAAAATGCGAACACCACTAACAACCCTGCTTAGGAGCAGACGTGACAAGTCTAAGACATCGAGGTCGTCTAACGGTGGTCCGGAAGACGGGCTCTCTCGATGGGTTCGACCAGATGGCAGGGGATGGATTTTGGGTGGCATGCAAAGAGGTTGTTAGTGTCGGGCAGGTCCTAATTGCATGCAGGACATACGTTGGGTGTGTCGGGGCAAAGTCTGGATAAGTAGGAATAAAGTCGACTACAATATCCAGATCTTAATTGTACCAGTATTACTCGGCTCTCTCGAGGCAGTTCGAGTTCTTCGTCTGCAATAAGTGGTGGTGGAATTTCGAGAATGCCATTTACTAGAAAATGGTCCATGAAGCCGTTGACAAGCTATCGCTGAATGAAATTTAAAGCCTGTCGGTACGCCGTTCTGTCCAGCAGTGGGTGGAAGTTCGGCTTCATTCGTGGATGCACTTGATAAACTAGCTGCTTTCAGTGGTACGGGTAATGATCCTGTCATCCTATCTTCGGAGAAAAATCGCAATATTGTATCTTACTGTAAACTACGAATAAATTGATGTCAAGAGGAAGGCAAAAATCTTGAAGAGAAATATCATAATGTCATCCAGCTCGGCAAAATACAACTGAGTATTTCCTGTTAAAGAGTTTAGACGGAGTGTTGTGAAATCCTTCTAACTTAAACATGGTGTGCAAAACTAGTAACAGGCGCAACGTGTCTGTCTACTGGATATGTTAGCGGGAGAACTTCCTCAACAAAGACCCTGGAAGTCACCCTCGACATCAGGCCGATCAACTTGCACGTGCTGTAAGAAGTTTCTGGTAGACAGCCAATCGTCAATTAAGGCTGAAGCCTCTGAAGCCTGTGGCGAGCCTTTCTTTCGTGCTCTTAGTCGTGTCCAGGTGTTTTGATGGCATAAAGAGTTTAAGGAGGGGCGTGAAAGCGGTGCGGACTGACCAGGGCAAATCGTAAATCAAGTCTACTATCGCCAAGTACTCGAAAGATTGCGAAAAGGAGTCAAAAGGGTGCGCCCAGACATCGCTCGTAACTCGATCCTTCATCATGACAACGCGCCATGCCACACCGCGCTCAGCGTGTCCCAGTACTTGGCCTCTAAAGGGACCGCCGTCTACCAACAACTGCCTTATTCGCCCGATATGTCACCCTGTGACTTTTTTTTGTTCCCTAGAACAAAATCGGGACATCCCAGTCGAAGCGTTCCAGAAATGTTACGAAGCATGGAAAACGCGCTGGAATCGTTGTATAGCTGCCCAAGGGGACTACTTTGAAGGGGATGGCAGAGTTGTAGAATAATTTTGAAATATACGGTTTTTATGGAATCAGTCTCATTACTTAATTGTAACACCTCGTAAAAGCAGAAAAAATAAACTGTATAAATGAAAGGATTTTAAATTTAACTGCCAAAATAAACAGCTGTTATAGAACT
Source organism: Ceratitis rosa (assembly GCA_037013455.1). Taxonomy (NCBI): domain Eukaryota; kingdom Metazoa; phylum Arthropoda; class Insecta; order Diptera; family Tephritidae; genus Ceratitis; species Ceratitis rosa. The sequence continues at coordinate 27,136,699 of JAWMAG010000008.1, forward strand.
TGCTGGCTAATTTTTACTGAATCCTGTTCGGTGAAAACTCAAAAAATTTCTTTCTTTTTCACTGACATTTTTTAACGAACACAGCTATTGTTAGTCTTGCATTTTTTAAGAAATATTGCCGTCTGTTAGGAAAGTTTTAACCATTTACGGTTAGAAACAAGAGTCCATTCTAAAAGAATTTGAACTATTCGATTAACAAAAGCTTTAAACTTTCATACATACACACAGGGTTTTCCAATAAGAGGTGTTATTTTGATATTCAAAGAAATTTTTCCCTTAAAAGATCGATAGTTTCGCTGCTTGCGTAGTACGTAGCGACGTCGTGTGGAAAGTTGATGCGTTGTCCAGATCAATAACTTTCCATTCCGGTTATAAAAAATCGATTGTGTAATCCATTTATTTTTGGAAAAGTAAATTCCAGTGACACCGCTGGAGTATAAACCGCATCAAACAGTTACACGTTGAGGATGGTGTGGGTTTTCCGAGCCCCAGATGCGACGTTTTACTTACACGTGTATATTTGTTGACTTAGCCATTGAGGTGGAAATGGGCCGCTTCAGTCAAGATGATTTATCGATGAATTTTTATTATGAATTTTAATAATTTCAATGCGTTGTTGAAGGGTGTATCATTCCATTTTTATTGTTGGCGTAGTTTTTGCTTGTCAAATGTAAAAAAAAAAAAAAATGACAGCTTGTAATGTGACATCAAAGACAACATCAAGCAGGCTATTCAAAATAACACCTCTAATTGGAAAACCCTTTATACACGGTGTGTCCCAAAAATAACCGAACTTTTTGGATATAAAATAGTAAAATACACATTATAATATTTTTGAAAGTTATTATTTATTCAAAAAAGGGTCCATTTGACTCAACACAACGTTTGGAACGATCAACCAGCGCATGCATAGATTTTTTTATGTCATTTATAGAAATGTTCTTCAGTACCTCGGTTACGGCTGCTTCATTTTTTTCAATTTTTTTTCAATTTTTTAAACTTCAATTTAAATTTTTTTCAAGTTTGACACAAAATTTTATATTTGCTCTTTGTTCCATTTTTTTTTTGGAACCATTAGCACACTTTTGGTTTTATTGAAATGGCTGTCACTTTTACATCTGTCATCCAACTTACACGAAGTCAGGTGCGTTTGAAAGAGGATGAATGTATCTTTTTAATGTTGCAAATTTTCAATAGATGGCGCTGTATGTTGTATGATTTAAATATAAAGTTCGGTTATTTTTGGGACATACTGTGTATTCACACAAGTAATAAATGCTGAAAATTTCTAATATGTATAATATTTATTCATAATTATATATGTACATAATCTCTATTTATAACATTTTTATTCCAGTACCATCCTCTCCCGCCCACGTCAAGCTGACAGAGGACGGCGATGGTTACATATTAAATTGGACATTGCCTACAACGCGAGCCGGTCGTGTAGACCTCTATGAGTTGATATTCATTCAAAACGGAGAGAAAAAAATACTTACTGTAAAACGCACTTCTGACGGTCCCCAAAAATGCCGTTTGAAATTTCCTTATTGCACGGAGGGTACACAAACCATGGAAGTGCGGGCTATAAATTTAGTAACTAAAGCTGAATTGGATACAAACAGATTTCGTATCGCAGAAAAATTGCAACGAGAACGGCGTCACAGCGACCCGGCATACCCTACTAGTCAAGTATATACACAAGCAACAACAAATAGTAATGATAAAGTAAACACGAATGATACGACGCCAAAGGAGAGTACAACACCAACATCTCATAAGCAAAAGGAACTAATAGAAGTTTATCCATATAAGGTTTATAAGGATTTCGAATGTGAATTTTCTTCTGGTCCTAGTAATGATGTATTAAATGACGACACATATAAATACCACTATATGCTCTCATCGGAGCCTAAAGAAAATTCAACTAAATACCGTTGTAATACTCCATTTCCATGGGTATACTCAGCTGTTATACTCGTAATTTCCATGATGTTCTTAATCTCACTAATTTGGGGTTATAGAAAATTTAACAAACAAAAGGATATTGACGTTTTACTACCGGAAACCATTTTGAAACTCATGAGTATGAGTATAAAACTACCAACCGATATTGAGATTAGTAAGGCGGATAATATATCTATTGTGTCGATGAAAGCCAATGATAGCAAATCTTTAATCAATAAAGATTGTAATCATATTAACCGGCAATCGTCGGGTAGTAGTAGTGGTGAAAGTGGTGTCGGTGGTATTGGTGGAGGTGATAGTGTTAGTCCTAGCACAAGCACTGAGGATGTTAATGGCGAATTCACACGTGGTTGGTCACAAGATGAGCCGGCATCACCACAAACCACAACAACTTTGAATAGTCTCAGTAACTCGTTGCCGAACCATCAACGTACGCCAGCATTGCAGTGTAGAAATCAAGGAATTACAGTAAATGATGATTATCTACTTGTCGAACAAATAACCAATAATACGTGTAAGTTTATACCCATTATGGATGATCGGAGCATATCGAGTGCCTCTTCATATATTAAGTCAGGTTCGAGTTCTGCATCGGAGAGTGGTACTGGTAATGTTATAAATGCTGGCAATTATATTGCTGTTGGCGATATAGTTGGTTCGGCAAAAGACAATGCAAATACCGCTATTCTAAAAAATCATACGAAACCCGTCTTCATACAAGCCAAATCATCGCCAACTCACCCAAATATAATTAAAAATGTGCCAATTACGACGGGCGATTATGTGCTGCCAGACTCGTTGGTGAGGGTAAGTACCATAAAAGACTTTAATTAATCATTTATTTGTTTTTGTTTTTATTAGCTTTGAACTAAGGCAGTAGAGCATCATTCGTGATCTCTTCTTCCATGGCGTGATCTCCATAGGACTCAATTGCAAGTGCCAAAAAATGTCTGCCGTAAATTCAAATATTCTCCTTTCAGTTTCGACCAACAACCAAGAATGTAGAAAACTCATTTTTCTTATTGCGGAGGGAATGTCAAACCCTCTGAGAGTATTTTTGACATGAGATAAAAGCTCCTCATTAAAATCCATTGGCCGTTCGGAGTTGGCTCAGCATAAACTGTAGGTCATTTGTTGGTAAAACCTCAAGCTCGAACGATAATCGCTTCAGCGGTTACAAAGTGTCAAAAATATATATATAATAATCCTTACGACTACCGGATCGTTATGCCGAAAAAATCCGGATTTTTATTCGCCTGCTGTTAACATTGTACACGACTCGAACAATTCATATTCTGTCTCGTGTTGTGATTCTTCTTCTCTCTAAAAATAGTCGATTCGGTTCAATGTATGTATTGTATATCTCATAGGTTTGAAACCGTCATCCTTTTCTAAAATCGCTTAGAGAATACTGGCGATTATTCCCACGTAGCATCAGTAAAGCCTAATCTCGCTGACAAGCGTGTTATGGGTTGTAGTCTAATTCCTATTTTTCCGTCCTCCTCGTACACTCAGGAATCACGAGCAACCGGTGTAAGCGCCTTGTCACATCCAAAAGAGAAGAAAATTCAATGGAGCCACTTCAAAATTTTCAGCCTAATGGTTCGTTGAAGTCAATTTTCAGCATCTGTTCCTCAGATGAGTGATTACAAGCGGCTCGCAAAATTTGTTGCTGCTAGTACCCCTCTCGGCAAGCGCTGGTCACTGTATTCGCTATATAAAAACTAGCTCCAATCAAAATTATAACAAACCTTCCAATGAGAATATCCAATTTCGATAACGATCACTGCAAAGGTATTAAAGACTATGATTTGAGGGCCGGCTCCTTGAGCGGGTACCGGCGCCAAAGTTAATTGTCAATTAAAATCAGTAAAAAAAAAATTATAGATTTTTTTCCCATATTCAGTTCATCATTTCCTTGAAAGTGGGAAACTTTCAGGACACTGAAGCGAGTATAAACCGTCAATTTATTAATTCCTTCTTTTATTTTCAATATTATTTCCAACAGCTATCAGCATCACCTTATGCTCCCATGGGGCCTGTACGACCTAAACAACTCAAAACGGGCGATTATGTGCCACCAGATGCTTTATCTAGGGTAATTACAATTTATTTCATATATTTTCCTGTTGAAATTATATTAATTTTTACTTACAGATGACATCGTCACATAACTCTATGATGAATGAAGTTAATAAAAAACCGGTAAACACATTCCAAACACAATTTTTACCCACCAGAACTTTTGGCGCTGCACAACCAAATATCAGTAAAAATTCCACGATCGCAACGGGCGACTATGTTTCGCCAGATTCGCTGCCTAAGGTATTAAATATATTTATATACCTTTCATTTTCTTATACCGAAGTATGTACCAGGTGTGTTTGTTGAAGAGAGAGAGTAGATGTCGCTAGCAATATGTATAAATTTCTATGATTTGGCATGTATGTAATTTTTTTCTATTCACATTAACCTACAAAAATACGCAAGTCACATTCCGCCAAAATAGTACTCGTAGCGTCATATTTGTTTACCTCAGTGAATATGTCGAGTTTCATTCCAAGTAAATCGCATTTACGGCATTCGTTGCTTTTCTTATTTCATCAAAAGAAAAAAGCAGCTGAAGCTCACCGGTTGCTGGTAGAAATTTATGGTGAACATGCTCCAGTGATTAGAACATGTGAGACATGGTTTCGTCAATTTAAAAGTGGAGATTTCGATTTGACAGACAATGAACATCCTGGTGCAACGAAAAAGTTCGAAGACGAGGAATTGGATGTTGATCCAACCCAATCGCAACAAAACTTGGCAGAAACACTACATGTGACTCGAGGAGCAATTTGCCAACGTTTAAAAGCCATGGGAAAGATCCGGAAGTATGGAAAATGGGTGCCACACCAGCTGAACGATAGAACGATAGACAAATGGAAAATCGAAAAACCGTTTGTGAAATGCTGCTTAAACGATTCGAAAGGAAATCTTTTCTGCATCGAATTGTCACGGGGGACGAAAAATGGATTTATTTTGAGAACCCGAAGCGAAAAAAATCATGGCTTTCCCTTGGTGAAGCTGGCCCATCGACTGCAAGGCCAAATCGCTTTGGCCGTAACACAATGCTCTGTGTTTGGTGGGACCAGTGTGGTGTGGTGTACTACGAGTTGTTAAAACCTGGTGAAACGTTGAACACAGATCGCTACCGACAACAAATGATCAATTTGAATCATGCATTGATCGAAAAACGGTCGGAATGGGCGCGAAGACATGGCAAAGTTAACTTACAACATGACAACGCGCCGTCTCATACCGCTGAACTGGTGAAAGACACATTAAAAACACTTAATTGGGAAATATTATCGCACCCGCCGTACTCTCCAGACCTCGCCCCGTCCGACTATCACCTTTTCGTATCGATGGGACACTGGCTTGCAGAGCAGTGCTTCGCTAATTTTGAAGAAGTCGAAAAATGGCTCATCGAGTGGTTTGCCTCGAAAGAGAAAATGTTTTTTTGTAATGGTATCCATAATTTGCCTGAGAGATAAGCGAAATGTGTAGAAACCAATGGTCAATACTTTGAATAAAAAAATTTTGAGATTCCTCTGAAAATTAATTGTTTTCTTTACCGAAAAAACCGGCAAATTCCAACTAACATAACTGGTACAGCAGCCACTTTGCGATTTGGTGTTGGAAAATTTCAAAAATTTCATCAAAAAGATACCGTCCTGTAAGCGTAGTCGATATTGTCTTCCTTTATCAATGGCATATCATCCTTTATCTTTACATTAATTTTCATTTATCTCCAAAAATTCCATTTTTCCATTTGAATATCAAAATAACACCTCTTATTGGAAAACCCGGTATAAATATGATAGATATAGATATGATTTGACATTGGTCATGAATGGGTAGAAAGACTTCGGCATGGACGAAGACAGCTCTTTTTTCTTAAACCCTCTTAAACTCAATTTGTTTATTATCTCCACAGATAGCAGCATCATTTTCTACTAGGGAAGAAAATCTGAACTCTCAAAAGATCTTTCAAAAACAACCTATAAATGACAAAACTGCGCATATACCACCAAATCAGTTTAGAAATCTAACTCTCGCCACGGGCGACTATGTGACACCCGATGCGCTGCCAAAGGTACATATGAAACTGAAAACTGCTTTATGAAATTTTAAATACTAAAAAATGCCTTGTCTTTTACACATCTATATTAAATTAGATCGCAGCATCATTTTCTCTAAAAGCAGAAAATGAGAAATCTCAAAATGTGTTGGAAAAGCAACATCTAAACGACACATCCAGTCTTTGTAAGAATTTAACTTTCGCCACAGGGGACTATGTGACACCCGATGCGCTGCCGAAGGTAAAAAATTGTATTAATTCAAAATTTGATCATGACTGATTAAATTAATTTTGCGCACTTTTTTCTTCTCTCATTTCTTTCTAGATTGCGCAAACACATGCAGCAGCAGCAGCAGCAGCAGCTGCTGCAACAGACCACGAGGACACTAAAAAGCCATTACAACAACAAACCAAATCACCCATAGTTTCATATGGTTATGTTACACCTGACTTTTGGGCACAACAACAACAAAGCGCAATGAAGTGAAATCCCTCACACGAGTAGCTTGTTGTCACACAGCTGTAGCTGAGAAAATTTAGCCAAAAAATTAAAAATCAAGCCAAGCTTGTTTAGTGATTGCATGAAATTTGGCGAAAGTGCTGTGTAGTATTTGTAAAAAAAAAAAACAAAAAAAAAAAAAAATACATAAAAATAAAATCGTACCAAGCATTTCACTAGTTTAGCACTTTTAAATACATATGAACACATTGACAACAACGCGGCAACGAAATTAATTTATTATTTTTTGCCCAAATGTCAGTTAAATTTCTAGAAATTTAAGATATGCAATTCAAAAAAAAAAGTAAAATAAATAAAGTAAAAGATACAAAATTGCTCACAAAAGGAATATCACTTGTCTAGATTTTAGAAAAGCTCTACATACTTTGGCCACAACTGCTGCTTTGCAACTCAAAATTAATAAAAAAAAAATAAAAAAAAAAAAATTAAAAAAACTGTGGTCCGTAGTTCGTTGCTTTCAATGTGTTTATAATATAAGGTGCTTACATAATTTTAGAAAGAAAAAAAGAAAAAGAAATACTCACTATCATGGCCAAAGGCTTAAGCAGTTATATACATACGAGTATATACATAAAAACATACATTTTACATACATACATACATATATAGTTGTTGGTGATTTAAATTTGGAAACTAATGCGACTGATTTATTGTTGTTGTTATTGTAGGGACATAAATGCATATACAATTGTATATAAAAGTGTACTGTATCGATAGCATCTACATACAAATATGTACATCTGTACATAAAAACATTCATTACATAAATGAAATGGTTATAAATGTACATAAGAAAATACATACATTTAAATTAAAGACAATTATTAATTAAGAAAATACAAAAAACAATTATAAATTATTAAAAAAAATACAAAAACCAAAATTAATTAATTAAAAAAAACCGTAATAAAAAAAAAGAAGAAATTAGTTATAGTTTGAAAAAATAGTTACATAAGCAACGTCGAATTTCCATGCAAACAGCTTTATGATCGTAGAAATTCCAGTGTGAAACAAAAACAAAAACGAAAACAACAAAATAAGAAAACAAATTTTATACTCATAAAAATAATAATAGAGATATACACGTATGCACGTAAAATATGTATGTGTGTATATGTGAATATATGTATGTAATTAACTCAAATTAGATATAATTTGTGCGTATGAAATTTTTGTTAAGCGTGTTGCAAGCATTTTTGTTTATCAGTTCCTTATATATTTATAATAATAACTATCATATATGTACACAGATATGTACATATATATACTCAAAAGCTTAAAGATATTAACTTAAACTTTTACAAACATATATACATACATATTTAAAAGAGTAAAAAAAAAACATCACAATTCCTTAACATTTTATATATTTTTTTAAAGGACATCACATGCTAATGTATACCTATATATGAACAGTAATTTTATTATTTATATATACATATTATCATGCACAAAAGTTAAAAGACATAAATATATCGTAGTGATATTAAATGTTAAATAATTTGTTAGCAGGCATGTTGAAAATTTGTATAAGAAACAAGTAACAAAATATATTATATACATATGTATGTATGTATGCAACACTGTTAAGTATAACTGTACAAAGAAACAGCAAGTTATATTATAAAAGAAAACTCAAACATTTTCACATAATATCATTATTGTTTAAATTTTAGAAATGTTTAAATTTTGAAAATTTAAAATTTCTTTTATGTCATATTTTCATTTTTCAAAATTCCATGCTGTAAAAATTCAATATTTCAGTTAATTTCTGAATTAACACATTTTCTCAATCCTATCTTGAGTGCTTTAACTAGTAATAAAAGACTCCTTAACCGCATTTTTCATTTAAACAATTATTAATATTTATGTATGTACATATGTACAATCTCAATTGCATTCCCTGCAAAAGAAAATCTATTTTTTTAAGTTTATGTTTATAAGTAGTGCATTACTTCTAAACTTTTATATAATTTTATAAACTTTTCATACGCATACAAAAATCATTTATGTACATACACATATTATATATAAAATTAATTTTAATTGGGATATTTTCATAAAATTATTCAATTTTTTTTTGTATACACATAAGCATTTAAAATTTTCCAAAGAAAGCCAAATTTTTAGAAATTATTAAATTTTAATTATTTTATAATAAAAAAATTCAAACATCCGAATACTTACATATAAAATGTATATACTTAACTAATTATTATTAAAAAATTTATATTTATTGGTTTATAATTCTTTTATGCGTACACTTAAGCCACAATACTAGTACTAGTATATGTATGTACTTATAGTTGTAAGTTCTTAAAGTAACGTAAAACCAGCGAATCGGATGGAATATAAAAATTTTAAAAATAAAAGAAAAATTAAGAATTTACTAATATTATGCACATGTGCACACACACACACATATACAAATTAATTTTAATATTATTGTGCAAATAAATGTAAATATGTATTAGCGTTTAGGTACACAAATAAAAAATAAAAACTTGAAAACAATGTGCCCATATTAGATGTTGAAAAAAACTTACATTCGTATAGTATATAAAATATAGTTTACTATATATATGTATGTAACTATATAAAATATTGTATAAAACATAGGTCAATCAATTGTATGTTAATAAAGTCTAATTATTTTAAAATAATAACTCAAATTTTCGAGCATAAAAAAAATAATTGTTAAAAATTCTGTTATTTAGCTGAAATAAATAAACTTATAACATAATATTAATTTTTTGTAGATTAGTATAGTAAAAAAAAAAGTAAAGGAATTTATAATTGTTTTCGACAAATATTTAATTATTAAGCTACGGTCGGTTTCCACAATTTAATTGAATTTTCAAATTGCTTCACATGCACATATAAAAATCTTTAATTATAAGTAAACATATGCTACGTAAATGCAAAAAAAATATGAAATTTGTACAATAATTTTTATTTAATATTTACAAAAAAACAATAGTTAAAATATGTAAATATTATAGTAATTTGAAATTTTTTAATCAATGCATAGGTTATTTATTAATTCACAATTCAAAATAAAGTAAACAAAATGAAATAAAGAAAAATAAAAGAACTAAAGTAAAATAATATAAAATGCAATACAAAATAATAAAATAAAATGAAAGAATATGACATAAAAATAAAACAATATAATGAAAATATGAAACAAACTAAAATTACATAAAAAAGTAAAATATAATAAAGTAAAATAACACAAAATAAATTAAAACTAAAATAAAAAAGATAAAAAAATAAACTAAAATTTATTGAAATAAAATAATATTAAATTAAATTTAAATTTGATATGGTAGGTATAAATAAAATTAAAAATTATAATTGAAAAACGAATAAAGTAAAATGAAATGAAATTAAATTAAATTTAAGTGATATCAAGGGAAATAAATAAAATATACTAAAAAACATGAAAGAAAATAAAATATAAATAAAATGAACTGAAATAAAATAATATGAAATACAATTTAATTTAAATAAATGGTATAATAGGTTAAATAAAATGAAATAATACAAATAAATATAGGTGTAAATAAAATGAAATAAAATATAGATAAAATAAAATGAAATTAAATTAAATTAAATTTAAATGAATGGTATAAAAACGGTTAAATAAAATAATATATAACTAAGGTTAAATGAAATGAAATTAAATTAAATTTAAGTGAATTAAAAGAAAATAAATAAAATATAATAAAAAAGATGATATAAAATAAAATATAGATAGTGTAAAATTAAATGAAATATAATAATATTAAATAAAAATTAATTTAAATAAATTGTAAGGTAGGTGTAAATAAAATGAAATAAAATTTAAATAAAATAAAATTAAATTAAATTTAAATGAATTAAAAGAATATAAATAAAAAAGATGAAAGAAAATAAAATACAAAGTGTGTAAAATGAAATGTAATAAAATAATATTAAATTAAATTAAATTTAAATGAATGGTATGGTAGTTGAAAATAAAATAAAATATGAAATAAAAATAATAAATAAGAATGAAATAAAATAAAACATAAATAAAATAAAATGAAATTAAATTAAATTAAATTTAAATGAATTAAAAGAATATAAATAAAATAAAATATCGTAAAAAAGATGAAAGAAACTAAAATATAAAAGTGTAAAATGAAATGAAATAAAATAATATTAAACTAAATTAAATTTAAATAAATTAAAAAGTTATTAAAATTAAATCTAACAAAAAAAATTAAATAAAATCGTAATTACATAAAATAAAGTAAGCTAAAAAATACGATAAAATCAAATAAAAAAAAAAAAATAAACCAAAAAAAAATATTAGCTAATATAATAAATAAATATTTAAAAATAAAATAAAAGTAATTTCGCATTGAGAAAGAATAATCTAGTGCTGTTATCCAAAATAAAATAAATGATTATATGAAGTAGTACTTCATGTTATCATAATTCCAAAAACTTTCATTTATTTTCCCCTCAACATTTCCAATTGGCATTTATTGTAGACTTAATAAGCGGTTGTCATTTTTAAATAATAAATAAGAAACTTTAATTTGCCAACTCACCTATGCATTGATTGAAAGCGAAGTATGTATGTTTCAATAAAGATAATTAAATAAAATTCTGTACAAAAAAATCTATATTTTTAACAACACAAGCACTTAAAAGTGTAGCACTGAATATGAAAACTTATTTACTTACACTTTATAACGAGTTTTACAGTATATAAGCGTAAACTTATTTACACGATCACACATAAATATTATAAATAAAATAAAAATATAAAATATTTGGCAAAAATATCTGTTTTATGTGGCGTAATTGAAAGCAAAAATAAATCAATTATTATTACAATATACAAAAGTTGCATTTTATTACATACAAAAAAGGGACAAACTAATTGGAAAACTCATATTTAACGCCTGTTTAGCAGAGAATTGGATTTATCGATAGCCATCGCTTAGGCCATACAATAAAAGACTTGATGTCCATTAAAATTATTTAATTCCGACACAATAGATATATGGAAATTTTATTAAAAGTTTATTTTACAATATTTGAATTTGATTACTTGATAATTGCTCTAAATTTGGTGATGAAAATGGAAGCAAATATTAGTAGTGTAATATCACCGAGCGTATTTTTGGTTAACTGCATACGAGCTTATTTGTTTGCTATGTATATTAAAGCTAGTGAGATCTAGAGCTTTATATCTACATTTCGTTGAAATTCTTACCTTAAAATAAGAAGTTTTCGCAATTGTATGTCAAGTGATCCAAAAATCGTGGCTGCAATTGGTTTCCTATTTCACTGAGGACTCTTCCATTCGACCTTTACTGCTGCCCCAATTAATGTACATACATATTTTCTTTTATTAAAGTCATCTAAATAGGTTTTACACTTATATCGTAGTTGGTTTTTACACCATAGTGGCCTATGATATTTTTTCATTTGCAAATGATAACTAAGTCATTGTTTCAAAACAATTAACAATAAATGAAAATAGGGAAGCAAGAACTTTCGTACGATTTCGCGCCATGACACTTCATTCAAACATGATTCAAACAGCAGCGTGAACTTACCACGGTAACCAAGCAAAATTTATTTGTCTGCTAATATATATAATAATCTGGTAACATCAAAACTGAAATTTTCACCACACAGGGGCAAAAGCCGATGGAGAAGCATGTTGTTTGTGTAGCATTCAGTTTACGAAGAAATTTGGCCGAGATAAGTTGTGTATAAATTTCAAATGAAAAACATTTGTATTTTTTCGGATTCATATTGCATTTAACAAAAAAACTTTCATCCTCTTGATATAAAGGAATTGAATGAGAAAATAATATTTGAATAGGATAAGAAAATCCTTTTAATATTTGTACTTCCATTGAACCATTTTTTGTTAAGGATAAGTTCAAAATCCAAAAAACGAACGCTGTGAAAAAGGGAGGTGGAAATCAGCAAACGAAATCCATTACGTGAAAAATCGATAAAAATAGTATCAAATCGGAAACCCGTCATAAAGGCAAAGGCAAAGACAAAAGTAAAAACAAAACCAAAGTGACGTACCAACCAGAGGAGTGTTAAAATAACAACAACGTAACGAACCGAGCAGCACAAAGTTGGTGGAAAAAAAACGTGTAGTTGGTGTACGAAACGTGCGGAAGGAATTTTGAAATATAACTACAAAGAAAGCATATTTGACTATAAAATTATTTTTTTCTGTTAATACAATTTAAAAAAAAAAAAAAAAACAACGCAAAGAAAAAGCGGATATTCAAAATAAAAAGCGAGGAGTAAAAGCGGAATAGGAGAAAAATCAGCTGATTTGCTGTTTAAAGGTAAAGCGAAGAAGAAGGAGATACATTTCTCCACTTACCGGCAAGAAGTACGACACACATACACATTGTTAGAAAGCAAAACCTACAGCTGTCCAATCAGCCGTATAAATACGCGAAAGCGCAAAACAAAAAAGTGTTGAATTTGAAATATAAACAAAGAGGAAAATAAAACCAAAACCTAAAGCAAAACCAAAAATTGCAGATGTAAATAAAGAAAATTGGTCTCTTCATATAACCGCCAATAAATCTATAAACAGTAAGAAAATTATCTTGAAACAATAGAATTCGTTAAGAATAAACAGAAACTTATTTTGCTTGACAAAATCAAAATAAATTTGTATAAAATTTTCAATAAATTAAAATAACTTTCCAAATATCCAATAATTCAAAAGATTTTTGAAAATTCCCAAGTAGCATGGGCACAGAAACCAAATTTAATTGTTACAAGGAGAACACAACAGCAACGACTGGTAGTGTTTTACGTCCGAAGGTAGCACACAATGGTTCGTCGTTAATAGCTAAAGCAAATGTCGGTGCTGGCCGTGGTATAATTGGCATTAGTGGTGTTGATCAAAAGTTGCATTCCTCAAATGGCGCTTTAAATGGTGCATTGAACTTTAAGCAACAACAGCAGTGTAACGATATTAAAAACGGCAGTACGACCAACAGCAGCTGTGATAAGATTGAAACAATTACAACTCCAGTTTTTGTACCCATACACATTGGCGAAGACGTAATTAGCGGCGCCAAAGAGATACTCAAAGTGATAAGACCACATTGGAATATCAGTCATATACAATTTAAAGTAAGTGTATACACATAAGTGAATGTGTTTTTAAGATTTTGGAAATTTTGTTGTGTTTAATATTCATGTATGTATATCATTTATTTGCATTAGGTATTGAGTGTCGATTTTTTCTTTATATCTACATTGGTCCGTGTAAATATTGTTGTGTTTTGTGTACCTAAATATATCTCTCTACACTAATATGAACTCACTGAACAATTTAAACTTATATTCTGAATGAAATTCCTATTTTTCCGTTTCCTTTACAAATAAGTACGCATACAATTAAATGACAACAATATGTACATACATATATGGAATTTTCCATTAATGTTACAGATAGCCACTTGAGTAGTTTTGAACGTACAAGTATCTATGCATTTGCTCTATTTATTAGTGAGAACAATTTTCAATGATTATCTCCTGCAAATAAATGAATTTAATGGTGGCAAAGTACATTTAATATAAAAAAGGGAGAAATTTGCTGTATTTGAATGAATTTTCACACATTTCAAAAACGTATTATATGTAAATGTGTCATTTCATACACATATGCATGAATATACGTACATATATGGAAATTTTTACATCATTTCCTGCTATACAGTTATCATCCATCACTATGCCAGATTAAATGGCTTTCTTCAAAAACAAAAAAAAAAAAAAACAAAAAACCTTAACCGGATTCTTTTCGCTTTTTCATAGCCCTGTGTAATTAGCAGCAGATATTTTTTTAATAAATCTATTTATACGTGAATATGAATATATGTACATACGTGTACATAAGTACATTCACATGTATTTTTGCAATTCGGTCGGAAATACAAATGTGCTGGAGTATAAATATTGTATTTTATGGCAGCCTTATCTCTTTAAAGGTTCTCGACATTTACCGTTGAAGTAAATAATTTCGGAATTTTTTTTTTTTACTATGTACATATTGTATGGGTTATAAGAAAATAAACTTGTACACTTTATATGTAGACTTTATTTGTGTATTAATGGAAAAATATGCAATCTTTATTGTGGCAAAAAAAATTTTTTCAGTTAGCTTAAACATTTTCTTTTTGTTTTTAAATAAATTTTACAGCAATTTACCTTTTTTCTGCAGTATACTATTTGTTGTTGTTGTTGTTGTTGTAGCGGCTTACACTATTTGTTAATAAGCATCGCATTCCTTCCTTCCTCAATGTATAGATATCTATGTGTTACATACATACATAGGTATTTCTGTGCTTTAAAATATTCTAATTAATATGTGCATAAATTTACATGCTAATTAAATTATTTTTTATACATATTAATGTAAAATTGTAATTTTTTCACCTACAGCTGTGTTCATTTATATAAGAACATATTGAAATGAAAAATTTAAATTTATTAATAGTAACAATATTTTTAAAAATTGTCATATATCTCCTGTTCGTTCGGTTGATGTACCTCAAGGGTCCAACTAAATTTGTTCTCTATAAAAATCATTCCAGTTATTATTATATTATTGATGCTTTTATTATCAGTGTTTTTTAGTGACCTTAGGTGTTATCGCTCATACATTTTAGACAATTTTTTATTATACATACAAAATTAGACAAAATTCATTCAGAAATAAATACTAACATTAGAATCCGGATTGTAGTTTTCGGGCTGATCTTACTGTAGAGTCTATTAATAGTTACAAAAATTATTTATTTTTTTGCTATGTTCTAATCTGACTGACTAAGATTCGACGTTTCTATGTTGAAAACAATAATTTTGAGAATTCCTCGGAAGTTTTTTAGAGACCGTAAAATGCGAAAGCAGTATATTGTAAAATAATTTTATTTTCTGCGATAACTATTAAAGAATCTATAGAATCCTAGATGCTAAATGATTACACCAACAGTAACAGTAACGCGTGTCTAAATCTTTCCAGAAAAAAAAATTTCCGTTATCAACCGTAATCTGCTCATTAATAAACGCAATTGCTTTATGCCTTTATGGCGTTTGTCACGCCACGCTTATAAAATTTTAATGTATTATAAAGTCGCTCAGTAATATGTGAGGATTTCGTATATGTACATGGAAAAATGTATGTACATATGTACCATAAGTATTCCTGTATATAATACATACATATGTATGTAGTACATAGATTTATCGTTTATCTTTTTGCCATCAAAAGAGTTTTCATTAAGATTACGGTGTTAATTATGTGACGTATGGTATACACTTAAATGAGCCAGAAAAAAGCGATTATTTTTTGCAAATGTGCATACATATGTATCTAAAACGTATTCTTCATTTAAATTGCGTTCTACGTAAATAACGGTTAAATTTTTTTTTTTTTTTTTTTTTTGCAAATATTTAAAATATTAACTTACTCTTATCTTGCAGTAGACACTTAAAATTCTTTATATTTGACTTAGATTAGCTAGTTATCTTACTCAGTTTTAGTTTATTGAGATAACGTATATGTACTCTTAGTTAGTAATTTTGACATGTGGCGAAGATTGTAAAAGTAATTTTATAATGGAATTAAAAGTACTATTTAGTAGTGAATTAAGTCATAATTTTTAGTTATTTAACTTGTAATAAAATGTTAATCGGTCTCAATAATTTTTCGTCTTATGAAACTGTGTGACGTCAACTGTGTGTGTGAATGTACTCTCCATACATTAAACAAAAAAAAAATGTACTTCGATGTAGTCTATTGCCAATTACAGCCAGTTCGTTTTCCATCGGGTCTTTCCAAGGAAGGAAATGTTGTTGTTGTTGTTGTTGTAACCGCAAAAATATTCCTCAAAGTAATTTTTGGAGAATGTTGTGGGAGTGACAGTCCTTGGCCGGATAAAAAATCCGGGTCGTTCCGGTATAAAGACCCGACTGTCGCGGGAACTATTGGATTTTAGTCGCCTCTTACGACAGGCATGCCTTACCGCGGGTAAATTCTTGAACCCCTAACCCGCAGGGTTCATCGACGAAGAGGTAGTTTGTGTCGGTTCTCCTATCACGGCTATTTCCCAAGATTTGGCGAATGGTAAATATCTGTTCAGTGTGGATTTATCAGGTCTAAAGCCACTCTGCTAAGGTCCAATGAGTTTGTTGACGGTGTACTCTCGATAGGACCTTAACGCTTATTCCATGGTATTTCCATACTTTGTGGAGCCGCTTTTCATGGTTTTGGATCGGCTGGCATTCCATCGCCCCTTTTGTTGTTTTTCAAACGTGAAATTGCTATATAAACTTTTTCATAGTCGGTGTATGAAACATCTGTTCCAATATCATCGATTGGGACATTGGATTCGCTCTCTCCTGGTGCTCCATTTCCAATGACATTTAGCATACTTTGGACATCACTCACTACATCACCTTTCTGGGTCCTACAAGAGTATGCTCCGGTCTTCTGTAAGTCTTTTCATAGAATTTTCGATAGCTACCCCTAACGACCAGCTCTCAAGCTTTTCACCTACTCACCTATCTCGATTCTCGCTGCAAACTTCTGCTTATAAATGTTTCTTTAGTCAACAGAATCAACTAGTGTGTGGACCCTTTATGCTAACACCTGTTGTTTACATTCGGAAAACAGTATGTTTGTTTTTATTTCCTGCCCCTGAACTGGCTAATTGACATTGTTTATAATTAAATACTATTAAATTTGTTAGAAAAAAAAGGAAAAGAAATGTGATTTGCGTGACTCGCTTTGGAGAAGTGAGTAAGTAAACAAATAAATATTGTGAATTTGCACATTCTTATGTTAATGTGTGTGAATTTTTGTATCGTTTAATAGCAACATGCAATATAAAAAAGTGCCTACCCTGCAAGGAATGGAATTAGTTAAAAACTGCTTGAAACTGTTAATCAAACACAACTAGTCAAGCAACAGCCTTTTTTCTACACAAGCAATTTTTACTTTTAACAGGGCGATGTTTTTGTTAGGTTTAGCTCAAAAATATACCAGCCTCATACTAGTTTGAAATGAACCAAAATATCACTAGTTTAATTTTGAGCCAAAATATCACTAGTTTAATTTTGAGTCCAAATAGTACTTTTATTTTTTATTTTTTACTGAAAAAGAATTATTGTAAAAAATTAATATTATTTAATAAACTACTAGTTTTAACCGATTTGTCTCCATTGTTATAACTTGAAACCAAAATTTATATTAAGTTATTTAAAGGGGTTTCCACAACTAAAACATTTTGTGGTCGTCGTGAAGCTACTTGCCATAACTCAGTACAGAAATCGATGGAAAAATTAAGTTGTTTTGGGAAAAGTTAGTGATGTGAAGAATGCGAAATTTTCATCAAAAAATCATCTTGTCTAATGAGGCCCCTTTCCACCTCTATGGCTATGTCAATAAGCAAAACTATCGCATCTGTGGCTCGAAAATTCGAAGATTTGTTTATTGTTGAAAAGCCTCACCATCCTCAAAGTGTAACTGTTTAGTTCGCTTTATGGTCCGACGGTGTCCTTGGACCTTATTATTTCGAAAAAATCATGCTGGAGCAACAGTTAAGGTGAATGGATCGCGCTATCGAGAGATTATTAATGATTTTCTATGTCCGAAATTGGATTGTATTGATCTGGATAACGTTTACGTTCAACAAGACAGCGTGCAACGAAACCACCGCCCTGCGGATTAGGGGTTCAACAATTTAAACGCGGTAAGGCATGCGACTAAAACCCAATTTTTTATCCGCAAATTCCCCAAAAATTACTTTGAGGAATATTTTTGCGGTTACAACAACAACAACGAAACCATAGTTATTTCAAGGGAAAAGTTTTCGGACCGTGTTACTTCTCGAAGAGGTGAAAGCAATTGGTCACCGATATCTTTTGATTTAACACCTTCCGGACGGGTGGAAGATAAGGTCTACGCCAACAGACAGGCTAACGTAGCTTCAAGATCTCAAAGATGAAATTCGTGAAGTTATTGAGCACATATAGGAACCACTTGCGATTTGGTGATGGAAAATTCGATAAAAAGAATACGGTCCTGTAAGCGTACCTGTGAAGGCCATTTTGCTGATATTGTTTTTCATTTATCTCAAAAAATTCCATTTTTCTATGAACTAACCCCTTTTCCAATGAGGTACATACATACATATGTATGCATGTAAATATATTTAAAATTTTTTTTTTAATATCTTTTAATCTTATATTTTTATTTTTTATTTTAAATTTATTTTTTTAATTAACATTTTGTCATATCGGAAATTAAACAAGACAGAGTAACGAAAAAACAATAATTAATAAATTTGTAATTTTCACCAGTATAACACTCTTCCAACTAGTCAGATTTCAGTCATAAATTTCTAGTAGGAAACTAAAACATTCTCCGATTGGTTTAAAATTTCGCTGCAGTGTATGTATGAAAATATATTGTTTTTATCACAAATTTCGTCGTGCGCGTTATTGGTGTATTTGTATGTATTAAATTGCAATGAGAACTGCTACAAAAACTCGAGTGGATAAAATATTAACCGGTAGTCTGTTATTTGCGATTTTATCACAAAATCTCAGGGCTTTAGACATACTCATAAAAATATAACACCGAGAAGTAGGAATTAGCACCTGTTTGTAATATTTTTTTTTTGTTTTGCCAAGCCAACGTTAATACACCCTTAAAAGTATAGAAAAAAAATTCCATATTTACTTTATGTCATGTTCCAATAATAAATTTTTTGTATAATACATTATATACATATATACATAGTATTTATTTTATGATCTTTGTACTGAGACTGCTGATCGGAAAGGAATTTTTTTTTTTGCCGCTTACGTTTCTGTGACACGCTATGCGCAGAGCCTATCACTTGAGAGCACGTCGAATGCAAAAATAAAAAAGCGGTGTATTCGCTTACGAATCACAGACGCTTTATTTTTTGTTATTTTTTTAATTTAATCAGTTCGTTTGTTGTTTTATTTCGTCATTATTATCTACGACGTAAGCACTAACAATTTCTCCGCTACTCTCTCCGTCTCTCTCCCTCTCTGACACCTTGTTTCCTCTAACCAGATTATTTTGAACACATTCACGTTGGCACCAACGCATTTGATTATTCATTCTTGAATTATTCACACTTTGTACTTTTCTCTTTTACTTAAATTTACATATATACATATAAACATACATACATCTATGTACATATATACATATGTATGTATTCTTCACTCTTTGGCATGCCCCGCATTGAATGAAGAATGACATCGCGGGGTGGCAAAGTCAAAAATAGCTGCTTGACTATTACACCATAGCAAGCTGTGAGTATGGGCATGGTCCTTTGTAAATATTTACATACATATACCTAGAAATATAGAAAAAAAGAATATATAAACATTATGCAGAAGTAGTGAAGTAATTAAAACATTTATACAACTGTATTTAAAAAGAGAATCCCGAATATTTAAGAATAATATTTTACCTATGTAAGTACCCAACTGTACTGTACTGTATGCACCATATGTAGTGTAACATGGCTCTCCAATATTGATTCGTATTCAGTGTTATTTTCTGCATAAGTTATTCCTATTTGGGCTTTATTATTTTATTTTTTACTTATTTATTTCATTTTATTTCAACGTATATTAATTTATTTCGTTTAGTTTATTATACATATTTTATTTTTATTTTATCTTTAGTTAATGTTTAATTTTTTATTTTACGCTATTTTATTTTGGTATAATTTCTTCTATCTTTCTTTTATTTCATTATATTAGATTTTGTTTTAAATTATTTAATTATGCTTAATTTTTAATTTTGCTTTTTTATGTATTTTTTAAATTTATTTTTGTTTAATTTAATTTAATTTTTATTAACTTAATTTAACTTATTATTTTTTGTTTCAATTTATTTTTACTTATTTTATGTTTTGATTTATTTATTTTATTTCCCTTTTATTTGTTTATTTTATTTATTTTATTTTATTTTTCTTTTATTTCGTTCTATTTTATTTTTATTATACATATTTTCACGGGTATTTTCAAAGATTTGACGCATCGTGAATATCTGGTCAATGGTTGGTTTACCAGATCTAAAACCACTCTGATAAGGTCCAATCAGCTTGTTGACGGTGGGCTTTAGTCTTTCACACAAAACGCTCGATAGGACCTTATATGCAATGTTGAAGAGGCTTATCCCACCGTAAATGGCGCAGACTGTGGGATCGCCTTTTTTATGGATTGGGCAGAGTACCATATAGGTTCCAATCGGTGGCAACGGTGGCTAGATCTCCTCTTTGTGTCCTACAGGAGCCTGCTCTGGTCTTGAAACCTTCTGTAAGTCGTCGCATCTTTTCATAGAATTTTCGAGCATTACCCTTGTCGGCCAGCTTCTCAAGTTCTTCATACTCACGCATTTCGGCCTATTTTCTTTTTTTTATCTGCAAATGCGTCTTGCTTCCCTCCCGCGCGTGTTGTCGATCGCAAGGTTGCGAGGTAGGCAGTCTCCACTGTAGTTCGACATTTCTTATAATACCAGCTCTTTTTCTAGCACTGCCGAAAAGCAAGTATTTGATGCACAGAGGCGGGTGCGTATCTTCGTTGCAAAAAGATAGTGGTCCGAGTTGAGGTTTGGGTCCTTTGGAGTGTACGCTTGTCAAGAACACTGAAGACATGTCTTCCGTCTATCACAACATGATCGATCTGGTTATCGAATTCGATGTGCTGGAATCTTGTACTTTAGACAACCATATTTCGGGCCCCGGCGAAATCGTTCAGCCTCAACCTATTTGGGGATGTTTCGTCGTGGAGGCTGAATTTTCCGACAGTTGTGCCGAAGATTCCTTCATTAACCACCCTGGCGTTGAAGCCGGCAAGCACAATTTTGACATCGTGACAGGGACAGCGTTCATAAGTATGCTCGAGGTGTTCGTAAAAGGCATCCTTGGTCACATCGTCCTTTTCTTCCGCCGGGGCGAAGGCTCAAATCAACGATATGTTGAAAAATTTCGCTTTGTTGCGGATTGTGTCGAGATGTTCATCCACCGGAGTGAATGCCAGGACTCGGCGATGTGTCTCTCTCTCACCACGAATCCGACACCAAATTTTGCGCTCCTTTATATGGCCGTTGTAATATAATTCACCTTCTTTCGTCCTTATTCTGTCCATCGCACTTCTTGAACGGCAAGTAGCGGCACCTTCCCAATTAAGGGACCGGACATTCTAGGTGCATACCCTCAAGTCGTAATCCTCGTTCATTTAGTTGAATTTAATTTTATTTGGTTCATTTTATTTTATTTTTTATTTTATTTTGATACATTTTATTATTTTTGTTAAATAAATTTTTTTAGTTTTATTTTATTTAATTTTACACCATTTATATTTCTTCAATTTTATTTTGTTTTATTATATATTTATTTCATTACACATTTTATTTTGTTTTGTTCAATTTTGTTTTACTTTTATTATATTTGATATTTTTTTTTTTGTTAATTTAATTTAACTTTTGGTTTTATTTTAGTTTGTTTTTCTCATCTTGTATTTTTCGTTTCATTTTCTTTCTTATTTCTGTTAATTCAATTAAATTTTATTCTTTAATTTCATAAAATTTTTTATTTTATTTTATTTTTTATTTGTTTTATTTATATTTCTTCTAGTCTTTGTTTTTTTTTTGTTTAATTTGTTTTTCATTTATTTTATTTTCCTTTTATTTTTGATTGATTTTATTTTTTTTTGGGATCAAAATGCTACGTTTTGATTACTTTTATTATTAGTTAATTTTCTATTCAACCTCTATATGTGTATGTGTGTAAATATCTAAATACATCTGCAATAGTAATATAATATATATAATTACTTGAAAATCACGCGAAAATTCGCAATGCTCGTGATAAGACACTTACATGTGTACATATTTATATCGCATATTAGGACAGATATATCAATATAGATAATTTTGAACTAATTTATCAAGCATGCAAATAAACATACATACTTATATACATACTATATATTTGAATTTCGTTGGTTATAGGTTACTGAAATTATTTAAAGTACACTCATGGTCAAAATACAATAATAGGTGTACACAGTTTTTATATCACATTTCGAAATACCCCACAACACAATTAAAATATTTTCTTTAAATGTTTCATTTCATTAAATAATTACCATTCCGTTATTGGAAGCTTTCAGATAAAAAAAAAAAAAAAATTTAAGAAAAAATTTGCTTTTGAGAAAATAATATGAAATAAATGAAAAAAAAATCCCTTCTTATAAGTAATGCTTGTTATACTTTTTTAACAATGGACTTTACAACCTGTTCACCATATGTATGTATGTACACATACTGGTATATTACATTTTATTATCGAGCTGTCTGCTGACTCGGCATGGGTGGGCAAATATTTCTTCTTATCTTGACAAGAAATCACTTTTATCAGAACGTTTCGCAATTTATTAATGAAAATATGTGTTATATATTAGCATGCATACATATATTTGAATTTCAAGACAATACATATGTGTATATTTTTTATGAGCTGTTGTGATTTGAGAGTTGTTCTAGATTCAGTAAAGCTGTCTCTTACGTTACTGAGATTTTTACTAACTATACACTAGTTTTTGTTTGCTCTCACCCAGACCTTCATTGTAAAAGTAAATGATAACTCATAAATTAAGTGGTTGTTTCCTAAATTTTGCTGTTTCCTCGTAATTATAATTAGCAAAAAATAACTTTCATTTAGCGTAGTATATTTGTTGTTAAGGAAGTTAATATGCAAATTGTGTATTTAGTAAATGAAATTACTATAACTAATTGCTTGAGTGCATAACAAAACAAATAAGAATTTTTGTAGAGTAATAAATCATTTCGATAAATATTATATTTGTCTGAGCGATTTGAACAGAGTATATTGAATGTGTTAACAAGGTTAAGCACAAAGTTTATTCTCATAATTAACACTTAATTATTAGTGTTTTTTTACACTGATTTTCTGTAAATTTATACCAATTTAGAATCTTGAAAATAGTTTTTAAGATTTTCCGAAGTATAACACACATTTTATCTATCGGTTTTTCAAGTTCAGTGTCCCTGCTTGAATAAGAGGCCGGAAAGCTGTGAAGATATTCAGAATATTTTCCTTCCAATTGAATGAAGCTCCTAAGCAATTAAAGCTAGTTAAAGAATATTCCTTCTTAAACATCTTTTTTGATTTCAACAACAGTGCAGTTGCTGAAGAAGGGTGGTGCAGATTCATTGTAATTCTCTCCTCTAACGAACGTTTCCAAATTGACTAAAACCACTCTTTTCACTTTTAATCAGATCTCGTAATATTTTATTTCAATCGGAGAAAAATATAATGAATATATACCTATAAAATATATTTAATACAAATATTTTTTTTTTTGAATCATGTAGATTTTGTTCATAGCCTCAATTAAAAAAGGTAATTTTTTATATCCGAAAATCTGGAAATAATTAGTTTCAGACATTGCAGTCTAAGTTACTCAATGTCGTTGTGGTCATTTAAGGGAGGGAGCTAGGAAAGGAGCTGTTTCGACGGCTTGCGTGCAGGGCATACTCGTATGAACGTCAGATACATATGTCGGGTCGAGTCTGAATAGATAAAAGTTCTCTTCTTTTTTACTGGCGTAGACACCGCTTAGGCGAATATAGCGCCAACTGGAGATACCAAATTCAGTCAGGTCCTTCTCAACCTGATCCTTCTAACAGAGTGGAGGTCTTCCTCTTTCTCTGCTTCCACCAGCGGGTACTGCATAAAAAACCTTCAAAACTGGAGCACTCTTATCCATCCGGACCACATGAACTATCCAGCGCTGCTGTTTCTTGATTCGCTGAACAATGTCAATGTCATCGTATAGCTCGTATACGGCTCATCGGCCCATCGTCTGCGGTATTCGCCGTTGCCAATGTGCAAAGGACCATAAATCGTTGGCAAAACTTTTCTCTCGAAGACTCCTAGAGCCGACTCATCAGATGTTGTCATCGTCCACGCTTTTGCGCTATATAGTAGGACCGGTATAATGAGCGACTTGTAGAGTTTGATTTTCGTTCGCCGAGAGAGGACTTCACTTTTCAATTGCCTACTTAGTCCAAAGTAGCACCTGTTGGTAAGAGTGATTGTGTGCTAGATTTCAAGGCTAACATTATTATTGGTGTTGATGCTGGTCCCTATATAGACGAAATTATCCACAACCGCGATGTTATGACTGTCAACAGTGACGTCAATGGCATATGCCAATAGTTGTACACTCTTATAGAAGATTGTAGCTTCTATATTCCTCTGCGGCTCTTATTATTCCCTCCACCATTAAATTGAAGAAATCACACAATAAGGAATCACCCTGTCTGAGGCCTCGTTTGGTATCGAACGACTCGGACAGTTCCTTCCAAATTCGGACATGCGGCGTGAAGTCAGCTACTGTTCGTGCTGTCGAAGGCAGCTTAAAAATGGACGAAGAGGGGGTGTGTGTCGATCCTGTTTTTAGGGCCTATTCCAAGATTAGGCGCATGGTGAATATCTGGTCGATGGTCGTTTTACCAGGTCTGAAGCCTTGAGATAGGAGCTTTTATGCGATATTGAGGAAGCTTATCTCCATAAATTCAACATATATACATATAATTGGTGCTTTGTAAACGTTGAAGCGATATTCGGCCACTCGGCTACCGTGGACATTAGTCGCTAGATCACTTCTTTGGGTCCTATCAGAGTTTGTTCCGGTCTTGCAATCTTCTGTAAGTCGTAGTTCAAATCGACATGGGCATCATATATACGAGTATATATATTTTTTGAACCTCGCAACTGCGTCGAACCTCTAATACAATTTATTAATTAAAATTATTATTTATTAAAATGGGGGAAAAAATTAATTTTTGTAAAAGCGTTTTAAACTCGTTTTAATTTAATAATGTGTTTTTTTCTTAAAATTTTTCAATTTTCATAAGGGGGAATAATTGTTTAGTACTGTGAAAGTTTTTTATTGATTTTAAATGAATTTATGTTCTGAAAACGAATTCAACCATTTATTCATTTATTTATTTAAGCTTCCTGTGAAATGCAATTTAATTTATTTACTGAGTGCCCAAAGACCTGCACATACATATATACTTAGTTTCAAAACAATTATTAAATATACCAGAAATCGTCACCCTGGTCTGATTAAGTGATTATGATAATAAAGAACCCAAATGCATGAAATTCACAATTGGAAAAATCAAATGAACAAATAAATTAAATTAGTAAAGTTGAAAATAGTCGGTATATACCATATGTTTAGTTGCGTGCGCTTGTTTGCATGCTAAAATTATACTAAATTGACACAATTAAATTTGCTGTGATTTGTTCAAGTTCCACAACCAGATAAATCGAATAAGCGGTAAACCAATTGATTTTGATTGCGATCGTTGTGGGGTTGATGATGTCGAAGAGAACACATAGCGAAAGTGTCAAGCAGTATTTATTTGAAAGTCAAAAGTAACTTAATAAAATAAAATAAAGGCAATTTTTGATGTGTGAGGTCGAGGTCAGTGTAGTAATGAAACAATCATTTTCACCCTTATTTTTACGCTGGTTGGGTGGTGGTCGTTGAATTCGTATGAGTCTATTTGCATATCTTTTTTTTTGTCATTTGGTCTGTCAAGTGCACCAAGATACCATATTTCGTCCAATTAAAGTGCACACGGTGCCATTGCCAGTGCCGCCAGCATTGTTATGATACATATCATTTGGTGTTTGTTCCTATGTTTTGGACGCCTTTTAATCTCAGCTCAATTGCATGATATACACGGAATAGTTAACGGCAATCAAGCCAATCATTTTGTCACAATACACATTCTACTGAACACAAACTCATGTTTTCTTTTCCCTTCTTCTTTTTATTTTTTTTTTCTGAATAATTCTAGAAATTCACCGATGGCATCACAAATAAGCTTGTCGGCTGCTTCTATAATCCCCCACAAACAGCTACAACAAACAGCAATGATAATGACATTGAAAAAAGCAGCTCAAATGGCAATGAAACCCCCAGCTCACCAACAGCTTTGGCATCATCCACTTTGTTGGAAGATAATAATGACTCGGGTAATATCAGCGACACGGATACATTGGATTCAGAGGTGACTACATCGAGCACAACTGAAATAGTTAGTCACAATACCAGCGTTAATGTTTATACGAAAGATGATAGCTGCAATGATAGCAGTCCGTCTCACGAGAGTAATGTAGCATTGGTGCGTGTCTATGGTAATAAAACTGATCTGTTGATAGATCGTAAAGCCGAGACACGCAATATTCAATTATTGCACATGTATGGGTTTGCGCCAACGCTATTTGCTACATTCAAGAATGGTTTAGTTTACGATTTTGTACCTGGTGTAACATTGAAGCCGACAAGTGTTTTGGAGCCGAATATTTGGCGTTTGGTAGCAACGCGCATGGCCGAAATGCATCGTCGTGTGAAGATGCAGGATATGCCGGTGGCTACAGCTGCTGCTGCTGGTGGTGGTGCTGCTGGTTCTGGTGAGCCACTTGAGCCAATGTTATGGCGTAAGGTGCAGAGTTTCTTTGATTTGGTACCTGAACGTTTTAGTGATCCGGACAAACACAAAAGGTAATTTCAACCGTCGAAATACGAAATTTATTTCGTCACATGCCAAACTCATTATTTTGTAGGCCACCCCAACCCAAAGAATGTTTAGCATGCTATGATGGACTTGGATGGGGGCGGCAATGCGGCGATCCAAACTAATGCTACGGCTAAGAGGCTATTGAGGCTTCGGCTGCAGCTTAAATGGCTACGCCTGCGATTACCTCTTTCGGGGTGTGTGTGTGTGTGTGGCGGCGAGAACGAAGCGACGGGCATTATGCGTGCTATCAACATATCGACATGTAACTTGTAGCAAGGAGGTGTAAGAAGCAAATGAAAGTGTTCGAGTCGCAGAAACAAGGTGATCATGCGTACATATGCACTCACATGACGGCTCGCTTTGCGCAAATTTATGTCTGCACAATTCAATTAGTGAGAGCGGTCCGTTCGAAATCGATTCGCGTTTCGTCTTCCTTCTCGGTGAAGTCGTGTGTTAAGGAAAAGCCAACAAAAAAATTGCATGCATGAAAAGACACAAACAGCATCGTCTACCGTCGTACAAATTACACTCATTCGTTCGTCTGTGTTCCTGCGTGGGACTGACTGTTTGTTGAACGCGTTGGGCATACTTAGTGCCAGTGGCTGGAGTCTAGGTGCTTATGGGATCTGCGTATATGAAGCTCGTATCAATTGCCTTGTCTTCGTTCATATTTGTCTTCTTCGCTCGCCTGCCAACACCCGAAACGCTCACTCGTTCGTTCGATCGATCGTCGTCTACTCATTCGTACCATTCGAATTTCGATTCCATATGAAACTAGTAATGTTTTTGAATTATTTTCTTAAAACTAAAAAAAAAAACAAAAAAAAAAACAAAAAACCGAAACACAAAGACATTTTCAGTAGCATTCAATTTTTGTTGCATTTATCATATGTATGTATGCGCATTAAAGATAAATTCATACAACAATTAACAAATTTATTATTTTTAAGTAGCCATTTTCTTTCGTTATTGTTAAACTATTTTTTTTTTTTTGGTTTTACTAAAAATTCATCTCATTTAAAGTTAAAAAAAAAACTTAAAAAAAAAAAAATTCTAATTTATTTACAATAGCATAGTTTCGACACACATACACACATAAGAAAATCTATTTGTTATTTAGAAAAGAAAAATTGTGAACATTTCAACTGAACGCTTTTCTTCTTCTTTTGGTTTTTTTCTCTCCCCTTCTGTGCGTTGCGCAAAAATGCTTTTTGCCTTCACTCACATGAATATCCCCATTACAGAGTTGAGGAAACTTTCTTGCCAATAAAACGTTTACGCGATGAATTCAACGCGCTCTACAGGCATCTCGAACGCCTGCACAGTCCGGTGGTGTTCGCCCACAACGATCTATTACTGGGCAATATTGTCTACTTCGAAGATCAACAGTGCGTCAATTTCATTGACTACGAGTATGCCGATTACAACTTTCAGGCATTCGATATTGGTAATCATTTTTGTGAATTTGCCGGCGTCGACGAAGTGGACTTTACACGTTATCCGACGCGTGATTTTCAGCTTGCTTGGTTACGCGTCTACCTGCAGGAGTATCTGCAACGCACACACATCACCGACGCCGAAGTGGAACGCCTGTACTTGCAGGTGGACCAATTCGCGTTGGCCGCACACATGCTCTGGACCGTTTGGTCACTCATACAGGCAGAACATTCCAATATTGATTTTGATTATGTTGAGTAAGTATCAGAATAGTAGTAAATATGCAAATGTACTACATACAATACTACAAAAAAAATTCAAACAAAAAACAAAAAAAATTCAAACAAAAAAAGTAAAATTAAAAAATACAAATTTTCTAAAATTTTCATACTTTTTCTATAAAAAAAAAAAAAAAAAAAAACATCTCAAAAAATTCTAGTTACGCTCACATACGCTACGAGGAGTACAAAAAGCGTAAAGCTATTTTAGGTTTGGTCACCACCAACGAGGAGGAGGAGAATTCCGCCATCGCCACGGAATCGAGTTAAGATCAACACTGCAGCAGCCACAACAAACCTTAACACACATACACACACAGCGCCTCAAGAGACATACCATGTGAAGCTGACAAATGAGCAACAGCAACAGTAACAGCGTAGAAGAATTTGACTGGATTTTTGTCGGTGTTTGGTACGATGTCAACGAGAGAGAGTGTTTCCGCATATAACGATGGAAAAAAAAACAGTTTAGCGTTAAACAATTACAACAACAATATATAAAATTTGTTATTTCAACTCAAAAATGTAAATAAGAGTTGACAGAATTTTTAACAATTCGAAACGACAGGTTCTTAGAACGTAGCAAGCAAGAGAGACAGCATCAAAAACAAAAACAAAAAAAAATTCATTATAATAATGTTTTCATTTTGCAAAAATATCATTCCGCAAGCATTAACAATTTTTTTTTATGTAAAATAAATTGTAATTATAGAGAGAGTACATATGTATGTTACAAAAATACATTAAAAAATAGCAAAAAAAATGAGAAAATAATAATAATAATATAAACTATGCAACAATAAAATGGTGTTGACAACGCATTGTGATTTGATTTTAAATTTAAATTTAATTGAAAATACAAAAAAAAAAAAAAATTATCATTTCAATTAACTCCTACATCCATACAATTATGCACCGAAGCAGAGTTTAGTTTAAGTGTTGAATAAAAAGGCATAGTCTACTCGTACATACATACATACATACATATGTGCATACATATATGTATATTCTACAGCCTTATTTTCTTCCTTATGGGGGCAGGTGTGTGATAATAGTGTATAGATTCGTTTAAAATATTATCCAGATATTAACAATAATTATATTGTCTAACTCTACTTTTCTAACTCGTTGATTATGCATTATACATAAATACATACATACATTTCTTATGAGTATGTAGTGACTGTATGTATTTTTATATAAAAATAACTATTCACTACCATTACATATGTTTGTATGTATCTTTTTCTACAAAAATACAAAAATTTGATTGTTTCTGTTGAATCATGATTTTCGTGTTGTTTTAAATCAAAATTTCAAAAGTTTTCATGCTTAAACAAAGAAATTTGTTAAATGCTGTTGATAAAGTTATTTCAAAAATTTTGGAATTTTTTTTTATTACTTTCAAAATCAACTATCGACTATTATAATTCTGAAATTCTATAAGTACTTTTTTTCCTTCTTATAAATACATACATACATATAAATATATTTAAAAACTTTAATGTGAAACATATTGTGAGTTGACAAGAGTGAACAAGAATTCATTAAGGAGCGTATATTTTTGCAGTGGAGAGTTATCTCTACAAAAATTTTGGTTTAAAAAACCGCCTGCAGGTATTTTGTGTTTAATAAATTCATAAAAAAATACAAAAAATGTTTAAAGTTTACAATTAATGAGTTCTTCATATTGTCAATTAACGGTATTTTAATTTAATATTACGCTAAAGCATTTATTGAATTATATATTTAATCAAAATTCAATTACATACTCATACAAAATATGACGTTGATATATTCATATAATAGACTATAAATATGCTAAAAATAAAAAAAAACACTTTGGTTTTCTTTTTTGGGTTGGGCGTATAAAAAATAAATTCCATTCGCAACCACAGTCGGCTAAAAACCAAAAAGTTACTTCGCTACTGCAAGTTTAAGATCTTTATGGTATTACCGTTAACGAAGAAATCTAGATTTTCGAAACATCAGAAAACATTTTTGTCAGCTATTTGTCAAGCGATTGTTCCAAAGTCAATATAAGGTTTTGATAATAACAGTGGCTTCTAGGAAAAAAAAACTAATAGCCTATTTCCACCGGACGTTAACTGCATTTTAGCTTAAATGCATTTAAACATCGCATTTAAATGCTAAATTCCCATGTGTTTGTTGTATAAAAGTGTGTTAACTCACTTTCGGTAATTCAACAGAAAATGTTATGTTAACAGTTGATGCTGTCACTACTCATGTAAACATTTCGGACGTTTCGGTATATTTCTTGCCAGAGTCGTGTATTTTCGGATTTAATGAGGGGCCAGACTTTTATTTTGCATGCTGAAATTTTTTCTGCAAAAGATACTTTTTTGCATTAATATTGACATAAAAACATATTGTATTAAGTAATTGGCGAAGATAATGCTTCTCCTCTTTAAAAAATAAAATAAAATAAAAACAAAAAGCAATTGTGGAATAGAAAACGATCCCCTCAACATAAAAATATACACAACTCTGGCAACTATCAGCTGATCGCGCAAAACAAATAATTATGTATTGTATATATAATGTGCGCTTTGTAACCGGTTAAGGGAATTTTCGGCCGAGCTACTCCTCGAATTGTGGTTTTCTAGAAAAACACACTTAATTACTTAAAAAATTAAACTAAACTGAAAATGGAAACAAAACGACGCAAGTGAAGTGGAACCTTACGGAGGAGCAAAGTTTCCTGGATTGCTGGGAAGGAAGAGCTCAGGAATTGAGAGGTAGCCGAAAAAACTCTCATGTATACAAAGAAATGGCATTGTTGGCAAAGTTGTAAGCATTCAAAAAAGCATTTTCCTTTCAGCAATAATCTGCACTTGCAAATCATAATAATGTTTAAATAGCAAAATAAAATGGATGCGGTCTCTTGAATTCATGATTTTAATACTTGTGACAAATTTTGCAAACTGCAAATGTAAACGAAAATCAGCTGTTTGAGTTAACTCAGTTTCGGTGGAAACGTTTGGCATGTCATTCACTTAACAGAGGCCTTAAATGCAGTTAAGTGCTTGGTGGAAATAGGCTATAAGAGTCATATCGGTTCTAAAGATTGTTCAAAAAAAAAGCAAGATTATGTTACAATTTTTTGGAATTTTAATTTTGAAATTTTTCTTTAAACTCCTCATTAAATTTTCGATAGACTAGTGAGTTGCTTGAATTTTTAAAAATAGTACTCCGTATTGAAAAAAAAGAAAATGGAACAATTATTTTGGAGAAAAAATTTTTTATATTTTTTTTGGCAGTGTTTCGAATGTTTTTTGTTGTTTTCACAGTATTCAAATAAGAGTGAAAACAAAAAACAATAGATTTTTGTACAAAAACATAGGTTTTAATAGTTTTTAATATGGCATACTGTTTTTCGAACATTTTTTAAACTCATAAGTTTATGGAAAATTAAAAAAATATTAAAAAATTTTAATTTGAAAATTGTGCCAGAGCTTAAAAGATAATATTGCGAGAGTTTATTTCTTTTTTTTATATTTTGAACCGATAAAGCTCTTAATTTTTTATTTTTTCCCATAATCTCTTTTTATTATTAGGTTGTCTCAAAAGAAACTGGCAATTTTCAAAAGAAAGTAAATACATTTTTTTAAATTTTATAATGAACTTTAATCAATAATTTCCATTTTGTTTGATGACCTTTCGCCATCTTTCCGACAACATCGTTATTCCACGCTCATAGAATTTCTGGCCTTTATCTGCTAAAAACTGAACCAAGTGCGATTTTATAGCCTCGTCATTTTCGAAAGTTTTACCATTTAATGAGTTCGAAACAAATGGTAGTCTGACGGTGCAAGTTCAGTTCCCAGCGAAGCTCTCGCAGTTTTTGGCGAGTGACCATCGACCAATTCTGGGCGCTGCTCGTTGATGGATGTATTCAATTTGTTCAGTTGTTCACAGTAGACATCCGAATTAATCGTTTGGTTCCTTGGAAGCAGCTCAAAATATGACACACCCTTTCAATCCCACCAAACTGACAGCCTTGGAGGTGGTTTGTGGCGCTTCTTCATGCTTGGTCGGAAAATATTTTTTCTTTATATTGAGAAAATTTAGATTTATTTGAACACGGTATCCAATGAATGTCTTAAACTGGCATATCTTCTTTTGGCAACCAACCAACTTGTCCTGAACTAATAATAATGCCCGATAACTTTCTGTGGCAGATTCACAAATCTACTTAACATTCTGTGGCCTTTGGTGAAGTTGTTTAAATGGGAACTTTAATTTAGCATTTCTCTGTATTAAAATTTGATTTTACTGTATTTGGGTCTTGAGATTAAAAAGTGCTAGGAATGCAGTTTTCTGAATATTTGAAAGTAAATAAAATAGAAAGAGTATACAGGAAAGGTCACGTTGGGGTACGCTATGAGGGGAGGGAGGGGTCCCGAAAGGTGTCTAAAATATGGCTACATGGTTCAAAGACAACTCCTAATCGGACAACTAGAAACTATCAGGTATGTACCTAACCTGGAATTTCTGTCCATATGGGATATACGAGTACGTAAGAAGTAGCATCGAGAACACTAAGTAGTTCAATCGCAGCGATGAAATGTGATAGCAGAATTAAGGTCTTACGATAGTGCAACTAAATGGCCCATCTAGTGCTTATAGGATCCGGGGCGGTATTGGTTCGAGTAGCTTTCCTACCTATCTAGCTACATACTTTTTTAAATAAAAATTTTTAATTATCCGAATTAGACTTCCTTGAGTCATTTTTTAATAAAAATAATCTTGTTTAACGTGATTGCATATGATCCCTTTGGGCATTAGCACTTGTGGAGCCTTTTTCCAGTCCAGTTAATTATTTTGTTTACAAATTCAAAAGCCTATTTTGGCTTGAATCTCCAAATAATACTAGGCACGAAAGTAGAAGTCGCTTTAGAATTCGCAGGGCGTCATGTTCTTTACTCATTTTAAAATAACTATGGTTTTTGACGACTTTCATTTACTTCTAGATAATAATGTTCATATATATAAACAATTATTATTATTTATTTTTAGTAAACTTGAAGAATTTGAACTGCTGAAATGTTTGTTTGAAAATTTTCAATTTTCAATATTGCATAAATCAATCATAAACCAATTGAAAAAAGTTCTAAGAAAAAAGTCAAAATTTTTGCTCAAAACATTCGAATGGGTCGAGCTCTTTGCTTCAAGCAATGAGCAATGAACGAGTTTGTGAGTACTCGTTGCTCTAATGTTCGAGCTGCTCGAAAATATTCGAACAAAATCTTGAGACTCTAGTACATAAGCACAATTTAAAAAACCAAAAATACCAAAAAAATTGTTTTAAAACCGTCGGACCCATATTAGAGTAAGGCAACACCAAGCCAGCTCTTATATTTTTCTCAAAAGTGGTAATTTTTTAATAACAAAATTCTGCATTTGTTTCATTAGCACGGACTATAGAAATTAAAATTTTAGTAATTGAATACTCGAAAATTTTATATCTAACCTAAAAAAATTATTTTCCATACGTATATACATTGCCTTGCAAATAACGATCATTAACTATTAATTCCATTTAACATACAACACAAATATTATATTGTATGTATTGTACATAAATAAAGTTAGAAATTGCCTACTTTTTAATTACTTTTCCTTTGAAAATTGTAGTGATTCTAATTGGGAATGCGACAAAAGCATATAAATTGATTATCTTAAGGCATTAGATGGTTTTTATGGTTTTGTTAAATAAGTACTAAGCATAAATAAAACTATTATAATTCTAGCAGAGACGTAAATACACCTTTTTTTCTTTCTAGTTAAAAATTCTATGTATAAAGTTTTAACCAAAAATCAATTGTTACAAATTGGATCACAAAATCATAATAAAAAAAAAAACAAAAAATAATAAATAAATAAATGAAATAATAATAATAATTTCGACTACAATTATCATAGTTGTTACTGTGTATGTTAAATAATATTAATTTCATAAATATTCAATAATAATTAAAATTAATTATTTATATTAAAAAAATAAATATTAGCATAGATATTAAGAAAAAATTATATAACATAAAAATATACTGATATAGAACATAAAAAAGAAGCAAAATTGTACTTTATGCATACTACATTTAACTATGTAATTATAATAAAAATTATGATAATGTTTTTAATTTAAAAATATAAATACTAAATATTAACAACTATTACACTGTATCTTACGTACATACATACTACTATATTATTAGAGTTATGCATATATAGGAGTATACATATGTATATATGTATCTATTTATGTGTATTATTTATAATGATTAATTATATTTTCTACTGTTTGAGATTTTTTTTTTTCATTTCGACTTTTATTCAAATAAAATAAAATAAATATGTACAAATCAATGTTGCATTTTTATTCTGGGAAATTGGTCTCTATGCTAAGGACGGCTTAACCTGAAAGAAAACTTAACCGTAAGACATAACATTTAATTAATTTCAAATTGAATGTAAATAAAAATGAGAAATTTCGAAATTAAATTTCATAATAATTGGCATAAACAATTTCATGGAAATTGAATTTAAGTTTCTAGAAATTAGCTCGGTTGGTTGGTTGGTTGAAGCGATTGGCAGTCACCAAACGAGCCCATTGTGATACCACTGAGGTTTCTAATGATCCCAACCGCTAATCAAACCAATGTGGGGAGCTTCCAACACTGAGAAGTCACTGTATCATACCCCTCGCTATCTCGCTCAAATCTCCACAGGTTGCCGCCTCTAGAGACTTCAGCTTATTCTCCAAAGTGCTGAACATTCGCAAAGGAAGTGGCTTAAGGTCTGTATACTGTATTCGGGCATTCATGCCAGGTTCAAAGAGAATTGCTTAGCCATTACGTTAAGTGATCTGCGGCAGTTTTCTACAGTTTCCGATTTTACTGTTACCGATTCCAAAGCTCTTAGTGTGGCCTGGGTATCCGAAAAGATATGAATGTGATTTTCTGAGAGCACCATTGAGGTGATCCCATTGACAGCTTCATGTATAGGCACCAATTCCGCCTGAAAAACTCCATAGTAATCCGATAAGATCACTTGAGTAAACTCTGCTCCCCACCTTGTTATCTAGTTTTGATCCATCCGTTTAAAAATGAATCGTGTCGGCGCTTGGTGGTATTATCCTCTTCCATTGGTTTCTATTCGGGATAACTACCTTGAAATCTGTTGTGAGGTCAGTGAGTGACATGCAGTAATCCGTTTTTTCTGATGGACGAAATCTCCTTACAGACACCTCTTGCTGCAGTCTTACCGTGGCGCAAGCAGCCTTATGCCACCCCATAATGTCAATAGGGAGTAGATCTAAGAGGGCATTCATAGCCTCAGTTAGTATGGTACGAACGCTCAGCTAATACAAAGGAGCGCTGTTCTCTGTTATCTTGTCCTCTGTTCACTACCAGACCCTTTGGCTGCACTTCTTAGTCAAGCTTGGAAAAGCTGAACTAATAACGCGGTTGTTAAGGCTTATGATATGAATGTCATCCGCTTACACCAACAGTGGGCTACAGCTGCTTTGTTGATCTTTGAGCGGTCAATCGCTATACGAACCTCGTCATAGTCGAGTAATGGAAGACGTTTTACATCATTATCGATTGGGGTTTCGTGTTCACCAACTTCGGGGGTTTAATTTTCACTGTCACTCAGCTGGCTGGAGAATTATTCACTCCATACGCCAAGTATGCTCTGAACATTGGTCACCAGCTTTCCACATTGGTTTCTACATGAGTATGTTCGGGTCCGGAAACCTTCTGATAAAGATTTCCGATTTCGATTTTTTTTAATGAAAATTTTGTTGTTGTTGTTGTGGCAGCGGTTCTCCAATCCCGCCTAGTGACAGGAAAGTTAGTCTAAATCATCGAGATCATATAACGTGAGGTCCAGGAAACGAGCTGTTTCGACGGGTTTGGACCAGAGGGAGGGGTGGGTTAGATTTGTTGGTTCTAGGGGGGATGCAAAGATGTGGTTAGTGTCGTACGAGGACTAGTTATATGCGGGACATACGTTAAGTATCTCGAGTATCGAGTATTCCGCGGTAATCGCGAGGCAGCTGGAGCTTTTCACCTACTATGGGTGGTGGTTTGACTCCAAGGACGCCATTTATTGGAAGAGAGTTCCCCTTCGGTAGCATCCCAGCATAAATTGCTTGCAATGCGTCTCGTTTGTCCCCGGTACCCACAACGCTGCAGCATAGTTTACGACCGACCGGCCAATTGCTTTGTACGTTGCCAGCAAAATTTCTTTATCTTTTTAACGTTTTGAGGATTTTATTGCGTCTGCAGTTTTGCGGCAATTGCAGTCGTATGTGGAGTGCAGGCTGTCAAGTGTGACTCTCAGTAACTTTGGGTTGTTTATAGTCGGAATTTTTACGCTGTCGACTTTTACATCGAATTCGAGCCCGTACTCTTTCGTCCAGCTGGTGAATAGGGTAACCGAGGATTTTGTATGTTGCAGTTTTAATTGTCTCGTAGTGAAGAAGTGGAAAGGGTCGCCGATTTAACAGTTTACTTTCAAATATACGTGTAAGTCATCAATATCCTGGCTATATGCCAGTATCGAGTAATCATCGGCACATGAGATCAGGGAAACCCCTACTGGTGGATGACAGCCGGTTCTACGCATGAGAGTTGACCAGGATTTTATCCGGCCAAGGACTGTCATCCCTTCGACGACCTAATACCGTTTAGGTCAGCAGGTAATATTACCAAATTACATACACTAAAATGCCTTTTGGCAGTTTTTACCAAAGCCTCACTTTCGTCGTCCGATTTCGATAATTACAGAGTATCGAAAATTTAGCAAACGTGTGTAGAATACCAAATTTCATGCTCTTGATGATTTTTTTGTGTATTTCTCACATCTGACCACATACATATATCTATAGTGGTCCAGTATGCCTGATTCTGACAAATGATTGTTTAAATGTAACAGTGCTTAAGAATGTTAGATTCATATCTATAGTTTATAGCTCATTTAACTCATTCGTGGAGTATTTAAAAGGTTCAAGACAATTTAAATTTGGGTATGAAAATGTTCAGCAGCGTCAATGAAAACTTATAAGTAGAAGAAAAAAACACAATTTATACTTTTTTCGATTTTAATTTAATTTAATTTTTTTTTTTAATTTTTTCTAATTTTTTTTTCACACACTAAATTTGTTTGTAGGTATATTAGAGATAAAAATGTTTGTAGTTGTTTTAAAGTTTCTTTTCTTCGGCGTATTTTTATGTATTATACGCATACGAGTATGTATGTTTGTATGTTATACGTGTATGTAAGCATTTAATTGCAATAAATGAATTACTGTATGTTTATCATATTCGCTTGTATAATTTGTATATTCTATATCTATATAGTATATAGTATAAGTTGTTAGTTTGGGTTAATGTTAAGAAAATTTCGGTATCACAACACATTTCCAATTGTGAAATCATATTTCAAAGTGGAAATAAAATACATGTAAATATTAATAAATAATTATTATGCAAAAGACTTTGCAATTTGTCATTTGCAAATACATTTGACTACTTTCCCTTCATTTAATATGCAATTCAGTTCTTATGGGTATAAGTGTATATGTGTGTATGTTTGTTTGTATGTAAAAATTTGTAGAACGTTGGTAAAGAAATAATAAAAAAAAAAAAATAAACTGTATCACTTTTAAATGTGGTTGGTGGTCATGTTTGGAGGAGTTTAATTAATTAATTATTTTTTTACGCAACATTTTCAGGTTTTGAAGAACTCTAAACGTATTGATTGGTGTTTTATATAACACAGTTGAAAAAGTATTCAAGAAAATGGAAAATGCACTTAAGTAATGTAACATAACATCAAAATCAACTATTATAATTGAGTGGCAATGTCATTCTGCGAGTAAATATGTTAAATAGAACCACTAGTTTTCATGTCATTCATTCCTTAGCAGCACCACTTTTTTCCCCTCAAAATGTATGGTTTTTTTAATTTTTTTTGCCAATTTTTTACAGTTTTAATTGCTCGTTTTTATATCTAAGCATAAAATTTTACAATTGATTTTGCTTTTCTTTATATAATAATTTTGTAAAACAGTGATTTAAAATAATAGTACGTAAAATTAACGAAGTTTTTTTTTAGAATTTATACTTTGCATTTCATTTCTCCATTTTACATACGTTTTCCTTTTGTTACTAATTTTATCCATTTAATCGTTAAAAATGTGTTTTTCACGTTTAGGGTGGTAAGAAAGAATTTTTAACTTTCTACTTGTCTGCCCAAATACGAAATTCTTTTTTATTGCCTCTCTCACATACATAAATGCAGTTTTTCAGTACAGGCATAGCACAATCTGGGCAACGTTACTCAGTTTCCTTACAAAAATCTTTCATTTGCTAGAGCGTTTTGTGCCATTGACAGCATGTGGCTAAAGACAACAACATTTGCACCATACATTCGCGACGTACGCCGTACATGCCGACGTCGTTTGATCATTTGCTGACATACATTTTCATTACTGACCATCAACCTTGCCATCAGTAGTGGGTGCGTTTGTTTTCCCACCAGCAATAGCCGACTGCTCCTGAACACCTGCAGCTGATGCGCTTTCGCTTGTACTTGCTTCGTTGTTGGTGAAACGTTGTTGTGTAAGCAATTTCATGAAATATTCACCGAAGACGGAATGATTATAAGCAATAACACGTTTTAAGGCAGTACAATAGGCCTCCAACTCATCCTTGAAGTCGGCATAACCTGGCGGTGGCGAAGGCAAACCAGCGCGAGAGCGTAAGGCCAAACGGAAATAGGTTTGAAAACGTTTCCCTATTGGTAAAAAAAAAAAAACTCACATGTATATGCTTATAAAATAAGTTATATTCACAAAACTTACACATCAATGTGCGCACAGGTGAATCCTTTTTGCCCACTTGCATTATTTGCGATTTCAACATCTCCTCCGTATTGGCGTCCATCACCGGTTGGCTTTCCTTTTGTAGGTATTCATTTATGACGGTTTTTACTTGCAGCCAAACATTTTCAATTGAATCCAAAAGTTCTCTATAATAATAAATAATAGTTGCATATTAGAAAATTCAAAAAAACAAAAAAAAAAAACGATTCTTAGTTCCATCACTTCACTTACTTCTCATTAGCTGTGCCTTGCAGGATTATTTCAATTTGTTTAGCAAGTGCTACACGATTTTCGCTACGTTGCGAGATTATTGGCACACCAGAACAAATTGAAATGACACCAGCACATGTACAAATGCGTTTGGCGCGTTGTCCCAATTTCAAAATACGTTCCTTATCAATAGAAAGCACCTCGGGAAATTCTTTAGACTCATCCCAGTCCATGAGTTCCATGTAAGCATTGGAAATAGTTTGCTCTGGCGTTGAGGGCACATTATTTGCATCGTGTGTACAGCTATTCTTAAGCCAATTTTCGGTGGCTGGGAAACCAACTAAGGAATAAAAAGTAAAAAAAAAAAGTATAATGATAAATACATATGTATATGAAAAATATGAATAATAATTTTTCTTACATTTATAATACTCCAAATACTCCTTGAATTTCTCCTTCTCATACTCCACCGAATTAGCCATAATATCGTTACGTGCGTAATCGAGTAAATAGTTCACCATATCTAATTTCATTAGCGCCATAGTTTCAAGTATATTCTTAAATAAATCCACAACATCTTCGATTTCAGTCAGCTGACGCACAAGTTCATCTCTGGCAGGAGCACAGGATTTTGCCATGACTTGTATGACAAAGTTAGCATAAGCTTTGAAGTCCAGCACACCCTCTTCGGCCTGCCGTTTTATAACATCGATATCGAGTATTTCATTGATGCGCTGTAAGGCACGTGAATTGTTTTGCGATATGATCTGGGGAAAACAATCCTTAATCTCAGTCAAAAGTTGTATGGCGTGATCATAGCATGGTGGATTTTCATTTAATTGACTACGCAACACATCCCAAAATGCTTTATGCATAATGTCTTTAATGCGACGCTCGAGACTAAGAAGTTATAAGGGTTGCATGAAATAAAAAGATGTATTTCATACGTGTATTTATAATTTACGCACCTGTTCTCTGGTGGTTCGTATGGCTCGAATTTAAATTCAGGATTAATGGCAA
Organism: Ceratitis rosa; assembly: GCA_037013455.1. Lineage (NCBI taxonomy): Eukaryota > Metazoa > Arthropoda > Insecta > Diptera > Tephritidae > Ceratitis > Ceratitis rosa. The sequence continues at coordinate 27,177,886 of JAWMAG010000008.1, forward strand.
TTTCATGCACCAATTCCATATTTTGTATATTTTTCAGTACATCACCTACTTCATGCAGTGTAAGCACCTTTGGTGGACTACCATCCATGCTGGGCAGCACAAAACGCGCCATTCTGAGGATTGGAGATACAAGTATGTTAAAAATGCATTAATGGAAATTATTTGCACCGACTTACTTATCAGAGCTTTCGCTCTCAGTGCGACTGCGTAAACTTGAGGCGCCGGGTGAAGTGCCTAGCAAATTTTCGGGGGCATTGGCCTCGCCACCAGATCCATTAGAGTCCATTCTACAAAGAAAATCATTTTAATGACATATTTTGCAAATATATTGAATACAAGGTAAGAAAATACATATTTAACGGTATTCACTAGTTGAATTTTTGCGCTAATCCTCTAGTGTTAAAATAAAAGTTACTATAAACATAATTTGGTGGATCAATTAATACAAAAGTTATACACCTGATATAAAATATGACTTAACTAAAAAAAAATATAATTGACTTTTAAAAATAGTTTATGATACAAAAAGTGGTGAGTTTTGTGAAGTAAAAAAAAAAAAATACACACCTGTGGAGACTTGCCTAGCATTACTAAGTAAAGCAAATAACCAAGAATCACTACGCCACAAATAAATTTTTAATGAACACACTTATATTTGCATATTTATAATTAACAAAAGGCAGTATATACATATAAATGTACAAACATATTTTCGTTCCTTACATTTTTAATTTAATTTAACAAATTTGAAGTATTACGTACGCTTTTACATATATACATATGTATGCAAAACACAAACAGAAGCGAAATATACCTAAATGAATGTACACATAATAATTTTACACTTTTTTGAGTAAAAAAGTAATTGCGCAGTAAAGTAAAAAGCCAGTAATTTCTGTAGCCAGTCAGAATAAAAAGTAAAAAAATAAAATAAAATAAAAAATCAAACTTAACTATTGCATGTAAGCGTCGAAGCGTGCGAAAAATGCATTTCCTAAGTTTTAATTAATTAATGCAATAACACAATAATCCCCACTCCCTTCTCTATATACCCAAATTATGGACTGTTTTCTCACAAACTTCCTAAACAATACTTCTACTACTACTTCCACAGCTACTACTCACCTTGAAACCGAGTCAGCTGGCATATTTGCGTCGTTTATTTTAATGTTTACTTTTTGTTTGTGTGGTTTTTAATAATTATTTGCTACTCGTTCTTTATTTTCAATTATAATTTATTTATTAACTTTTTGTTGTTACTCCAAACTTGGTGCAGTTCAACTTTTTATGCAATTCCGCGTCTAATGCACAAAGAAAACTTTTGCGTTGTGGTTATTGATTGAAGTGGTTTTGCCTAACCTGGATGGTTGGTTGTCTGTTGGTTGCACTGCACAGACTGTGTAAGTTCAACGTGCTCGTCTCACTGATGTTTTCTTTGTTTATAACTCCTTTTTTTTAAAGCAAATGTGTATGTAAATACCGGAAAACATATACGGCCAACAGTGATGATGGTGCTGCTCGACTACTGATACTTTCCTTTGTCTGAATGTTGGTTGTAATATTTTCTGAGTCTGACTTTGGTTTTTCTTTAGTCACCACTTTTGATTTTTCTTTCTTTTTGCAAGCTGCAATTAAGTTGAGAATTGTATAACAACATTTTGCTCATGACTGACTACATAGTTGTAGGATAATTTAATTATTAGTATTAGTGAGAAAAAAAATAAACTTGTTACTGAAAATATAGCTCTTCTTAGAAGAAAAAAAAACTAATAAACAACGGATTGCCGTAGAAATGCTTGTAAATATGTAGTTACTCAAAAGATATCTTCTCCACAATGAGATTTTACATGCCTACGTTATTAATTATTTTTACGACATAAGACCTTCACTATTGCTATGAAAAATTTAAACTATTAACGCTTTCAAGATTTGAGTTTTAAAAATAATTTTGTAAATACTCATACTTATGCATCTCGTCCAGATCTTGCCGTATACTCACTAAGCTGTCAGACTGACTGCTTTGTTAAAATTTTATATACATATAAAATTATTGCACAACAGCAAATGTATATGCAATTTGTAACAATATACCCATCGAATGGGCTTTATAATTATAAAAATGACTAGAGGAATAAACAAAGCGAACGACAAAGCAGCAAATGAAAACAAAACTTGTAAAAATACACAAATTGTGTAAAGAGCACTTCAATGGAAGAAAATCTGTACAAAGTATATACGTATACACAATGCGTAGAGAAAATGAATAGAAGCAATGAGCTAATGACATAGTCTATAAATTGATAATTGTGGTTTTGCTGATGGGGTGCCACACAAGGTGGCTGATTGGGAAATTGTAACAAGGACGTCTGAGAGTATGAAAGTAGCATACACAGATACGCACATGAGTAGCTATTTGGGCATAAAGTGTGTCAGAAGGCAGTGATGTAAAAGACGAATAAACGTTTTGGCACTACATATATTTTTATGTTTGTAATATTGTAGATATGTATGTATATATACACTTAAATTGTAAATGTTGTATTAAAACTAAATGATTACAATATGCACACATAAATTATGTACATATATTTAAACCTAGCAAACTACATACATACATACCTGATTGTTGGAAAATTTTGCTTTAATTCACTTTGTATACAATTTTTTGTGCTAGGTTTTGTAATAAAACGCAGTAAGCGTTCATTTATAGAATTAAACAATTTTTTTCTTCTTTATTTCTTAAGAAATGTAGTTTTTAATAGCACCACTTTTAAAACACTTTTATTTCACAATTTTTACGTCTTTTGCTTGGATAGATTAGTCACAATTTAATTCGGGTTTCCTGAATAAATGCATGAGAAGAGACTTCTTTTTTTTTAGCTCAGAAAGCGTCCACAATGTTCGAGAAGAAAAAGCAGATTGATTTGGAAATCTAAAATATTAAAAAAATTGGCAGAAATGTCATTGTTGTTTCTTTTGTAGCAATTTATTGATTTTTGTTATGTTAAGCTTTCGTAGCTGCCACTTTGTCTATTATTATTGAAAAGAAAAAGCTGCCACTTTGTAGTGGTTTAAAAAGCCTTTTCTGCTGCTCAATCGAGTTGAAGAAGCAGTGTGACTAATTTAATGAATTATTTAAGGCATATGACTAAGGGAAAGCACACTTCATAAATCGAAAACTTTATTTTGTATATAAAATAGACCCAAAATTAAAAGGCTGATTAGATATTCGATTTTTTTTAAATAGAAATTGAAACTAATTGGAATTCTTATTATAAATTATTTTAGAAATCGATGTTCTGTATTTCCGTTTGTCGGCGAATTGAATTTTTGTTTACAGCTTTTTAGTTTATGAAGCATATTAACATAAACATTGTAAGTACATAGCTTGTTTTTCAAGTTTATCTTGAATTGAATAACGAGTAAAGGAGCCAAAACATTAATTCAGCTACATGTCTAGAGCTTTTGACACGCGATTCTCTTGTTGAGGAAGGGGAAGATTTCCACACAAATGGAAGGTGGATAGCGACCTATTTTCACTTGTTATTTTAAATTCCGGAACAAATACTAGTAGGCTCATATAAAATCAGTTTAAAAAATACATTTTTATTAAATAATTGAAATCTTTTCTGGTTATTGTTTTTCTAAATCTATAAAAATGTCAATATCTCTGAGTGGTATTTAAATCAGTTTCCCATCTGTCATTGGCTTTAAAGTTTTACTCGTGCATTCTGGGTAGCTCGTAATCCCTTTGTTAAATGATATAAACTCGATGTAAAATAAACAAATGTTATATAACGAATTTACTTGCACTATTTACGCATTTAACAATCATCATGTAAATGAGAAGCTTTATATATAACTACTTTATAACAGCTAACTATCTAATAAAACGTGCATTGGGTGTAATAACTTATCTCCTCTGTACCATTTTTTATTTTTTCTTTCCTTTGTTTTGGTTCCCACATTCCAATTATCTTTCCCATTTCTTTATTACTTTTCCATTACTATTTTCCAGTTGAGATAAGCAGCTGAGCTAACGCACTGGTAAACAATGATTAAAAGCAGCCATGCAAATACATTTCTAGTCAAAGCAGTAAAATTCCTTAAAGTACGACGTTCGCTGTTCTCAAAGTGCGCAGTGAGTAAAGTAGTTAATAAGCAGTGGACAATAAAATTAAGCCATAATAAAAGTCTACAATCAATTTTTGTAGGTATAAATCACAATTTCTCAAAATGTCTACACCAATGCTGCTTGTACACGGTGGAGCAGGTGGCATTAGTGATGCGCGTATACCTGGCAAGGCAAATGGTATGAAATTGGCTTTGAAAGCAGGTTTACCATTACTAATACCCTCGAAGGAACAAGGCGGCATAGAGATGGGTTCTGCGTTAGATGCCGTCGAAGCTGCTGTGCGTGCAATGGAAGAAGATGAAAATTTCAATGCTGGTTATGGAGCTTGTCTCAATAGTGATGGCAATGTTGAAGTTGAAGCCAGTATTATGGAAGGTTCACAGCTACGTGCTGGTTGTGTAACTTTACTTCACGATATTAAATATCCCATCACAGTGGCACGTCATGTTATGGAAAAAACTAATCACACATTCTTGGGCGGTGCTAGTGCACAAAAATTTGCTTTAGAAAATGGTGCTGTACAATTACCTCAAGGTTCTCTGGTGACACCGAGTGCTTGTGAAGCTCTGGCACAATTTAAACAACAACAATCGGAAGGAAAAGATACAACTTATGCACCAACAGAGTTGGATAATACGATCAAAGAACGGCCGGGTGAGCCTGGTACAGTTGGTGCTGTGGCAATAGACGCAAAGGGTAATATTGCTGTGGCTACATCAACAGGTGGCATAACCGGCAAGGTGCCTGGTCGTATAGGCGATACACCATTGCTGGGATGTGGCACTTATGCTGATAATAAATGGGGCGGTGTTTCTACAACGGGTCATGGTGAAACAATAATGCGTTTCAATTTGGCACAAAAAATTTTAGCCAACATCAGATATTGCAATATGTCGGCACAAGAGGCCACCGAGGTGGCATGCAAAGAGATGACTGAACGGTTAGGTGGTACTGGTGGTGCTATAACTATCGGTCCAAAGGGTGATATTGGCATTTCGTGGACTTCAAAGCGTATGGCCTGGGCATATGTGCGAGACAATGAATTTGTTTACGGTATTGATCATGGAAAAGTGTTGAAGGAGCCATTTTAGTGGCGGCCGAAGCGAATAAACTTACATTTTTATCTACATATATATGTATGTGTGCGGCAACGTTATGGAGAGAAAGGAAAGTGCTTACAAATTGTAAATACTTACTACATACATACATACATATATCATATACAAGCAATAAAGACTTTAACAAAAGACTGCAAAAAAATTAAAAGTTGTTTTAGCATTTGAATATAAGATTTTCATTCAAAGTAGTTGACGGTATGGCAATACCTGTGGGGATTTCCTCTTTAACGCCTAAAAGTATGCAAAACTTTCGCAATCAGATAAAGCTATGATTAAATATCATGGCATATTAGTTGTTTAGTAAAAAAATTGAATGTAATTAAGTGCTTATATAACTGTTAACATTACTATTTTTCTTATGAAATTTTTTATTAATATTTGTATTTTGAAAATAATATAATATAAAACTATTTTTTAATACAAATGATTGTCATTTCTCATTGCGCTGTGCGTTATATGAATCGTTTTCTTCTTCTTCCCTCGCTCTCTTACCTCTGAATTTGCTCATATTTCAGCTCATGCACTCAATCCAGTAACTGCTGTAACAAAAACAAGTATGTGAGTGTACGACATGCAATTTTGGCCTGCTTTTGTGCACGTATGTAAGTATGTATGTGAGTATATGCATGCATGAATTCATATATTTTTGCTCTACCAACGATCACTGCCCTCTATGTATGTATGTACGAGAATTTGAAGCAGCTGAGTTATGAGAAATTAAAGAAGTGTGCCGAAAGTACATAGACATGTGTGTATGTACATATAACACATATATATATATAGTTGCGAAAGTGAAGATTAATAAATTTTTTTAAATATGCAACTAAAAAAATAGAAGCTTCTAATATAAAAAATATACTCAATTACATACATACCTACATATATAAAATAATTATTTAAAGCAATTGCACTGGCTTCATCTCTTATCTCTCTCTTTCTCTCTCTTTCTGAATAGTTCACACACATTTTAGCAACATCAACCCACTGTGCGCTGCCGATGTCGCAAACGTAAGAACAGCACCATTTCTCCAACCGGTGATTACGACTTCGCTCAGTCTAAAAAGTGGTGGCAATGCGAACGTGTGTTAAACGGTAAATATTTGACGGTTTGCAGGTGATTTGCTTCACATTTTTATGCGTTTTGAGATCGTTGCTTTTTGTTGGTGTGAAAGTGGGGGAAATGTACATACATACATAGATTCTTCCTCATCATCTAAATAATTGAAAAGTGTATAGCGAATGTTGAAATAATAATAATAATAACAAAGATAAAGCAATAATTTGAATTGCAAGAATTTATAAAAAGAGAATGAGAAAAAAAAAATGCTGGCAACAAATGTGTGACAACTAAACGAAGCCCAGCTAAAGTATGTATGCAATAAAAATTAACGCGAGCTTGTGAATTAGCCGCGAGTGTGGGAATTTCATTGTACAAAGCGCGGAACGTGCATTTTAATGCTAGAAAATACATAAAAAAAATTTTTTTTTTACAAATAAAAAAGTAAAATTTGGTGACAAATAAAAATATTTTAATATTTTTTTTTTTTGCAAAAACAACAAACAAAATAAGACGCCAGCTCTTTGACGGTTCAACAGCGAGTGCATGCGTTTGGTGCGTTTTACTTTAATATTTATATAATTTTGCAACATACATATGTTTGTACATATATTATAATATAAATAAACGTAGCGTATAAGGAAATTACCTGTTCAGTCGACTTATCAGAAATTCCTGTCTCAAAATTGTTTTTTTTTATTTTTTTTTGTTTTGTTGCGTGCCATTTTAAGCTGCGCGGCTTGTGCGTCAATCTTTTTTTTTTTCTACTAGTATCTAATATAACAAGGCGGATAAATATGTACATATGTATATGTGTATGTGTGTAGTGTGTATAAATGTGAGCGCGTCTTGAACTGTCTGCATTTCGCCCCTCTTGAGATCACTCTCCTATGCTTCGACATTTCAGCTATTCATTCGAGCGGCAGCGCACCCTGGAATAAAGAAAATATTAGAGGATTGCCATGCGTGGCCGTTTTCTAGTGATTAATTGCGTACATGATCAAGAAAATCCAGACTAATTTAAAATTTAATTTTTGAATCGATGACATATTCCATTAAGAGACAACATACATACACATATGAGTATGAGAACTAGAGAAGACCTGTTGACCTGTTTTCGAACTCCGAAGGACAGAGGAACGTCAGAGTTGTCCAATAACAGAGCTTCAAACAGACGTAAAGCTCAAAGAAGAAAACTGTGCTCCTACCTAAGCTTTCTACAAAGTCCAAACGCGCTTTATAATGTCGAGATCAGAATAACGATGAGAACCATCTCTGTTTGTGTTGAAGGATCCCACGAATCTTCGAATTTTAAACGATTTCTAGTCAAAAACCCTACGTTTTTAGGAAATATAGTTGAGAGTCAGGGAAATTGGATTGAGCAAAACCTACTCGGCATCTTATAGCATTGTGCCAGCGCATCCTCAAGAAGTTCTCCTATGTATTAGGCTATCCTCCTTTCTGTTTGAAGCCCTAGAAAGGCTGATTGACTTTTATATAAGGACAACAATACTAGTTCGGTGGGAAGCGCCTTATATGCACTTTTTAGAGGAATCGCTCCATTAGAAAATGGTCAGGGGAACTCCTAAGTATGGGCACCTAAATGTAGTGGGTAAAACTGGTCTTACCGTAAAACCCAGTAAGACGGAACTTGTTTAATTCACCAGAAAGTATAGAAACCCGCTCGCTTTTTTTGACAGAGCCTCTGAGACAATCTTTTTGAGGGGCGCGGGTTTGTCCCCGGTGGATCTTCAATCTGTTACCAGGCGGTTGTCTCTCCTTCACTTGAAGACTGGAGGGAACAGAACCATTGGAAGATAAGATCATTTAACTTTTGAAGGTATAACACCCACGATATCAATGTAACACTGCCCATTCCTGGCTTCTAGAAAGCTTAAAGAAATACATGTAAATCTCAAAAAAAGTCCAATAAAAATATCTTTCAACAACCATAAAAAACTCTTCCATTTTACCATTCACAAAAATATATGGCAACTCTTATTTCGCATATTAGTTAGCCGAGACTGGGATGCGATCGGTGTGCGCCATAGCAATGTGAGAGATAAACGTGATAAATGAAGAAACGTGAATAAAAATGAATATAAAAAATAAAGGCAAAACATTAAGCGGCGAAATACCAAAAACGCCGGGAAACCGGTTTCACAACTTCACATACCTACAGACGGTCATATGTATGCATGCAATACGTCGTGTTGTGAGGAGAGAGGAGGGAGAGGAGGAACTATGCGGCTACTGCGGCAGAGGCAAATGAATGAGATCTTAACAGAAGAGCAAGTATATACATATGTACGTATTTATGTATGTATGTATGTAGACATGCCTATCCATACGAAAGGCAGTTAATGGATGCGACAGGCGTGCTGGTGCGGGCGTTGTGCGTTTATTTTGAGCACAGCTTGTTAAACACTTACATAAAGAGAAAGCTCTCATTGCAGATTACTATAAGCCAGTCTTAGAGTTGCAATTAAATGAAATCCTAAATGATGGAACATAATATTACTTAGAAAGAATAACTTAAGAATACCAACAGGATTTCTTAAAGGACATTGCGAACTGTATATACTCGGAATCAGTTCTAATGAGACTTGTCGCTTCTGTGAGCTACTACCAGAGGTACCGGTGCACTTACGGTTTGAATGCGAAACTGCCAATAGAAGAAGACTTCTAGGAGTCGTTCAGTCGGAGCGAGATCACATTAAATCAGTCAACCATTCTAAGCTGTGCTGGATAACAGCTACATCTACAATAACAACAACAACCCTTTAACTCTATTTATATAAGAAGCTGAGACCTCATATTTAATAACCAACAGTAGTCAATGCCTAGTCACTGGCGTGAGATTCGACTGCTAGGAATCCCTAACAGAGATAAATGGTCCTTTGTAACCGGCTGAGCTTCTCCTCTCATTCGTAGTTTTAAGTCTTGATGATTTTCCAACAAATGGAGGGACCTACAGTTTATACTAAGCCGCCTCCGAACGGCTGACGGTATTTTATTAGGAACTTTTACTTCATGTCAGAAATGCACTCGGTGGGGTTGACATTAAGTGGGAGGAGCATTTAAGATCCTGTGAACTCTCTTTTGGGGCAACCAAGCTCTGAGCCACAGTCAAATCGTTATCAAACCTGACTAGACGCGATGACCGAGTGGAAATTTCATTTGGTAATCACGCCCCCGAGCTATTTTAGCCGAATTTTTACGTTGCACCCTTCAGTTGACAACATGAAGGTAATCGGGAAGGCGAAAGCCTCCAAATCCATCTCCCCAATGGAATAAGCATGCTGATGCTAAAAAACCTAGAACCAGCGGGACCAAACTTTCTCTCCAGGGTACCCAATTTGTTTCTTACCACCCTAAAAATACCCATAATGTGGAAAATGGGTATGATGTTCTCGCTACTAAAACCGGGGAAACCAGCCAACAAAGGAGAGTCATATCGGCTGATATCTCTCCTCTCCCCAGTAGCAAAAACTCTTGAAGTCTTGTCGCTCTCGACTTTCACGCATCATCTGTGTCCAGCAGCACATCAGCATGGCTTCCGTAAAGTGCAGAGTCTCAATGGCCTCAACCAAAACCGGTCCTGTGTGCCAATGATAGCTCGATATTGGCGTGTGGTCAGGATATTGATGACTTATGTTTGAAAGTGAACTGCTATCTCTATGACTTTTCACACTTCTTCACTACAAGAGAATTACAATTACAACCAGCAAAATTTTAGGCTACCCTCTTCACCAGCTGGACGAAGGAGTACCGGCTCATACTCGATGTTAAAATTCCGATTATAAACAACCCGGAGTTACTGATAGTCACATTCGAACACGCTGCTCTGATCCGGGCGCCGAGGACTAGCGAGATGCATATGAAGAAGCTACAAGCCTGCCAAAACACCGCACTGAGGACCGTGACAGAAAACCTCCTGTAGGGAGCACCCCAACAGTCACTTACTAGAATTTAAACCACCACATAGGCGATTTTAGGAGTTTATTCTCACATGCTATAAGCCACTAAATTGTGCTGGAATCTCGTCGATTTCACTTCGTGGAAATTTAGGCAAAACTGATAGAAAAAGTTCAAAAAAGAAATTTTTCCGGAAAAAGAGAGAGTACATTTAAAGTGACAAGAGAGTTTTGATAACCCACTATTTGTTAGGATGAAATTTAGAAAGACTGGGAATTTGCTATCTATATATGTACGTGTGTATATATAGACCTTTGCATTGAATGATTGACGGATCAACCCACAAACTAAACCACCGATCCTAAAGATATGAAATTTGAAGGCGTTTTCGGCGTATGACGTAGGCATCCGTTAAGAGAGGATTTTCTGTGAAAGAAACCTGGGTCCGATCTATTCGAAAAGTAATTAAAAATCTTATAACAACCCTTTTCAAATTTATTTTGGACGATATAGCGTGTAAAAGATATTGGAGAAGCTGTAAAATGTATGACACCCTCTCTAGGGTTCGGTCTCAAAACTTCGGTACTATCTTTATTGATGAGCTATGCAAAATAGTCGACGCCAAGGTAATTGTTCTCGAAGTGGTTTCGGATAGCGAAGCCAAATATGTAGGAAAATAGTGGCGGGTCTCATTCTGGTCTAAGTAGAGTGATTGAAAACCACTCCATACTAATTTAATCTATCAACTCTGTGTCATGTTTTCGAGCTCTATCCCCAAAAGTCAAAGTTCTCTTTCGAGAACCTTCTTTCATACGTGACTTTTCCACACTCAGAAACAGAAATGACAACATTTGATCATACCAAATTATACACAATGACCCATCAATTAATCGATCAATTTTTCAAATGTCTAACCAGTTCCATATTTACAAACTCATACTCACCGCTCTGTATCACTTCATTAGCTTTCCATTCAATTCACGAACACACCGTCATGATACTCGTTTTGTCACTTCCTCCCGCAGGCAGCAATGAACCGTAACGTGACAATGGTGTGGCAAGGCAGGGCAAGGCAAGGCAGACTCGCATACCAGCTCTAAATCATACATACATACATACATAAATATGTATATTAGTGTGTATGTATGTATGTATGTATGTGTCTATAGATATAATAGAAAGGTGTGCGCATGCGCACATTCTCTGCTTCGAACCATACGTGTTCTGTAGCATATTTCTTTCGTTCGTTTTTCTGTTCTTTTCACATAACTACCCGTACATACATACATACATATACATGTTTTGCAGCTAAACGTGTACAAAATGTTAATATCAAGTCTTTGGCATGAATCTTTGTTTGTTTGCTTGTTTGTTTGTGAGTTCTGTGTGTGCCGTGTGGGTTCTTTGGTTGGTAATTATGGATTATTCTTCCTCCGCAGCTTTTAAATTGATGCCTTCAAAGCCATTGATTTTTATTATGTTCCCTTTCCTTTATTTTTTTTGTTTTTGTTTTTATTTCTTCTTGTTTTTCTTGTATTTTTTTTTTACATCTTAATTTCTTCGTTTTCCGGCTTGAGTTGAGTTGTGGGGCGTTTCTGTTGTGAATTCGCGTAATATCAGTGGCAAATTTCCTTTAAACGGCACGCGGGATTAGTAAACTTTGTTAATCGTTGTTTTTGTATGTGTTGTTGTTTTTGTATGGTTATTGGAGCTCTTGAGCATTATTAGCTTTTGTATTCTAGAATACGTGCTTTTTTGATGGGAACAAAATATTTCATAATTTTTTTGGTTATGCCCACTTTATGGACATGAATACATATATAAATTTATATATTTACATATGTATGTATATAGATGGATAGATACATACCATATATACCTAGATAGAGAAGCGAAAATTTTATTCGAAACTCGAGCATCCGAAGCTGTTGTGCTGCTTTAACCATGGAACCTTTCCTTAATCCAGAGAAATTTGTAATTTGCAGAGAACAAGACCAAAGCCCGATCACTCATACAGGGTATTTTTTTAGACACGTGATTTTCAAAAATAAATATAACGCATATTATTTAATGTAATGGCCAAGAAATAGGCCTTATTATAAAGCTAAAGATTTGCCATGATGCAATGATTTTGACAGGTGACGACAAGCAAAATACGTATACACTCCAGCTGAGAGGCCATAATTTCGACCACTTTTTGCAGCAAAAACGCGTCGAATATTCTCTTCTAAGACGTTAATCGTCTGGGGATCATCTGCGTTTGCAAGCGACTTCACATAATCACACAGAAATACATAGTCCAGCGGCCTTTAAAACGTACCGGAGGTCACGCCACAGGCTCACGACGCAAGATAATACGCTCAGGCTCGGTTTACTGCAATAAACATATGGTTGCGTTGGCTGTAGCCAAGCTCTTGTTGGATCTTACACATCAAAATCTTCCAAATCAGACACGAAGAAGTCATTAATCATGGCTCTATAGCATTCCCCATTGACTATAGCATTATGGCCGAAGAGATATGGGCCACTTATTCCCTCTGCCCATAGAACACACCAAATAGTGAGGATACTCATTCTACCAAAACTGAGCTTCATCGTTGAACCAAATTTTCTTATGAAAATCGAGATTGGTAGTCATCTGGTCCTGGGCACATTCCTCGAACGTGCGACGGGCTGAAATTCTTGCACGAGTAGGATTTTGTAAGTCCGTAAATCAAGATCCATTCACAAAATTTTCCATAAATCGGATAGGCAGAGCTCCAATTGTTTCGCGCGATGACGGCTAGACTTATTCGGGTCTTCTTCGATACTCCGCCCCATAGCAGCAAGAGCGTCTTCTGTGCGCACTGTGTGGCGTGTCTGAGGATGCGCATTATCTACTAGAGTAAACGTGTTAAAAAAAAAGATCAACTCCGAAAAAGTGTTTCCTCACTTAAATCCACACATCTATTAAAACAACCCTTTATTTCTTTGCATTTTAAATACTCTTCTGCAATATCGTTGGCTAATTGAAAATACCAAAAGAAATAAGTTCCCTCTCCACCTTCTTCCTTTGATTCCACTAGTGGTTTTTGCATTAAATACTTTTAAAGCTAAAATACTTTCATCCCATTCAACGACATGACCTAGCGAGAATCCTTTTGGACCGTTTAGAAAGTTTGGAAGCGAGTTAAGCCAGCTAGTGGTTGTACCTATGTAGAGTTCCACTGCTTCAATGAAAAGTTTAATACATTAGCTCTATACAAGTAGCTTTCTAATCTAAGGAGCGTAGACTGGTGAAGCCCAAGCAGTAGCCTAGTGACAACAACTTGGTACTTAAAACCGAGATCGTAGGCATCAGAGAAAGCGCCAAATGGAGCAAAATTTATATTAAACATTTATTGAGGAACCCCAGTCATGCATATGTATATTTACGTACAGAAGAAAACATAAAGATAGTCGGTAGCGTGATCCAAACTGCCAAAGACCGCTTAGCTCTTATAATGGAAAAAATTCTACAGAAATATTTTAGTCCTGAAATTCTTTTAATATTGGACAAAACTACTACTTGGTGGATATTCCAAGAAATTCGTTACATAAAAGTAACGAGTGGTAGGAGTAATCACAACGCATTTCTCAATGACTGAATGAATTGGTAGAACGTACGACATACTCGGGAGATGATGAAACGCCAACGCCTTAGTTTTGCCAATGCCCAGTCATTAGCTGGTCGTAAACTATGCTGCACCGATCTAGGTGCCGGGGACGAACGAGACGCAGATGAAGAAGCTACAGGCTTGTTAAAACACCGCCCTAAGGACCGCTACAGGAAACCTCCTGATGTCGCAGGAGCATCACTTGCACAGCGAAGCGTCTATGCTAAAAGTTAAGGAGCATAATTCTTTGCTGTGAAAGCAGTTCCTATTGGGATGCTACCGTAAGGAACCACCTCTTCACATGCCCCCTTAAGCCGACACATCTATGGTAACCCCCCTCTCCCTTTGGTCCAATCCCGTCGAAACTGTACGTTTCCTGGACCTCCCATTAGATGACCTCGGTGACTTAGGTTAATTAAGTCTGTCCTAAGCGGGGCTAGTGAACCGCTACAACAACAACAACAACAGCCGAATAAGACGATATGTACATATGTGTATTTCCGATATAAAATATAAAGCTCCTCATAAAAACTGTAGGTCCCTCTATTTGCTGGAATAAAAACAAGACATATACCAAAAACTGGGGGAGGGGTCAGGCGAAAGTCACTTCAGCTGTTATAAAATGTCAATTATATACTGTCCAGTTCCTGAAGTTTATATGCTTCGCATGAGAGGTAATGATCATAGATCAACCCTACAAACATTTGATTGAGACCCTCCACTTGCATTGGGAAGGACTGAATAATATACGCAGAACCCCAAGGCGGTTTTGAATTGTCACTTGATTAGATTTAAGGTAGACCAAATACAACACAGATGAAGAGCTCAAGAAAGATTAAGCCTTTACTTTCCGGGAGAGTCTTAACAACGCTCTAATCACCTCTTTATATATTTTATTTCGACTCAAGTAGCTTGTTTCCCAGTTCTTTCATTGAAAGACCACGACGAATGTGATTAATTCTGTAGTAAAAGCCGCAACAATAATAAAAAAGTAAAAAGATCTTTTGGTTAAAGTTTTGACTATTTGGAGGGGCTAAAGAAATTAATTGCCAAAAAACTCGTTCTAGGGAACTAGTCTGCAATAGGCTTCTTCAGAAGCAGAAGTAGACATCGGAATATTGGAATCACTTTTATGTATAGCCTTTGCCTTTGTCGAAAGACCTAAAAGTGTCTAATTAGCAAATCGACAGCCACTGCTACCAAAATGAACCTAATCATATGAAAAGCAGTGAAAAGCATTGTAGTAAGTTGTCTTAATGCGTGATTTCAATAAACTCATGCCGCTCAGAGCTCGTTTCTTTTTATTTTACTAAAATATTATACAGCAAAAACAGTAAAAAAGTAGCAGATGACGTAATTTTTTAGTGAAGTGAATAAGCATTTGATTTAAAATACCGATATCGGGAGATAAAGTTCTTATCAAAAAATATTAAAATTTGTACAAAAATAAATCTATAATGACTAAATAATTGGCAAGTTTATATTCAAATGAAGAAATAGTGCTTTAAATGAACTAATTTATTATATTTAACTATATTTTGCCCACGACTACGTGCGTATGAAAATTCAAACTGGTACTAATAAGATTTTGAAATCATTTTTTACACGCTTTATATTAGCTTCACTTGTATGTCAGTATGTCTGTCAGTATGTCTGTCAGTATGTCTGTCTGTCAGTTTGTAACTTTTTAGCGGTGACGCGATCCCAATATGAAATATTTGAAATGCGAATCGTTGCATACATCGTAGCGTTGACAGAATTAATCAGAGAACGTATAATAATCCATACTAATAATTATTATACGTTCTCTGATTAATTCAGAGAAAAAAAATCAAAATAGAGTTAATTAGAAAAATATATAAAATAAATATAGTTTAAAAAAAACTAAAAAAACACGCTTTTAAAGAATATTAAACTAAAAAGTTGAAAATAATTTTGGAAATAAACTTAAGACAATAGTAAATAAAAAATACTTGTATAATTAAGAGAAAAGCGTGGGGCGCTCGATATATGGAAATTATGGTACAAAGCGCCCCACGCTTTTCTCTTAATTATACAAGTATTTTTTATATACTATTGTCTTAAGTTTATTTTCAAAATTATTTTCAACTTTTTAGTACAATATTCTTTAAAAGCGTGTTTTTTTAGTTTTTTAAACTATATTTATTAAGGTCTTTATTCAATAATATATCAATAATCATGTTGAAAGGCTTGAAAAAAAAATTTTTTTTTATGCAAATATCAAGTAAATCGAATGCTGAATAGGATTTTTTCGTATAGATTGGCCCTGTGGCCCTCTTCCTCAACACTGAGAGATAAATTTTCTACATACTAACCCAAGCTATCTATGTAAAGAGTGATCAATTTCTAGGTTTTCTACTTTTTGAAGAACAAAAAAAAACACAAAAAATTGAAATTTAATGGAGAAATGTCATCCGTAAGAATATTCTTTGGCATTTATCTTTTGAAGATTATCTCTTTCGAATGTTAGATGTTGAGTTCAATTTTCGATGACTCGTTCGAGCATTTCAACTGGTAACTGGCGAATGACACGCATGAAGTTTTGCTCCAAGGCCTGAATCGAAGCGGGATTGTTCACTTGACTTTAGACTTTACATATGTCTACAAGAAGGTGTGATATCACACGATCTTGGTGGCCAATCGACTGGACGAAAAGTTAAAAATATCTGCTCACCGAAGTATTCTGTCAATAAATTACCGTCTTGTTAAAATCAAATGTTGCTGAGATCAAGAGTTTCAACTTCAGGTAGTATTTTTGAAGAAATATGGAGCGATGTTTCCATCGGCCTTCAAAACATACTAAACCGTTGTTTTTTTTTGGATGATATGACAGCTCTTGAATCTCTTTAGGTTACTCTTTGTCCCAAATGTGGCAATTTTGCTTGTTTACATACTCATTAAGTCAGAAATGGGCTCCAATCGCTGAAAAAAACTTGGCTCGAAAACGTCGGATCTTCTTGGATCCTTATGAATGTCAGAAAAAGCAACGTTGCTCTCGTCGAGGCTTGAACAGTTTTGGCACCCATTTTGGGCTGACCTTAATCACGCCAAGATGATCATGCAACATTTTAAAAAGGGTTGCATCGGATACTCAAACCATTTCTACGAGTCGTTTCTTCTTTAGTCGAACATCGTTGTAGAAATTTTTTTAAAATTTTTGGATAAGTTATGACGTGGTCACTTCGATGCTCTTGTCCGGCTTCAAGGGTTTCTCTGTCTTCTTTAAATAAACTGTGCCACTTGTAGATTATGGTTTTTCCAGGACAAAATTCGCCGAAAACCAACGACATGCCATTCATTATGGTTACAACTGTTGTTGTTGTTGTTGTTGTTGTAGCGGCTTGCTAACCCCGCTTAGGGCAGGTATCATTAATCTAAGTCGCCGAGGTCATCTAATGGGTAAATTAGGTAAAAAATATGGTTACTACTGATTTCCCCTGCTTGGTAAGATATTCGATTTTCGACGCAATAGTTTAAGAAGTAATTGTCTAATAATAATGCGGATGGAGTATCCGTGTGGTTAGCTTACTAACACTCGGATGACCAGGGTTCGAGTACTGGTTCGACCAAAATCCAAAATGACAGAAAATTAATTTTTCTAATTGCGGTTGCCACTCGGCAGGGAATATCAAGCTCTTCGAGTGTAGTTCTGACATGACATAAAATGCTCTCCATGAAAATCCATCAGCTGTTTGGAGGCGGCTTAGCATAAACTGTAGATCACCCCATTAGTTGGTAAAATATCAAAACCCACAACACAAATTGAAGGAGGAGCTCGGCCGAAAATCGTTTCAGCGGTTAGAAAGCGTCTATAATATAGGTGTGTTTGTTGAAGTGTGCCGGTTTTACTAGTAGATGTCGCTAGCAATATGTATAAATTTCTATGATTTGGCATGTATGTAATTTTTTTCTATTGACATTAACCTACAAAAATACGCAAGTCACATTCCGCCAAAATAATAGCGTCATATTTGTTTACCTCAGTGAATATGTCGAGTTTCGTTCCAAGTAAATCGCATTCGCGGCATTCGTTGCTTTTCTTAATTCATCAAAAGAAAAAACCAGCTGAAGCTCACCGGTTGCTGGTAGAAACTTATGGTGAACATGCTCCAGTGATTAGGACATGTGAGACATGGTTTCGTCAATTTAAAAGTGGAGATTTCGATTTGACAGACAATGAAAATCCAGGTACAGCGAAAAAGTTTGAAGACGAGGAATTGCATGTTGATCCAACTCAATCGCAACAAAAATTGGCAGAAACACTACATGTGACTCGAGGAGTAATTTGCCAACGTTTAAAAGCCATGGGAAAGATCCAGAAGTATGGAAAATGGGTGCCACACCAGCTGAACGATAGACAAATGGAAAATCGAAAAACCGTTTGTGAAATGCTGCTTAAACGATTTGAAAGGAAATCTTTTCTGCATCGAATTGTCACGGGGGACGAAAAATGGATTTATTTTGAGAACCCGAAGCGAAAAAAATCATGGCTTTCCCTTGGTGAAGCTGGCCCATCGACTGCAAGGCCAAATCGCTTTGGCCGTAACACAATGCTCTGTGTTTGGTGGGACCAGTGTGGTGTGGTGTACTATGAGTTGTTAAAACCTGGTGAAACGTTGAACACGGATCGCTACCGACAACAAATGATGAATTTGAATCATGCATTGATCGAAAAACGGTCGGAATGAGCCCGAAGACATGGCAAAGTTATCTTGCAACATGACAACGCGGTGAAAGACACATTAAAAACACTTAATTTTCGCATCGATGGGACACTGCCTTGCAGAGCAGTGCTTCGCTAATTTTGAAGAAGTCGAAAAATGGCTCGCCGAATGCATCAGTACAACCCTGTTTTTATACTAATTATGAGTCTGATCACATTACGATCACGAGGAGCCTTTCAACTTTCTCAATATATATGTACATATGTAGATAATGAGGCATTATTTTTGTAATTAGCGTGTTTCTTTGCTGAATGATTCACAAAAGAATTACAACATATTATTTTATTTGATAGAGCTCGATTGTTGACCTTCTTACATACTTACATGTATGTACATAAGTATTTATGTATCGTGAAGAAGTACTCATATCTGTTAAATATATATATGTATATATTTATATTTATGTACTCGTATAGAAAACAATTAATTTATGTCGCTAAATGTCATATTAAATTTTATCACATATATTGTATATACATATATATATATATATATGTATGTAAGCATGTTTGAAGCAAAAATATTTTTCAAACCGATCGTTTTACAATTAAGTTTCTGTTATCAATGATCAAATTGCACTCTGACAACCAATTAAAAGTAGGTATATATTGGAAAAACATACATATGTACATAGTCAGCAGCAAGTGTATGTTCTAAAATAAAAAAATTAAAAAAAAAAAAAAATTGCAATTGACATATAGTTTCAATGCAAATACATATCTACAAATATAAGTACAATTGTACATATGTACATACATACATACACACAATCACTGTCATCATTCTCAATTATGTTGTTAGTACTGACATCTTTGTGATAAATCAGCGACGTTTAACTTCTTAACGAACCGAGCGTGGTGTGACGAGTGACTAGGGCTATTGAGTACTCCATTCTGTCATTGAGAGCAATTGGTGGAACTTATGAAAAAAAAATTATTTGTGATATGAAAATACAATATGTGTTAAAAATTATATAATTTTTTTATTTTATTATTTGGGAGGTCAACTTTTGAAGTTCGGTTTACTTGTCTTAACCTTGTTATGATCCTGTAAAAATTTATTTTGCCGTTTTTAGTGGAAGAGTTCTAACCAAGTTGTTTACGCGAGGATCGTAAATCCTTGAATAACTTTGGACGCTGGCTAACTGACGACTACTCAGCCTCAGATGCCTGTTTATGGCATTGGTTACCAGATCAAAATTTTTTTCCATGTTTTGCTCTCTCTTTGCATATAAAATTATAAAACTAATCCTGTTCCCATGCAGGGACAAAGGCGTGTCTTCAAATTAGGTCACACTTAGATGGCTCTACTCCTTCCAACTTCACTCAATTCAATATTAATTGCAGAGGTCATACCCTACAGTTGAAGATCATACATTTTGTAATCTAGTTTTAACCCAGAGTTCTTATGTAAAAGCTAATTTAAGTTAGCTACATTTAATTTCATATGCATTGGGTGTATGCATTAAATCGTGCGTTTTTTTTAGAACTAAGACTTTATTGTGAAAAAATTGTTATACATTTAATGTTCAAAGTATTACCCATCGGAAGCTACGATGTTTGCCCATCTTTCTGGCAGCTTGGGGATCCCATACCAAAAGAACTTCTCCGGCTTGGAGGTCAAGAAAGAATCGAGCCAATTTCTGATACCCCGTTCTGAAGTGAAGCGTACTCCGGTGAGGGCATTCTGCATTGATCTGAACAGGTGGTAATCGGAAGGTGCTATGTCTGGGCTATGAGGCGGGTGAGGTAGAACTTCCCACCCACAGTTTTCCAAATAGTTTTTAACTGGCCTTGCAACATGTGGCCGAGCGTTGGCATGATGAAAAATTATTGATTCGTGTCTGGTCGCATATTCTGGTCGTTTTTTCGCGGTGGCCTTTTTCAAACGAATCAATTGTTTTCGGTTGAGGTCCCCATTGATCGTCTGACTCGATTTCAGTAGCTCATAATAGAGCACACCCTTGTGGTCCCACCAAATACATAGCATAACCTTGGCACCATGGATATTCGGCTTTGTCGTGGATGTCTTGCGCTTTGGGTTATCATAATGAATCCATTTTTCATCGCCAGTGACAATCCGATGCAAAAATGACTTCTTTTGGTGACCTTGAAGCAACATTTCCGACATGCAGAATCGACGTTCGACGTCTCTTGGCTTTAATTCATAAGGCACCCAATT
Organism: Ceratitis rosa; assembly: GCA_037013455.1. NCBI lineage: Eukaryota > Metazoa > Arthropoda > Insecta > Diptera > Tephritidae > Ceratitis > Ceratitis rosa. The sequence continues at coordinate 27,198,675 of JAWMAG010000008.1, forward strand.
TCCAAGCTTCTGGATGAATCCTAATGATTTTTATCGTTTGGAAACGGTCGCTTGATCAACTCCTAATACTTTTGCAAGTTCTTCTTGCGTCTGGCAATGTCTCCAATTCATCGTTTTGAATTTTTTTTTGCTGTCCGCGTCGTTCTCCGTCGTCTAAGTCGAAATTGTTGTTCACGCTAAAACAAATTACATCTACTGAAAACGACGCGAAATGACAGTACCTTTGAAATGAATATAGCCACAGATGAACATGACGCGAAATAATACTAGTAGAGCCCTCTCTTAGAAAACCGCACGAATTAATGCATACACCCAATAATATTTTAGCATCTGCATATCTGTCTTTTCCAGGTGAGCCTTGTATCTAAGTATATGCTGAGCTATGTTAAATCGTTTGTTCCTCCCCAATAATTGTCGATCCTTTTTTGGGTCATTCATTTAGGTCCAATAACCCTGCCTTTTGAACAATAAATCATGGGATTTCCGAACACCAAAAGTGAAAGTTTTGCTTATTGGCGTAGCTATCGAGTTGGAAATGGTGCTCATCAGTAAAAATGATTTTTCGAAGAAATTTCGGATCATTTTTAAGCATTTCAAAGACCAAGTCAGCAATGATACGACGTTACGTTGTTGATGATCGACCGGCTTGAGTTCTTGTGTTAAGTGAAGCTTATTAGCCTTAAAACCTCAGTCTTTAGGTAAAATACGGTGTAATGACGTTTGTGGAATGCCCAACTCTAGAGAACGACCAGGAATGGATAAACGTGGGTATCCTTCAACACTTTGGGCTACAGCAGCAATGTTCTTGGTTGTTCTTGAGCGATGTACGTCTCTTCACATCACTAACTTGTCTCAACAACTCCATTTTTTCCTGCAATTTTTGTATTACAGTTCGACAAGCTGCTTCACGACGACCGACAAATGTTTGAGTTTTACGAACCGTTTCTGCCAGATTTTCTCCATTTTTAGAGTGAATTTTAATAATTTCAATGCGTTGTTGAAGCGCGTATCGCGCGTTCCATTTTTATTACGTCACTAACGTCAGGAGGAGCTCGCCCGAAAATTCCTTCAGCGGGTACAAAGCGCCAATTTTATATTATTAGTTAGATGATCTCGATGACTTTGACTAGTCTCGCCTGTTCCCAAGCGGGATTGTAGGACAGCTACTATGCTTTGTGAGATCTCTCTTGGTTGAATCTCCAAAAAAAAGCATCTTTCTTAACAGGGTGCGGAACGTCTCATCTAATTTAAACCCTACCTACAAAGTTTCATCATTTTTGTTGAGCAACAACAACAAACAATGTGAGTTAAGCTATGTAATATCATTTTTTGTGCTGAATTATAAATCACAGATAAGTTGTTTAACATTTACCACAAGAATGTTACTCCTCCTCACATTTTTTCAAGGTTTTTAAAATGCTTTCGTTTTCTTTTTTTAAAAGACTAACTAAACCTTTGTAATGTGATCTAAGAATAAAAATTATCTTTGTTTGTATGAATATGCAAATTGTTAGTTGTATTATTTATTATGCTTAACTTGAGCTCGTACATTTGTTATTCACTCAGTGTTCTTGGTCTACATAGCCACTTTAGTATTTTGCAATTCGAGTCGAGATAGCAGAATCTTAAGAGTATGTTTTTTTTTGTCTTACTTAACTTAACTTAGTTTATCTTATCTGAGTTGTTTTTGTTTTGTTTGTGTAATACGTACCTGCTATCAACTAAATATTTAGTGCTCGTATAGTAGCAGAGTTGTTTGCATATCCCGCTTCTGGAAACAAACGCACTTCACCGCTGCCGCCAATCCACCTACCGGCTGGCCATGCGAGAGCTCAATGAAATCGACGAAGCTATGTGCATATGTACATATGTATGTATGTCTAAGTTTATATTATTATCAACGTTTAGAGAAGTATATAATTGAGTGATAACTTGAATAAGTTTTTACGAAATGTCATATTTCACGAATTCTGTTGTATAAGACCAGAAAGTTTCAGGAAATTGTCTTTAAACTGCCCGCGCTGAATATTTTTCAGCACTTTTTATTAAGTTGGTAGCACTGTCCTTAATTGCTATGCCAAAAATAAGCGCGATCTGTCAAAAAGTCGCATGGGGCCAAATCCGGTGAATACGGTGGTTGATCGATGGTACCGAATGAGATTTTGGTCTTAAAATCGTTCTCAACTACAGCTCCGTGCGATGGCCGTTTACGACGGATTTTTTCGTCCAAACGCTTCAAAACACTCAAATAATACTCTTCATTGACCGTAGCCACTGTTTCTTAACTCTCTGAACAAGGTCAATGCCAATGTCATATTTCTTACAGCTCATTGTTCCATCGGCTGTGGTGTTCGATATTGCCAGAGAACGTAAAACCTTTCTCTCGAAAACTCCTAAGGCCGACTTATCAGATGTTGTCGTTGTCCATACCTCCACACTACATAGTAGAACGGAAATGCTGAGCGACATGTAGATTTTGGTATTTGCTCGTTGAGAGAGGTCTTTACTTTTCAAATGCCTACTTAGTACAAAGTAGCACCTGTTGGCAAGAGTGATTCTGTGTTCAAGGCTGACATTGTTGTTAGTGTTCATGCTGGTTCCAATATAGACGAAATTAACTGACACTTCAAGATTAAGACTCTCACCAGTGACGTGGAAGCCTAGTCGATAATGTGATAAATGTTTGTTTGATTATAGGAGATCAGGAGATATTTCCTCTTGCTCTCGCTCACTACCAGTCCCATTAGCTTCACTTTCTTAACCAGTCGGGGGTAAGCAGAACTCAGTCATCGTCGCACGCCAGTAGTTGTACACTCTAATAGAAGATTGCCCCTTTCCTATTCAGCTCTGCAGCAAGAATCATTTCTTCCAGTAATAGATTAAAGACGTCACAAGATAAGGACTCATCTTGTCTGAAACCTCTTTTGTAATCGAACAGCTCGGAGAAGTACTTCCCAATCCTGATGAAGGTTTTGATTTTGCTTAATATCAGCATCAGTTTTGTGGGGATACCAATTTCAGTAAAAGCGCCGTAGGTCAGCTTTTCCGACCAACTTCTTTCTGTTTAACTTATTTCGAAAGATTTAAGGAAGACCCAACACGTACGTGTTGTAGTTGTATATGTCCATATCTACATATATATAGGTATATAATTGGCATCCATGGAGGGATCTACAGTTTATTCTAAGCCGTCTCCGAATGGCCGATGGATTTTTGTAAGGAGCTTTTATTTCATATCCGAAATACACTCGGAGGACTTGATATTCCCTGACGAGGAGCGACCGCAATTGACAAAACTAATATTCCATGATTCTGTATGTTTAATCTAACCAGGTCTCGAACTCTGGCCTTTCGAATGTAAGTATGCAATGCTAACTATTATTTTACGCCATGAATTTTAGCGCACGAACTTGTTGTGCTCTTCAGTACCGCACCTTGGGTTAACGATATTTTTCGGTTCGCAAGAATGAGATGATTTTTCAACCCTTAAACATTTCACGTATAGCTGACCACGAGAAAAACATGCATTTTCTACGTTCAGATCAAAAACTTTTAAGGATTGGCTTTATGATTTGTAGATTGAACTAGTTGTGATCATCGGACTAGTCGGCAAGAAGCTTTGACTCTGGTCCATGTCCTAATTCCGGGATGAACAAGTACTCAGAGCAAATCGAACCATAAATACGATTGCACTGAATACTCGTAGGTCGTTCCTTGATCTACAATAACCCAAAAATTATTAAAATTTGTCCAGCCAGACCTGTTAGGGAATGTCAACCCCTCCGAGTGTATTTTTTGATATGAAATAAAAAAGTTCCTCATAAAAAACCATCAGCTCTTTGTAGGCGGGTTAGAATAAACAGTAGGTCGATATCAAGACGCAAACAACGAATTAGAGGAGGAGCTTCACCGAAAATCTCCTCATTGATTCTACTCATAAAATGCCAATTATTTTTGTAATAATCATAAAATATTATTTTAGTGTCATTTGTTTTATGATGTTACCTCAACTTATTTACATATTTATTTATTTTTTTTTGCTCTACAAAATTTGTTAATTTTATGCAATTATGTTTGTGTGGATTTTTTGTTCGCAAATGGTTTAATTGCTTATTCATAGCACGAGCATTTGCAATTGTATACCGATTAAGCTAGAATAACATGCGGAGTCAATGAATTGGCGCGACTGCTCGTCTGTTTATACTTCAGATGTATATTTGCACATATGTATGTATGCATTCATATTGTATTTACATAGCTGGTTACCCATGGCGAGGTATAAATACCAGTACACTCATGTCTAGTTAGGGTATGAACGAATATATAACTCTCCGTTAGCATAAACACACACGGCTGGCGGTTACTGACCAGTTGTGGTCTTTTTCTTATGCAATTATTATCCTGCGTCCACGTTGGAAAAGTGAGCAACCCTTGTACATGATGCATTAACCAATCCGAATGGATCCTCGGCTAAAAGAGAGGAAGCTTGTGAGGAGCCACTTTAACAAATTCGGTTTAAGGGACCGCTGAAGTCTAATTGCAGCGTATGTTCCCCAGAAGAGCGACTGTAAGCGTGCGTCGGTCTTGAAGCACGCGGTTAGCCACAAAAATGTGTGCAGAATTTAAAACACACTCGTTTTACGAGGTTCTTACGTTGGGTTCGTGTTTTTGATGACGACTACCGCAACGTATTAAAGACAATGATTTAAGGACATGTATCTGAAATAACCTGGCGGCCGCGGTAGCCGAGTGGTTAGCATTGCGTCCTGCCATTCGGAAGACTCGGGTTCATATCCCGGTGCCACCAACATCCAAAAGTTATGGAAAATTAATTTAAATTAAAAATTAAATTAAATTTTCTAATTGCGGTCGCCCCTCGGCAGGAAATGTCCATCCCTCCGAGTGTATTTCGGACATGAAATAAAGCTCTTCGTCAAAAAACCATCAGCCGTTCGGAGGCGGCTTAGTATAAACTGTAGGTCCCTCCATTTGTTGGAAAAACATCAAGACGCAAAACCACAAATTGGAGGAGGAGCTCGGCCGAAAATCGCTTCAGCGGTTACAAAGCGCCAATTATATATATATCTGAAATAACCGAACCTTTAATTGGGAAGAGACCGCTGCTCAGCTGATTGATATCCTCAAAGGCTAGAGGTTGACATTATCGCCGTCCAAAATATTCGATGGAAGGGACAAGGACGCAGATGGGTAGGTCATTGTGACATTTACTATAGCGTCCATAAAAAGGCGCGCAAATTTGGTGTTGGATTTGTGATGGAAGAGAGATTCTGTCGCAGAGGCCTCGTTTTCACGCCGGTGGATTTCGCTACATGTGCAGACCAAAAAAAAAAGTGGTCGAGATGCGTGAGTGCCAAAAACTTAAGAAGTTGGCCGAAAAAATTCTAAAAAAATATACGACGACTTACAGAAAACCGGAGCAAATTCTTTTGAGAGTATACTAGATGGAACACTTCTTCAGCATTCTGAATGGCATTGAAAATTAAACACCTGCAGATGACGGACCCTAATCCCCAATCGATAATGATTGAGCAGATGTTCATTACCTGACTATGAACAAGTTCGCACAGCAATTGCCACGGCGCGGGCGGATGAATTGCCGGTCGAGATGTTCAAATACGGCGGTAAAGAACTGACAAGTTGCCTGCGTCAGCTTCTTTGCAGGAAATGGTCGGTTGAAAGCATGTCCAAGGATTTGAACTCTGGCCAATTCATGAAAAAAGAGACCCACAGTCAGTCTCCTCAATACCGCATATAAGGTCCTATCGAGTGTGTTGTGAGAAAGATTAGAGCCCACTGTTAAACAAATGGATTGGACCTTATCAGTTCGGTTGTAGACCTGATAAATCTACCATTAACCAGATATTCACCATGCGCCAGCACTTGGAAAAGACTCGTGAAAAAAGGATCGACACCCACCACCTCTTCGTCGATTTTAAAGCAGCCTTGGACGGCACGAAAAAGAGCTGCCTCTACGACGTTATGTCTGAACCCGCAAAACTTATACGGCTATGTAAATTGACGTTCAGCAACACCAATAGCTCCATCGTTCTATACCGAACGAGATTTCAGACAAAGTGACTTCTGTAATCTATTCGATTCAAAAAAAAGTCAGTCTCAAAAGTTTCGTGTTCGAGCGCACCGAATCTTCGGTATGTCACAAGACTCCATTAAATATTTGCAATTGCACTGACAATATTTGTATACCTTTGTCTGAATTTTGATCTCACTTTATGCTTGTATTGCTGTTATGATGTAAATTACGAAATCTACAAGCGACCGATCATTTAAGTGATGAACTCGCGCGTAATGCAAATTGTTTGTGCTTGAGAAGCTCAACCCAGTAGGAAAATAATAAAAAGAAAAGTTCATAGTTTTTTGGCAACACCTCAACATCTCAACACCTGCCAGATGCCCAAAGGTGTTCGAAAATCAGAAAAGCAAAAATTTACTAAGCTATTTATGACCTATATATGTATGTATACGAAATCAAAGAATACCAGCAAGTACTACACTTCTTTAGTACCGTCAAAATTACCCTTCTGAGCCCCTCTTATATAATCCGCACACTTTAATGCAGAGATTCCCTCAAAAAATGTCTCTCGCCATCATTTATTATCGCTGCGGAATACAAAGCATAAATTACCAGTAATTGCGCTCAATTGATGTTTGTATTGTTTTGTTTTTTTTTTTTGTTTTTACAAAAGAAACTCACACAATGCGATGAGCTCCAGATACGGATAAAAGAAACAGATCACACTCGAGAAAATGTGTTTGATTTACATAAAGTCGATTGCGGAATACATATCTCAATATACGAGTATGTTGTACGTACGAGTTTTTGTATCTATTTGCATTTTCAGTATGTTTTCTTGGAAGTATTTATATCATTCAAATTATTACCGTAAAATATGTATGTCTGTTCTTTGTGTATGAGTTTACCAGAACCGCTGTTTCACCTTTAATGGAAACTTATTTATTTTGATAATACGAGGGTGGGTCGGAAATGTGTCTATTTTGGTTGAGATTGCACGAGATACGAAGAAGACCCGAAAGAAGATTTTACGGAGATCAATTGGTTTGTGAACTTATAAAATCCAACTCGTGCAAGATTTGAAGCCGAACGATCATCGTTCAATATACTTCTTAGCATTGAAATACGTTCAGCTCAAAACGATTTTCGCAAGAAAGATTTTATTAGCGATGAATCCCACTTTTGGTTGAATGGAAACGTGTGATGACAATCCACATGCCATTGTGGAGGCGTTGTTACATCCTTAAAAAGTAACTGGTAACTATTTGGTATGCTCTATAGGCAGAGCGAATTATTGGTCCATATCTCTTCAAAAATGCAGCCGGCTATAATTCAACAACCAATGGGAAACACCATAGAGCCATGATTTATGATTTTTTCGTTCTGAATTGGGAAATGTTTATGTGGATGACGTTTGGTTACAAGACGACTCTACTTGTCATATTCCCAACGAAACAATCAATTTATCTGCGTATGATGTCAGCATTTGATTAGAAAGGTGTCTCCACGAAGACGACCTGGGATCGTTTTATTGGAAAAAAATCAAATTTATTTTTAAATCGTTCGGTTTATATATGAAGTGCAGAAGTAGCTATTTGCCTATTTTCCTTTGTTTCAATTTGCTTAATGTTTCGAACATAGATAATAATAATTTGCGCTTTGTAACCGTTGAGTCCTCCTCAAACTTGTGATATGCGTCTTGATACTTTTCCAATAAAGGGAGGGACCTACAGTTTATTCTTAGCAGCCTCCACCCGGCTTATGTATTTTTATGAAGAGCTTTTATTTACATGTCAGAAATACAGTCTATACTCTGATAAATTTGAAGATTGAATTAGAGGCAGAGTTTCTTACCCCCCTCTCGCCTAACTGAGATGGTGGCACCAACGGAATAACGTTAGAAACTGTTCAGTTACAGAAAAAAAAATACAGCAGCTATAATTTAGTATTAATTAGTCTTTGAGGGAGTTAATTATTGAGAGAAGCGGGAATAGTTTTTTTCCTGTTAAAAAGTGAGTCTGAGAAGTCCCAGGTGCTGGAATGAAAATTAAAATCATGACACCGCAAATTCCTTTTTAAAACTATGGAAATTCAGTGAGGAAAAAGTTGACTGAAGCTTTATCAAGATAACTCGGTGATCGTTTGTCGTTATTCAGAGAATTTTTGGCCAAAAGTTCGTTCACGCTATAATTTGTAAGGTGATGACCTATCTTGGTGTCAGCTTTTGAGTTTTGTTCCACAAAACTGCCAACTATCGATGAATTTGCTCTGTAAATATTTATTTTCTAAATTTCGAGTGCACAACATTACGATAGTTAATAAATAAAGTAGTCCAAAATAACTCCAATTTTCACCGATTTTGACATGGTTTTCTTAGTTTCGCCTCAGCCAGAAGACGCCATTCACAAGCTTGTTGACTGGCTTGCATATCAAAATCGTAAACCCATTTCTTATCAGCAGTTACTAAGCGTTTTATGAATGTGGGCTCAAATTTGAATCGTTCTTGCTTATCCACAGACGTCTTTTAACGATTGAGTTTTTGATGAAAATTCAGATCTTTCAAAACTAGTCGAGTGGAAACGTATCTTATACGCAAATATTTATTTGAAATGGTATGAATATATTCGTAAGGCAAAGAAGGCTCAGTAGTTTTCACTCGCAAACTTAAATCACTATTTTCAGATATCACTTCGTCGTCACTTTAACGATGGTATTTGGGATTTAAGATATTGGTGGTCGATCCGAGCGAGGCAAACGATAGGAATAAAGCCTTTCAAGCGGGATTTTTAAATGTTTAATTCCCGATCTTCGCTTTTAGATTTATATCCATTATAAGATTTAGATTTTTTCAACACGTTTCACTCACAACTTAAATATTTTACTAACCAATGATTCGTGCATTTCAAGTTAGGATCCAATTCGAACAAGGGTGCCTGGACAAAGAAGTATGTTGAGGTAAACATGGTGGTTTGCGCAATAAAAGCTTTAACTTCTACCGTAGAAGTTGTTGCTCAATAAAATTAACTTAAAATAATCGAACTGTTCATTGTTCTATGACCTGAAAAAGCATCTAAAATATTTTCAGTTTGCTCTTGACGAAGCAGTCAATGGATAGACACTATCAAGAATTACTAAACGAATTCCTAAATAAGAGAAAGAAATGGGAAATATCATTCATTGAATCTCCAAGCCAAACTTATAAAATAATATTTGATAAAAATTTTATTTTCACTATCAATCCCTTGACCTATTTATCTGAAATGAGCGACAATAACACGGTATTGGAGTATTTCGCATTGCAACAACCAATCATTTCATTTATGCAGAAACGCGGACGGTATATTATGTAATTTACAATATGCCTCACTAGCTTGATTTGATACAAATTAGGGTTTAATTAAAAGTGCCACACCATAATACCATGGGTGTAACCATAATTATAATCCTAATGTTATTTAATGTTACCGATTATTGGTACCACAACCATAAAAGACGAGTGGTTCGCGGTGTGTACATCATAGAGTACGGGCCTGACCTATATCCCAAATGATAGAAAAATATTTTTCTAGTAGCGGTTGTCCTTCGGCAGGGAATGCCAAGCCCTCTGAGAGTATTTCTGATATGAAATAAAAGCTTTTCATAAAAACCCATCTGTCGTTCGGAAGCGGTTGTTGTCTATATGGGTATGGTTATGGAAGCTCTAATTTAACCTTTATAGAGATCCAACTATCTTATTTTAGCTTTAAATAAATAAATTGCACGCTTTCACACCAAAAAATTCTCTACAAGCTTAACGTCCCACCCTTGTCGCCTAAATATTCTATGAATACATTTCTTTTGCTGCTACAATTCGTTACATTTTTCCTACTCTTCATGTTTTAATAAATGTTTATCGGCTTGTGAATTTGTGTGTAAAAATTAAAGAATGCAAAAGCAACTGTTTCGATTTTATTTATGTACATACATATGTATGAAGTATTGCAAATATATATATGTATGCACATATTTCTTTTCGAATACTATTTATGTGCGCTCGCTTATGTACGTGTATATACTACTCGAATGTACGTATATATACAATACATAATTCCCATCTGGACAGTTTCTTAATTTGTCTGATTGTAAATTAGCCTAGTGACCTATCGATAACGGCATTGAGATATTTTAATTAACAGATAAATATCTGTAGGTATCAAGTAAGTGCAACCACAAAATGCATCCGTTCAAAATCCTTGCGTGTTTCTACTCACACTTCCCTGGGCACACTTAAGGGAATTCTTCTTCTGGTTTTTTTCATTTTACATTTACAATTATTTTCAAGTTGATTAATAATTTTATATATATGTTAATATGTGTGTGTGTTATATGCGTTAATTAAAACATCGCATACTCGTATTTCTTTATTTAAGGGAGACCATAAATAATTACAAGTATAGGTCAAGGTTAGTACACAACTTGTGGTGTAGCTGTACGCCAATAAAAAAATTAAAAAAAAAATGTACCACATAACGGTCTAACCCCTTGTGGTGTCTTTATTGGAAGAAGACTGTTTGTCTTTTGTTTTGGTTTATCCATCTTTCTCAAGTTTTAATGATTTTTTAATTGCCTGCTGCGTGATATTTGCCACGCACCGAAAGATTGCGCCCTCCAGCTGGAAGTGACCAAAAAAAAAAAAAAAAAAAAATTAAAAAATCATTAATATTAACTGTTTATTTTTAATTTTCTACCAATATTGAGTCTACTTGTCTATTATCTTTTACATGCATTCATCAGTCGGCACTTCTGCTCAGATCGTTAATTTGATTAAGAGACCAAGTCAGGTTTTATATTATACACATATTGCAGAGGGTGGAGGGATTTCAAGAAGGCATACATAGTTCATAGAACGATAATAACGGAGGGCGCCAGATCTAGGTTATAATTACAATGAAAAGAAATCTCTTTACTTATGTAAATCTTTTTTCAATCTGTCAAAAGTGGGGTCTCTCATTCGAGGCGTTGTTACATTTTTTTTTGATAGTAAACATGAAACATCAATATATGGCGAACTAGATATGGGCGGAAGTGAGCATACCCGACGATTTGAACCTAAGTGTGCTGTGCCTAACCGACAAAAAAGGCGTCCCCACAGCCTGCGCCAAAGTCCTATCGAGCGTGTTGTATAAAAAACTAAAGCGCCCGGTCAACAAACTGGTTGAACTTTATTAGTGTAGCTTTAGACTTGGTAAATCAGCCACTAACCACATATATTTACACAAAGTGACCAATCTTCGAAAATACCCGTGAAAAGAGCACGACACATACAACCTCTTTGTCGATTTTAAAGTTGCCTTCGGCAATACGAAAAGGAGCTAGCCTATATGCCGCTTTGTCTGAATTTGGTATCGCCGCAAGACTGATACGGCTATGTAAACTGACATTCTCCAACACCAAAATTAATACAAGTATGTGGGGAAAACCTTTCGTCAAGTCGGTAATCGAGGCACGAAATGGACTAACCTTTTTATGGTGGTATTTGGTCTCACATATTACTATTACAATAGAAATTGACCGATTTGATTACAGAGTTTTCATGGTACAGTGGGTAGATGGTTATCGTGCTAGCAAATTCAATTTTCGATAATAGACCTTAAATTCGAAGACGCAATTGAACTTGTTCTCTAGGCAAAGGTAATCGATGTTGGCGAGGTGATTTAAGAGGAAGTCGATGAAGCGATTTGTTGGGAAGAGGTGACTAGTGTCATCGGGAATTGTTTCAGAATGAACATGAGTTGAGTTCAGTTGGTGCGGTTGCTGATTAAAGTGACCAGCGCACTTAGACTTGAGGGCCCATTGTGATACCACTGGGGTGTACTAATAACCTTCTTGAATGTGCCTTACAAATTTTTCGATATTACCGATACCAGCTGTTACTTCATAAAAGAGGGAGTATCCTAGAAAAATATGGCATATAGTTCTTAGTGTTGGACAGAGAGAGAGAGGTAGTGTTCGACAAACTCTTCCTCTTCTCGTTTCTGCAGCTTCAACAAAATTGATTTGAGAAGTATCCCATTATCCTTTCGTTAAGTCTCGTGAAACAGTGCCCGGTTAGTATTCCAATTGTTGGGTTGATGGTGAACTGCTCTAGAAAGATTAGACTCCTTTATATTTTAGTGTCCAACACAGGTTAAAGCTGTCTAGTCACGCTACAAGTTATTTCCTTATGCCATCTGCTGTTTGTTTTTTAGGGAAAGCTAACTTCACCATGAGTTTTGCCGTAGACAAAGGTATGTGCGCAACTTTCGTACCAACTCCTTGGGATGTCCTCATGTCCGGATACCCAACCTCGGCTGTCTTGCATTTCAGGGAGAGCTTGTTTAAAGTACTTTGCAGTTTAATACCACTTTATACGTGATGTTACTGCAGAGATCTGACAATTTTGGTTTGACATCCAGTCTAGTTACCTTGCACCAGTTTCCTACTATGTATAAGACATTTGGAAAAAAATCACTTACGATTTGCGGGTGCTTCCCTGAAGCTGTTAGTGCAAAACCGTCGGGGTATACTATCACGCCAGAACCAAGTGTCGAATCAGTATGATCGCTGGGAGGTGCCACAGCATTGGAAACAAGACTCCCTATTGAGGCGTACCTCTTGTGGTGATCATGTCGGACATACGTTGGATATTTCGGTTCTCAAGAGGCAGCTTGAGCGCTTTGCCTGATATAGGGTGTGGTTTCGATGAAGATGGTGGAAGAAGTTGTTAAGTGACTTGAATCCTGTTCAAACTCTGTCGGTAGTGTCACGATCCACGGTTCATATCGCTAAACGGATTCTGTTTATTCTACTATTGACACTTTTGATATGTCTGAGGACGGGTGATGAATTGGCGATATCAGGAGAATTGCTAGTATCCCCAAGGAAGTGTTTTGGTAGACTTTTAGTCTATTTGCTTCTCACTAGTACCTGTAGCTCAAATCGCTGCTTCTTGAAAATTATATTGCGGCTCTGTACTGAGCTGACTTTAGCGATAAGCGAAGCCTATCCTGCGGAGACCCTTGTTTAATTTTCGTCTTTATGGGGTTTTTGATCTCGATCTACAGTATCTCTTAATTAATCACAATAAACCCTTGCACAGAGCTTGGTAAACAACATTGAATTTTTTAACGAGTCTCGGGCAAATTCCCTCAATTTGCGCAGTGTGGGCTTGTTCAGCCGCAGTAGCAGAGTGATTAGCAGTGCTCCATGCTGGGCGGAGGGTTGTTGGTTCGTACTCTGGCCGGAAACATCCCAAAATTATTGAACAAATGTCTAGTAGTTTTCGCTCCTTGGTGGGGAATTTGGACTCCCGTATTTCTGATGAACTTATGTATATGAAAACCTGCATATAAATATCCCTCAGCCGTACAGAGACAACTTAGAATCAAATGTTGGCTTCTCTATTGTTTTGCTAACACCAAAACCCAAGACCCACATCAAAAATTGAAGGATGAGTTCGACTTAAAATCACTTCTGGGGTTAAAAGGCACCAGCTATATAATATTTATATATATATATTACAAATCCATTACCTAAACCCATTTCATTTGTATACGTATTTATCTAATGATTCCCTACTCTTTTAGATATTTACTATCATCTCACCGACCAACAGCTGCAGCATGTTAAGATTTTGGTGAATCTGTGAAACGAAATACCTAAAAACTGCCGAAAAAACTTGCCAGTCCCTTGCGACTCAAATCAAAAATGTCATTAAATCAGGGAAAATATAAACCCAGCATTTGCGCCATCGACGAGGTTGACGATCGCAGTATCAAAAACGATGATCTCCAAAAGCAACAGATCGAGGGTAGCGAAACGGCGCCCTTGACTACGAACCAACAGAAATTACTCATTGAACCGAGCAATCGTACGGGGAAGGATGTCGAATCACAGATCGATGATAATATCGGTGGCAATGGCAATAGCAAAACGGAGGCACACGCTGGCGATGCAGGCGGTGCAGCTGCTAATGGTTTTCGTGGTGAGTTTTTCAAAATCATATTAATCATCTCATTTAATAATAACTCAGTTTACTCATTTTCAACTCTCATTTCATCTCCACGCACATCCATCCATACACAAACATATATGCTGGCATTTCGTTCGTTTGCCGCTAAAAGCCTTCCTACTTCCAGGTCGCCTCTCAATGGACGCACTCATGCAATTGTCACGTAAACGTCGTATACTCTACATAACGACAGTCTGCTTTTGTGCTCTACTCTTAGTCATAATCGTTATGATGATTGCCTTCTGGCCAGATGTGCCTTTCTATTTCCGCGCCGAGTTGTGTCTTGAGAAGGAATGCGTACAGAGCAGTCAACAGTTGCTTTTATGGGCCAATATCTCTAAGAATCCCTGCCATGAGACGTACGAATGGGCGTGTGGTAATTTTGAGCGTGAATATGCGGAGAATGATTACTATGTAATAAAACGCGGTGAATGGAATTATAAGACGTACAATGAGTATGAGGGTAAGACGAAATGACATTTGAATACCTTTTATTGTTTTATTCTATTTTTGCTTTCTCTTTTATGTTTGTCTCATTCAAAAGAACTGAATGAGCTCAACCGTTTCATATCGATGCTGCCCACGTCTGGCTCCTCGGACACAGTGGAGTCTATGATTTCCAGTTTATATAGATCGTGTCGTGAAATTGATACGCTTGATAAGAGTCAATCGGATTTGTTGCTAAGAAAGGCGATTAATTTTGTGGGTGAGTTCGTATACATTACATACTTTCTGGAGTTAAAAGAATGAAAGAATGAGAAAATGAAAGCGTTGATACGGCTAGTTTTTACGCTTGAGGGTACGAAAAGAATTTATTAGAAAGTACTTGTCTTGTACAACAGAAGTTGGTCACCCAAATGAACATACCTACATACATACATACATATATATTTGACAGCACAAGTTACACATTGTTTTATTCCATAATTTAGTTCATGCTTGTTCACTTGTGAGGCTCAGAGTTCTCAGAGCTGGCCGATGTCATTGCAGTTATCCCTAGAAACAAGCTGTCTCGGATCAGATGGCTGTTAGTGGCATCGTCTGCTATGGGTATTAATGTAGTAGGTATTGATAAACTCTACGAGAATGGCCTTTAGAGGCTGTGGGTAGCACCTGTTGTGTTGGTTTTCGGGGTAAGTGACAAACCTTGGCTATATAAAACTCCAGGTCGTTCTGGTATAAAAACCTAACTATCGCGGAAGCTATTTGATTTTAGTTGTGTTGTTGTTGTTGTAGGAGTTCACTACCCTGCTTAGGGACAGGTTTAATTATTCTATTGTAAGTCACCGAAGTCATCTAATGGGAGGTCCAGGAAACGTGCTGTTTCGACGGGATTGGACCAAAGGGAGAGGGGGGTTAGATGTGTCAGCTTAAGGGGGTATGTGAAGAGGTAGTTAGTGTCGTGCGGAGACTCTCCACATGCAGGACATACGTTGATTATGCTGGGGTCGAGTGGGGATAGGTAAGAGTTTAACCTGTTACAGTATCCAGACCTAAGTTGTGCTAGGAGTTCGATTTTAGTCGCCTCCTACGATAGACATACCTTACCGTGGGTAAATCCATGAATCCCTAACCTGAAGTTGGTGTCGGTAGCCTCGCCGCTTTCAGCCGCTTCATGTTATAATGTTAAATGGAGTCCGTGAGGTCTAAATGTGCATGGAAGGTGGTTCGGTTTTTAGCAGGTGTTGACAAGGATGATCACTGTGTTGGCATACCAGCAGATGCTCAAGGAAGTGTTAGTCTGATGTCCAATAATCAACGGCCTAATAATTCTTTTGAGTAAGGAGCACAGCACACACACTTATGGAGGCTATGAAAGTCCTTTAGGAACTACTCCTCATTGACATGAAGCGTAGAGCATTACATTGTGCTGTGGTAATACTAAAGACAAAAGATGTTTGAATAGAAACTGATAACCTGCCGTCATGCAAATTATTCCGTCTAACAGAATAGGTGGACTAGTACATAACCTTCACGAAAGATTACAAGGTCGTCTTTCTGAATCTATTCAAAGAAGTAATTTCGCCTACATAATAACAGCGGATATCCAGACAGCATAGGAAACAATAAAATCATAAACGGTAGATAATTGCCGCAGATCGCTTAACGTTCGCAGTTCTTTTTGAACATAGTGTGATGCCCAGCGCCAAAGAACATATCGGTTAAAAAGATGGCGGATGTGATTGCAAATAGAATGACTTCACTTCTACTGTCGCCATCCTGGAACAGCCTGAGATTGATGCTCTCTACTTGTAAGCTCACTCACTCTCACTTGCGAGTTATTCATCGCTGTGGAAAACATCAGATGGAAGAGTTTCAATTATTGCTTTGCCACCAGAATACATTCGGTCGACATGGGGTAAAAGAAGATTACCTCGCTTAAAAGAAGGAAGCAATTTACAATTAAGGATCTCCTTAGAGGTTATCTTTTGTTAGGTAGGCATGCAGAAAGACAGGGCGTACCATCTAACGACTTTTGTAGGAATTGTAGAGAAAAGAAAGAACCTGAACTCTTAAAGAACTTCCTTTGCGAATACCCTGCACTTTGGAGGAGTAAAGTTTTAAGAATACGTAAACCTTCAAATATTTGAACGAAATGGCGGGTACAAAGATATGATGATTGCCCGGTTTTTCTAGCTCATCACATAGAATTGACTAGCGTGGGCTATTGATATCAGAATGAGCTCTTCAGCCTTAACTAATCTGGGGTGGCTTCTGTGAGGGACAAGCCAGAATGTTCGTGTTGCGGTAATTACAGCCCTGAGTTTATTCATGGGGAGCTCCAAAATTGAGAAGAACACTGTCTCTACCGTAGTTTTATTTCAAAACAAAAATTAAATGAGTACCGATTCACCGTGGTTGGTGTTGGGAACTGTAATGCTGACGTTTAGGTATACCGCATAAAGCGCAAGTAAGTTCATCTCAGTCAATATGGCGGTCTGCTACTATCAGCTCACTGAGAACTGCTCGACTGTAAGATCTATGATGGACCACGGCAATTTGGGGAAACTCCTTTCCAACCCATCCCAATTTCAATGGACTCACACATGGTGTGAACTCTGACTGGGCATTATCCGGTTGGTATTTTAGCAATCGAAGTTGTGTTAAAAAGAAAATGGAACTATCAGCGTTAGCAAGGCTGAGACTGAAAATTTTCGGACCAACTGAGAGTCTGGAAAGAGGAGATCGGCTGAAAATCGCCTCTGCTGTCGAAGGGAAAGTTACACAGTCGTGATATGAAGGATAGATATCGTTAACTGATTTCTACATATTTAATCTTATTAAATGTCCGAAATTATTCCGAGTCGTAATAGTGTATTTACCAGACTGTCTTCGAATTATCGTTTTTTTTTCTCTTAATAAAAGGCCTATTTCACTGTGCGTAATGTCTCGAGGAAAATTAATTTTAATAAAAACATTAAGTTAAATTTTCTAATTGTATTTCGGAAATGAAATAAAAGGCTCCTCGTAAAACCATCAGCCGTTCGGAGGCGGCTTAGTATAAACTGTAGGTCCCTCCATTTGTTGGAAAAAACATTAAGACGCAAAACCACAAATTGGAGGAGGAGCTCGGCCGAAAATCGCTTCAGCGGTTACAAAGTGCCAATTATATATAATGTCGAGCTTGTCTTTTTTTCGAAAAGACCCCGATGAAACTGTTGCCATGCATGACTCTACCCGTGATCAACCTACCGACTAGTCAGAGGAGATGCAGAGTAAATGGCTTGGAGCAAAAAACCCCTTTATTTCTTGACAAATTTTCAGTTTGTAAATCTTGTGCTCTTTCCTCCATTAATCCGGAGGTATGGTCCTCCTAAAAGCCTCCTTGGCCTAAAGGATAGGTTAGGTTAAGCTGATGAGCCACTCAAAAAATCTCGTATAGACGTATGTAACCTTACCAGATACTAGCTGAAAAGACTGAAATAAAACTGATTTTTCGATTGCTAATATTGATATCGTTGAAGTGAAGGCTTGGCGAGGATATATGAATAGGACAATATATACCGTTATTGTTATTAACGTAAAGAAATCCTTCCTGAACCTAGCTCCAATTAGGCTTCTGCTGAGTTTTATGTAAACATATTTTTTTTTAGTTTTTTAATCTATGATTTAATTCGTCTCTTTATTAAATCGCTTTTGAGGCAATTTGTATCGTGTTCTCTAACAAAATTCGTTTAACAAACATTAATTGAAAAATGCTTTTATATCTATTTTCACACTGTTTTGGAAGGTGGCAAGTAAGTGGAAGACTTAGCGCCATAGTTTGAGCTAGAAGCACCAACAAAACCACCGCCAATGCCAGAACCGCTACCAGAGGCATAACTGCTGCCACCACCGACACCAGTGCCGTGCGAACCAGCGCCTTGACCACCAGCACCACCAGCACCGCCACCCAAAATGCCAATAACCGATTGTTGCTGACCAATACCGCCATCGGTGTGCTCAGATGTGCCTTCGATTTTATCGTATTCAGCTTGAATTTGCTGTTGTGCATGCTGAGCTTCATCTTCGGTTTTATATTTGATAAAGAATACCTCAGGCTTAGCTGGTACAGTGGGCGCAGGTGTGGCAATATCGTTGACCTCAAGTGAGGAATCCTTCTTTGAGAGCACATAGATGACGGTCTTTTCTTCTTGTGGTGCATACTCCGCGGAGAGTTTGACATTAGCCGAGCTGGATGATGGCGCTTTAATGAAGACAACGCGATAATTCTTTTGTGGACGGCCAATAACAAAGTGTTTGGTCTTCTCCAACGATTCATGATCTTCTGGCGCTGAAACGGTAATGAATTGTTTGTGCACCAAAGTGGGCTCAAAACCAGCTGATTGTTGTTGTCCGCCAAAACCGCCAAATGAGCTGGAGCCTGAGTTGTAACCGCCGCTGCCTACACCACCGAAGCCAGCACCAAAGCTACCGCCACCAATGCCGCTACCGAAACCCACATTGCCACCGCCGCCGCCGCTCTGGAAACCACTGAAGCTGGGTCCACTGCTGCTGGCGCTACCAAAGCTGCCAAAACCGCCAACACTGCCGCCATGCGGTGCGCCTAAGCCACCAAGTCCACTCAGACCGCCACCAAAACTGCTGCCACTCTGAAAGGAGCCACCTTGGGCGCTGCCACCCGAGATGCCAGTGCCGTAATTGTAACCTTGTGGCTTGCCTTGTGCAGTGGCGACCAAAGTGCAGCAAAGTACCTAAAATGGGAGGAAGAAAGAAAAGTGTTTATTTGTGTCTGCCGTGTAATCCTTTTGACTTTCTTACCAAAAATAGACGCATTTTCAGGCAAAAGTGTTTGTTTGGTTTTTGTTTTTTTTTTTAGAGAAACTCCTACGGTTTGTTGTTCAAAGCTTAACTGATGTCTTCAGCTCAGCTGATTGCAGCTTTTATAGCCACCAACTAAGATTACGCAGATTACTACCTGTTTATCATTGCAATTTAGCCAAAGGCTTTGGGCCATTCAACGAATCAAAAGTTGATAAATTCCAAAAATAATAAAAAAAAAAAATTAAAAAAAAAAATTTAAAAAAAAATACTTATTAATTATCTCTGGTATATATATTTATGAATTTAAAAAAAAAATTACTACTGTCCATCAGTGATTTTTGTTGGTTCTCCATTTCTGATTTCCTCACTGATTAATTGACGTCTAATTATGAGCGTTGGTAATGAGCCTTTGGCGCGCATGCGCATTCAATGCCTAAGCTTATTTTGTCATAAGTCAATAATCCGACTTATGAATTGTTTTAGTTTGTGTTAATAGGTATGTTTGTCATAATCACACGTCCATAATCAGCACAAAAAACAAACCGTCCCACTATACCAACCTCTCTGCGGTACATTTTCCAAAATATTAAGCTTTTTCTTTTCTTTTCATTAAACACTTTGTTGCTCTTTTGCATGTTTAACGGTGTTTTTTTTTTTGAGTTATAACTTCATACTTCATATTTTAGGTATGTGTGCAGCTGATGAACTTTGACAATTTAATCGTTAATAAATAATTAATTATTTCTTTAAAATCGCAGAGCTAAGCTTAAGCTCTCACTTCTTTAACCACTCTTCGCGAAAACAATGCACACACAGCGCGTTGCAATTGCGTGTAGAGGGACGGACCAGACGGTGGGGCGTTATAAACAGCATTCATTCATAGTGAAACTCGCTGCCTCGGACAACTCTTTGTTTTAATCACTTGTCGCCCCAACAAATAAGCGAATAAATCAAAACGCCTCGGTCGCTTATCAACAGCGCTTTGTCTTATTCGTATCGTTTTTGTTGTGGATCATTTCTACCTTTCAATATGCAAATATTATGACAATTTGTCTATTCGTGTACGAGTATACACTGATCCGTCATGCGTTTGCCAGCGGAGGCGATGCGCTCATGGCGCTCATGGCTCATTGGGTTGGACTTAGTGAAACTCAATGCTACGGCGGTCTTGATGAGCTCACTGTCAGCTTTTTTGTCTTGCGGTGGATTGCAACTGCAAAATTTATTAAAATTGCTTATCAGGAAATATAGATATTTATATGGGCGTATATTTGTTTATTGTGAAGAAACTGGTTTCTTAGTTGAAATCTCGGGAGGAAATTGTTAGCCAAATATTTAAACGAATGCATAAATAAATCAGAAGTCTTTTCTTCACTGTGCTGGGTTCAGTAAAGTTGTACGTTGCGCGATAATATAGTTTTTTATTGGAAATATCCGTCAGCAGGATGAGAAAGGAATAATAACTTAAGACAAGATTTGAGGTCACTGAAAGGGTTAAAGCGCTTTGTAGAACCAGCTGTCGTAAGTTCCCGGAAATCCTCTTATAAAGGGTTATCAATAAGGAGATAAGGCGCAAAGTTGATCAACATAAGTTAGAGGAACAAGTTAGAGGTCCTGCAAGCTCTCCTCTCCTTTCCTCTGGGGCAACCAAACTCTGCGCCACAGTCAAATCGTTGTCTAACCCGACGAGACAACGATGACTTCGATGAACCCAAAAAAGTGCGGTAGATAGTATAGCCGACTGTTTACACTGCACCCTTTGGTAGAGGAAACGAAGCAACAACAACAAGCGTTTGATTTCTGTAAGCAAAATGTTCAACGGGTCATCGGGAAGGCGGAAATCTCCAAACACTTGTGCTCCGATGGAAGAAGCTCGTTGATGCTGAAACATCTGGGACCAACGGGAGCTGATTAACTCACCAAGGTTCATAATCTGCCTTTGATCAGCCTCACAATACCCGATAAGTGGAAAATGGGTATGAACCCGGGGGAAATCAGCTAGCAAGAGAGAATCATAATGGGCGATAACACTCCTTTCCCCAGTAGCGAAGACAGTAGAGGCCTTGCTGCTACCATCCTTCACATATCATCTGAGACCAGCAGCATAACATCATGACTTCCGAAAAGTGCTCAACACCACAACCATATATAATGCTACAAACACGCCGACAGTCCATTGTCTTAACCAAAACCGGCCGTGCATGCGAACCGTCTGTCATTAGGGTGGTTGTTACTATCGGACATTGATGACTACTCAGTACCGCCAAGGTTGATAAGGAGAACTATGGGCTATCTGAGTTTCGAGGTCAAACTTTCAAACTCTATACGGGTAAACAAGGGGTTCCTCTTCTATTTAATTTCTATATATCCTACTCCACTAGAGAGTGTTTCATTGATCTTATATGCCGATGACTGCTCGATATTGGTGTTTGATCAGGATATTGATACCTCGCCTTCGAAAGTAAACTACTATTGTGCCGAGCTTCTCCACTTCCCCACAGTACGACAACTATAGCTATAGCCAGCGAAACCCTAGCTGGACGAAGGAGCACCAATTGGAACTCGATGGCGCAAAAATTCTGATAACTAACAATCCAAAGTTACTGGAAGTTGTATGCGACAGCCTGAACTACTTCACACCACATACGACTGGAGTTGCCACAAAAGTATAAAGGTACAGAGTCAGTAGCACCTGGGAAAAAGCCATAGAAACGTTGGTCGCAACGTAGGAGTCAATTGGTTGGCCGGTCGTAAATTACGCTGCTCCGATTTGGACGCCGGGGTCCAGTGAGATGCGGTTGAAGAAGTTACAATCATGTCGTAGGCACCCCAACAGATATCAGGAAGGGAGTCCTAGACTATACAGACTCCATTTCAGCACCATAAATAAGAACCAATGGACTGAACGGCATACCAACAGGCTTTAAACGCCATTCACCCAGAGTTCGTCAATAACTTCTTGAACTCTCTTTCAGTGAACGGCGTTCTCGAAATCGAAGGATCACCTAAGCTCGAGATGTCTCGAGAGAGCCAAGTAATACGGGCACAATAAAGACCTGGATATTTTGGTCGACTTAATTATTATTTATGTATTGATACCCCGCACGATATTAACCACCTCTCTATATGCCCCTTAAAACCTACTCATTTATCCTCTTTTTGTTCTCCTTAATTTCCATTTAAAACTCGTCACATTTTTCTGGAAGATATTGTCATTTCGAAAGAACCCGTCTTTGTATCCCCAATAAAGTTCAAGCTAAAACTAGCCGATGCATTTTTCCGCAGCTGTAGAGTTGAAAAAGAGGAGGGGTCTATTGGACACCACCTCTGTTACTGTTCAGCCTTAAATAGATACAATAAAATTCCAAACTTTAACTAAATCTTAGTACTTGGTATGGTCACCCCGGTTTTCAATAACACCAAAAATGCGACTTGGCATAGACTCAACAAGATTTTTGAGCAAATCTCTTCTCGAATCAAGCCAACATTGCTGAATTGAGGTTTTTAGCTCATTGTCGTTTCTGTATTGACGCCCATTACTGTAAACTTTCCCTGCTATTATTTCCCACAGATTTTCTATGTATTGTAGTATTCCGGCTAAACAAGTAAAGGCACTTCCTGGCTCTGCAACCATACCTTTGTTTGCGTTGAAGCATGTATCGAGGCATTGTCCTATTGAAATATGTATTCGATTTCTTTCGCCTGCCTTACAAATGGTATGAGGTTTTGGGTTTTCGTTACGTTAAATACGCTTTTTCGAAAAATTTCAGTATGCGCTTATACGAATGTCTACCACTGTAGATCAATCTATATTTTAGGTGAAGTAAAAAGTTCGTTCGGTTTTTATCTAAGAGATGGCGTTATTGTCATACTATACGGCGCTGAAAACGTGTTTATTCGCGCTAAGAGTTTGTCTTTGACAGTTTTCCGATTGCTTGACTCAGTACGTTGTGAGCGCTTGTCAAAGATGGACACCAGCAAAGAGAAAATTCGCTAAATTTTACAATTTTTCTTCGATCAAGGCGAAAAAGCAGCCAAAGCAGCTGAAAAAATTAATTTAGTATATGGGCCTGATATTGTAAACGAACGTGTTGCACAAACGTGGTTTGCTAGGTTCCGTTCCGGTAATTTCGATATCAAAGATGCACCACGCGTTGGGAGGCCTGTCGTCGAAAATTGGGATAAAATCATGGAAATAGTGGAAACAGACCGTCACGTGAGCACTTATTTAATTGCTGAGGAAATAAAAATAAGCCAGAAAACCCTTTGGAACCATTTGCATTAAAAAAAAAACGAACGAACTTCTTACTTTACCTAATAAATTTATAAGGCTCCACATATCTCGAAAAGTTAACGACCGACTGAAATTTTTACACAACAATACTGCCTATAATTTCTTGATCAACATCAACAGTGGACAAGATCAATGCTTGGCCAAAATAGTCAACCTGCAAAATTATCCATCGGCCGATATATTTTCACGCGAAAGCGAATAAGTCACATAGACATAAGTCAAAAGACATCAGTGACAGTCGATCACGGGGTATTTATCGTTTGATACAATCGTCATAGATCCTTTCCATTGAATGATGATAGACTAATTGGTCCATCATAGGGGAAGCATATGAAACTGTCAATTATCCAACCGTGTTATCGAATTTTTTGGACTTACTGGGGGTTCCACTCATTCTAATGCTACTTAATATTAATCAGCCGAAACTCAGAGGAACGTAATAGAAGCAACAATTCTGAGGTGAAGACATGCTCATTCCTCGAATCACTATATCCCTATTATTCCGTCCGCTACTGCCTTCCAATTCAAGCGACTACCGTTCCCACTTCGACTAGCGTTTGCAATTACTATCAACAAAGCTCAGGGTCTATCCCTGGAATTATATGGCCTACATATTAAATTGTATGTTGCATGTTCAAGGGTTGTCAACCCCTTTTTATTTGCGTGAGCAATGGTAAAGCCAAAAATTTTGTATACTCACAAGAATTTAGTCAATAAAACTAAAGCGAAAGTTCCATTTTTCATACCTTCAATGAGTATATGCCACCACGAAGCGTTGCAGGGTCAGCTAGTTTCATATAAAAATTACCACTAAATATTAAAATTAAATTTAAATAATATTGACTCACCTCGCACAATCATTTCAGCAGTTTCTGAGTTTTTTAAATTTTTCCCATTTCAGTTCTAGCATATTGATGATTACCACCTAAATAAATATATAAATAAATATATCAAAATTATTAACAAATCTCACATACTTACAACTCTTTAAAGTCTTCTTCTCCAAATCAATCCCTTTAGGTTCTTTTTTTTTGTGTTTCACACCAATTAAAGTTTGTGACTAAATTAATTTTGTTTATAGCAATCGTACATATGTTTAAGTCACTCAATTTGAATTGTGGAATTGTGGTGAACGAGTTTAGTTCGAAAGCTCACCTAAATTGGAGCAACTTGAAATGAGTCTAGTTCCACAAAGGCAAAGAGAGAAGAGTGGAAAAAAGCTTAACGCAAATTGAGTGAAAAAACGAGACTTTGATTATTGTATTAGGGTGGTTGGATAATTATTTTCAATTTGACAAATTTAAGCGAATTTAAGTCATATTTTCTAGAAAATGGAAGCATTTTGAGTCTATAATTTATTTCGTGCGATTTTTTTCACAACTTTACCGCTGTACCAAGTAGACAGGTATGCGGCACTTCTTCTTTAGTGTCGCCTACCACACTAGTGCTCCATATGTTAGTATGTATGGTGTAAAGCCAATGCGCCATGTGTCGTAGGCCCCATTTAGATGCAACAGCTCTACTGCAGCTTTTCCAGATCTGGAGCGCTTTACTGGTTCTGCTTTCAACATGTTTATTCCAGCTAAGTTTTTGTTTTTATCAAGGACTATACCGAGGTACTCAGATTTTATAGCGTCCTTGCCTCTCAGTTCAATCAGCTGCAATTTCAAGTGCACTCTCTATTACCCGTGATAGTCGGTTGAGATGTTTGCCAAAAGAATGGATGATAAGATCATTCGCATAACATACTACCCTTAAGTTTACTGCTGTAAGCAGTTGGTATGAAGCGGAGACAAGATAATACCGCCTTGTGGAGTGCCACCTATTGTTTAATATATGGTTCAACTAGGCAAGTAAGTTTTGGTTGATACAAAAGAGACAATTGACGAGCATCCTCTACGTGAATAAATATCGCAATTAAATATAGATTATTCAATTGACTCGACTCTATTTCATGGGGAGCGGTATCAACTGATTTACTTTTGATATATGCATGCTGTCTGCATAACAGTCGATCACGGGGTATTTATCGTTTGATACAATCCATTCCATTGAATGATGATGGACTGAATGATTGGCCCACATAATTGAGGTGGTTGAGGCCTTCTGGTGTTAGTTGCGGATCATCCGCGGTCTGCAAATAGACCTTTGAGAGAGTTGCCAACTTTTAAATTTTTTTAAATTTTAAACTGGTTTATTGAGGTATTAAAAAAATACGAGTTTTGAACACTTACCGTAGAAAATATTTTAGTTAAAATAATAATAATTCTTGACACATGATTGAAAAATTGAATTTGTGTCCAGGTAGAAGGACGGCAAATAAGAACGAAAATTCAAAAACGAAACTAATGGCTAGGGATGAATGCACAGGCCTTTTTTCCTAAAAAAATTTAACAAAACTCATAAAACAAATGATTGAAATTCTAATAGAAAAATATGTTCCAGGTGTAGCGAAACGCAGCTGGGTGCCACTAGTTTATAATAAAAGTTACTTTAGAAAATAATTACGGTTCATTTCAAGTGCGTCTCCTCGGCTATTGTCAAAATTGAAATTTCCCAATTCGAGTCATTGATTGACTTTGTATTGGACACTGTTTGCAATGTTTTCATTTTATAGCTTCATATTCATGCAGGGTATCCAATTTGCAGTTTCACAGAATGCAAATTCCTTTTTATTTATTCCTTTTTTATTATAAAGCTAGAACTTTGGCGTTATATGTGAAACACTACATCATTCTTTGAACACCTCGCGAATTTTCGCAAATTTCGATTAGTTTGAGGTATTTTTCGAACACTTTTTTTGGCACATATTGGAGGGTATCTTAAAAATAACTTGACGAGTGTTGGTTTTCAAGTACTCAAGACTTAAAGATTTGTCCGCATAAACACGGTCTTTCGCGTAGTACCACAAAGAAAAATTTCAAAGACGTCAAATTGCACGATCTCCGTGGCCAGGTAACATCGCCATGACGAGAGATTACGTGGCCGGGAAATTTCTCTCGCTTTTAAAGGCATTTTCGCTCCTGTTGTGTGGCATCAACTTTTTGGAAGCACATAGGTGTACAAGTATGAAATGTCGTTTTTTTAAATCAAAAAACACGTTAAATTTTGTGGAAAAAGAAAAAATCATTTATTCAAAGTATTTGCCGTCGCTAGCTACACATTTTTCCCATCTCTCGGGCAATTTGTGGATTCCACGCCAGTAGAACTCATCGTCTTTTGCGGCGAACCATTCATCGAGCCATTTTTTCACACTTTCGTAAGAATCGAAGCGCTGCTCAGCGAGTGCGTGTCCCATCGAAGCGAATAGGTGGTAATCGGATGGGGCCAGGTCTGGTGAGTAAGCCGCATGCGGAAGCACTTCCCAATTGAGTGTTTCCAACGTGTCGCGAACCGCTCTTGCCGTATGTGATGGAGCGTTGTCATGGAGAAAAATGACCTTGTGTTGTCTTTTTTGATATTCCGGTCGTTTTCTCTGAAGCGCACGGTTCAAATTGATCAATTGTTGTTGGTAGCTTGCCGTATTTGCGTTTGAGCATCGTCTTCATCCAATAATGCTTGCAGTTCGGCGTCTTCGAACCTTTTTGGTGGTTTTCCGTGCTCTTTGTCGTCGACGTCAAAATCACCACTTTTGAAGCGTTGAAACCACCGTACACACGTTTTCACAGTTGGTACTTGTTCGCCAAAGGCTTCAACAAGCATTCGGTGCGATTCCGCAGCTGTTTTCTTCAAATGAAAACAGAAAATTAACACTGTCCGCGTTTGCTCTTTATTCGGCACGAAACTCGACATGTTGACTGCACTGAGAGTAAACGATAATGACGCTCGATTCGCGCAAAACTATGGTGGTTCGACAGTCAAGGTTGACACTTCACAAGGTCAAAGTTTTATGACAATCGATAAATATTTACGTTTGCGAGACATCTATATGTTCGAACCGACATTTCATACTTGCACACCGGTATTATACAAGTTGTGTTCTTCAATTGCAGATCAAAAAAAGCCGGTTTTCAAAAGACTATAATGCTCCGAAGTGACGGTGGCAGTCTCGCCGTTGTCGTTTTCAAAGAAGTAAGGTCCAATTACAACTCCGGACCAAAGAGCGCACCAGACAGTATTTATTTTTTTTTTGGTGTGGTGGCTTCTCTTCAATCATTTGAAGATTCTTAGTGTCTCAAATGCGATAATTTTGCTTATTTCCGTATCAACCGAGTGAGAAATTTGCCTCGTGGCTGAAGAAAATTTTGTTCCAAAAATCGCCGTCCACTGAAGAGATCTATGTACAGCGTTATGGATGGTCAGTTGGCTTCAGTTGTTGTCTGGATGGATGTAGGTAAAGTTCAAGTCCAAAATAAGAACGTCGAGAGATAAACATAACATGTGTGTTAGTTGAAATTTTTTTATTCAAAGTATTGACCATTGGTTTCTACACATTTCGCCCATCTCTCAGGCAAATTATGGATACCATTCCAAAAAAACTTTTTCTCGTTCGAGGCAAACTATTCGACGAGCCATTTTTCGACTTCTTCAAAATTAGCGAAGCACTGCTCTGCAAGGGAGTGTCCCATCGATGCGAAAAGGTGATAGTCGGACGGGGCGAGGTCTGGACAGTACGGCAGGTGCGATAATATATCCCAATTAAGTGTTTTTAATGTGTCTTTCACCAGTTTAGCGGTATCAGACGGCGCGTTGTCATGTTGCAAGATAACTTTGCCATGTCTTCGGGCCCATTCCGACCGTTTTTCAATCAACGCATGATTCAAATTGATCATTTGTTGTCGGTAGCGATCCGTGTTCACCGTTTTACCAGGTTTTAACAACTCGTAGTACACCACACCGCACTGGTTCCACCAAACACAGAGCATTGTCTTACGGCCAAAGCGATTTGGCCTTACAGTTGATGGGCCAGCTTCACCAGTGGAAGTCATGATTTTCTTCGCTTCGGGTTCTCAAAATAAATCCATTTTTCGTCCCCCGTGACAATTCGATGCAGAAAAGATTTCCTTTCGAATCGTTGAAGCAGCATTTCACAAAGGGTTTTTCGATTTTCCATTTGTCTATCGTTTAGCTGATGTGGCACCCATTTTCCATACTTCTGGATCTTTCCCATGGCGTTTAAACGTTGGCAAATTGCTCTTCGAGTCACATGTAGTGTTTCTGCCAATTTTTGTTGCGATTGGGTTGGATCAACATCCAATAACGCCTGCGATTTCTCGTCTTCGAACTTTTTCGCTGCACCAGGATGTTCATTGTCTGTCAAATCGAAATCTCCATTTTTAAATTGACGAAACCATGTCTCACATGTTCTAATCACTGGAGCATGTTCACCATAAGTTTCTACCAGCCTCAGCTGCTGTTTTCTTTTAATGAAATAAGAAAAGCAACGAATGCCGCAAATGCGATTTACTTGGAACGAAACTCGACATATTCACTGAGGTAAACAAATATGACGCTATAATTTTGGCGGAATGTGACTTGCGTATTTTTGTAGGTTAATGTCAATAGAAAAAAATTACATACATGCCAAATCATAGAAATTTATGCATAATGCTAGCGACATCTACTAGTAAAACCGGCAACCTTCAACAAACACACCTGGTATTCGGGTGTTCGGCTGCGCTTTAACTTATAATAGCTTTAATTGTCGGCTTTACCGATCCAGTCTATTCGAATTTTTTAAACATTTACCAATTGCTTGAGTAACTAGACGATTATATGCACCATAAGCTCCTCTTAAAACCACGTTTGAATCGCCATTTTTGTAGTAGGTTGCAACAATTTTAACGCCTGGTGTTGCAAAATGTAACCATGTACCTTTGAAACCACAAAATCGATAACCCTCTAAATGCAAATACATACATATTTCCACATGCAGTATGGCGCCTGCTGCGCAAACAAATTTAAAATCAATTGCATAGCAACAGCTTTTCTTGACCTTTGAACAATATATAATATTTTGAATTAATATGCACTTATGCACCTACATTCAGACTCACATGGCGCACAAATGCATTTGCATATTTTATTATATATATTTTATATTATTTACAAATATGTGTACACGTATGTGCTGGCACTTTCGGCCTACATGCGCCAGTGCCATCCATCTGCAACCAACACCAACCGGCCACGTGGTATTTTGGAATTTCTCGATAAAATCGATAATTTATTTGCGTGTAATGCAAATTTCACTTTGAAAAAAAAAATAGAAAAAGAAAAAAAATAATTATGTAGTAATTTTAGCTACAAACTTGTTTCGTAAAGATTTGGAAGATATATGGTAAATTTGAATAAATGCTACATTTTTGATTGCAAACAATGAGAATTATGTTTGTTTCTGTGTATTTCAAGTTCAACTATGTATGTATGTATGTACGTATGTATGAATGTTGATTATTCACTTAACTGGTAGCAAAATTACATTTGCATAAACCATGCAACCCGCATCTGGTATTTATGTGCATTAATTGACGCCAAAAAAGCTGCATTCCAGCAAGTGTCGTTATCGAAATTTTGATTGCAACGACATTTACGAGACACTGGAGGTGAAGAGCTTACTCAAACACTGATGATATTTGTTTATTTTTAGCCTAAAATTTCACACTTATTTCTATGAATTTATTTTTATTATATTTATAAAAAAAAAATATTTTAGATTATTTTTGTTTCGCATCGCGCAGCGGGGAAAAAGGATTCAGAAAAATTTAAAAAAGGATGCAACGGATTTTTTGCACATTTTGTATGATTTACATATATTAGATAATGAGAAAGGCTGTAACATGTTAAAATTGAATAACTCATTCCTGAGAGATTTTTATATTGCTTAATTGATGCCTTTACACAAATTTCTATAAAAAAGACACTTGTCAATCTAATAAGTCTGTTTCCCATGTTAAACAAGAATACGAGGGGATTAACAAAAGTTCGGTAAGCTGGCCAGAACAAATAAAAATTCTATTTGTATTTATTAGTTTAGAAGATTACGATCTTTGTCCTTTTTTATCTTCTCTACATAATGGTCATTGATTTCAATGCATTTTTTAAGCCTATTTATCCACTTCTGAAAACAATCTTCAAAATCTTGCTTTTTAAGCTTTTCAAGTTCAGCATTTATAACCGTATTAATTATCTCCTCGTTGCTATTAAAGATCTTTCCAGAAATCACATGGCGCTATATCTGGGGGATATGGTGCTGAATGTATTGCTTCGATCCCAAAGATCGCTACAAAATTAGTGGCTATTTCAGCAGTGTGGCGCCTAGCCATGTTGCCACAAATCCTCTTTCTTCCTGTTTTCCAACAAATTTTTGAAAACTTTTGGTAAGCACTCTTCGGTGTATCATTTTGAAGCTACTCTCTGACCCTTTTTTAGTGGAATAGCAGCTATGATTTTAGATCTGTTGAAGTAAACGGACAACATTACTTTTGCTGCTGATTTTTGTTGCTTTGATTTTACGGGCGGGTTTGCTCCTGTTGGGCTCCATACCATGGACGGCTGGTTGGTTTCTGGATCGTACTTATAGAACCAAGCGTCAACCAAGAACGTCACTAGTAACGACTTTACTACAGTTGCTAGACTGACAACTTTCGAATTTGTTTAGGAAAAATTGAGCAAAATGCACTCGAGCATCTTTTTGGGCTTCATTTAAAATTCGTCGTACCCACATCGCAGATTTCTTCGTGTATGCCAGATGATTACTTAATATTCGCGATACAGCCATGGCATTGAAGCCCAATTCAGTAGCAATAATTTCTTGTGTTAATCGTGAGTATTCGTCAATTTTGGACTTCACCAGAGCTACAGTGACGTTATCAGTGAAAGATTTTGGTCAACCCTTTATGGACGCTCGTCTTCTACGGAAAACTCTCCGGTCTGGAATCTTCGGAGCCACATAGAAATAGTATTTAAAGACGGTGTAATCGTTCTATATGCAATTTGACATTCACTGAATATTTTTATTGGCTGTAAAATACGCCAAAAACTGAAGAGAGTCACATGGCGAATTTCTGTTTGCGTTGGTGGTGGAATTTCGTCCGATTAATCCTCAGCTATATTGTGTTTTCTCGTCTCCATTTTAACTGATTATTGTAAAATTTAAAAGGAAGACTAATTAAGTATTTGCAAAGGACTTGGAATTTT
This sequence comes from Ceratitis rosa, assembly GCA_037013455.1. Taxonomy (NCBI): domain Eukaryota; kingdom Metazoa; phylum Arthropoda; class Insecta; order Diptera; family Tephritidae; genus Ceratitis; species Ceratitis rosa. The sequence goes on from JAWMAG010000008.1 coordinate 27,230,454, forward strand.
TAGATGTTACATAAACAAATTTAAAATCACCAACTCCCCGAACTTTTGTTAATGCCCTCATATTAGTGGAATTAATCTCTCGTTAATATTTTGATCGAACTTTTTTTATTTCAAAAATAAGCGTTCAAATTTTTTACAAAAGAAAAAATCGTTTTTTTGGAATTTTGGAATTTTTTTTAGATCTTTTTCACTTCTTTTCACTTTTATACTTATCGCAGATCAACGAAATACTTCAGATCCAAAAAATGGTAATGTCTCCAAGTTAATCTGCGGAGTCCTGCGTTGTATTGAGATATTTCAGACCATAATTTGCTAAATTGAAACATTTTTTTTTGTATGTGTGATATTGCTCGGCAAATAATTTTAAATCTTCAGTGACTACTGAACTAGCTCAAAGTCACCCAATGAGTCTAGATTGGGTCGTCGTATTGCAATAAGATTTATGAAGAGTTCAGCTGTGGATGTGCCGGGAGAGATTCAAGAATTAATATTTTATCGATATTTAAGCTAATTTTTTTAATTATGTCTGGTCGACAACATTTTAGGTCTAGTAACTAGTCATTCATTACTTTTGCAATAAATTAAAGGTGTTTTTTACCGTAGTTAGAATTATTCGTTTTATGTCAAATATGCACCATTTACAAAAATAACTTTTTGCCATTTTCAAGGTACTCATAATGCATTATGCCTCTCTTACTATACCCTTGTCCCTATTGCCAAAAATTTGGACAATCGATTTTCTCAGGCTTCTCACCAGCCAAATGTTTCCCAATAGAAAGAAACAGGTAGCAATCACTTGGTGCGAGGTTCGGACTATAAGGTAGATGCATAAGAACCTCCCAACGAAGCATTCAGAACTTCTGACGAGTCACTATCGATGTGTGTGATCTGTCATTGTCTTGATGAGACACAATTTCCCTCCCGTTGGGCCAAGCTGGATGCTTCTGAGCGATTTCCTCTGTCGGGCGGTCTAATTGTTGACATTAAACGTCATTACATTAAGAGTTGACCATAGGGCGACAGTCACCATCCACGGTCGGCTTTTTTATGAATCATTTGGTACTCATACATCGAGCTCTTTGTATATACATACTTTTTCAAGTGCTTCCAAACTGTTTTTGTACAATGTCTAGCCTCTGGGCAATCGAAACAGTGCTCGCATGTCAGACTCGACGATTTACATTATTTTATTGACATTTTCGACAACTGGGCTTTCACACTGTAGATCATCTTCTACAACAAAACTACCGGAACGGAGAAATCGGTTAAGAGACTAGCGAAAAGATAGACAGATGAACAGACGGACAGGCGGTAAAATTTTTGCTAGCCTTTTTCCTTTTTATTATAATATACACATACAAAAGAAGCAGATAATCGATAAATTTTGTGCGTCATCAACGTGAAAAGAAAACTTAAAAAAAAAATATATATAAAATTCAATAGAATAAAATAATAAAAAAATTTCAAAAGAAATATTAAACAAATATTTAAAATATTAGGGGGAAAAATAAAATAATATACATAATAAAAATTAATGTTTTTCTTTTATTGCTGATTCAGTATTTGCTAGCGCCTACGTTAAATGGCCTTTTAGCTAATGTTTCTGTTGCTATTGTTGCCCTTATGATTTATGCGCCATTTGTACTTGAGCCTGTCTGCATAGGTGGCCTACGACAACTTATATATACACAAACGCACACATATATTGAACACTACTGACCTAACAACCAAACAACCAAACAGCCAACCAGCTAACTAACCAATCAAGTAACCCATCCACCAACCAATGGTCGATAATGCATGATATTAATCGATGGCTTATTGTAAATATTTAACGCTCGCATATGCAATACATATATACATATGTATATACATATATATTACATGCATCAGTGATATCTCTATTGTGTATTTTACTCGCATAAATTGCTAATAATTTAATGAATTTAATGAAGCATTGAAAATTTGTAATGCGTGAGTTGTCACTATGGCGGTTGCTTTGCGATTTTATGTAAACACATGTGGATTATTTTTTTCAAACATATACATACATACATACAAAAATATATAATTATAATTTAATCCTCGGATTTAATGATTATTTTGAAATTCGCAAACATTTTTTTTTATTAATTTAACCGAAACTCCTGGTAAGGCACTATCTTATGTTACGACATACTTATGTTCACATATATACATATACATATATATAGTAAATATGTACATATTTATGTATTATGACGGTGCTATCATAACTTTTTTTCTCCGCCATATTTTTATCTTTGTTAATTTTAATAATTTATTTATATTTGTAAGTGTTCAAAAAAAAAATATATCAAACAGAGATGCTCAACCAAGGCAACGATATTATTCCGTTTCGCTAACAAGAAAAATGAACTCAACGAAATGGAATCGTTAATGTTAATTTTAAAATGGCTGCCTGCTATAATTTAACAGCACACTTCAATTTTATCCTTTAACATTATCTGTTAACGATTTAACATTAACGACAGCTGTTCGTTTCGGTTGAAAACGAAAAGAAATTTATTTTGATAACTGCTTTAACGTTAATATTTCCAAAGGATTCAATCGAAATGATAGACATTTTTTCGATTAACGTGGAATTTATCGTTACGATGCAGCCTTGATATAAAAAAAAAAATTAAAAAAAATAAATAAATTTGTATTATTGCATTATAAAACTGAATCTTGTTTTGTTTCTATTAATTACGAGTGTAGGCCATCGTTTTGATACTTAAGCTCTTAGACTCCTATTACATTTTCTATATCAGTTTTGTTTCTTTTGTCGCCTTCAGATTGGAGATGATGTTTTTGTGCCAGCGCTTCTTCCGGGACCTAAAACATTTCTCAAGCTTAATCTTTGGGAAAGTCTTTTGTTTTCTTTTTTCCATCTTTTATTTCTTTTTATTTCAACTACAGTTTTGCTTTCATCCAAAAAATTTACGAATAATCTTAAGTGTGAGCGGTTAAAAATCCATGTTCTACAATTTCAGGTCTTATTTTCGGTTTGTTTCACGCAAACGGCGTTGGTGTTGTAGGTAGTGCTCCTAATTTACCATCTGATCTAGTGACAGAAATTCACTATGCACTATATGCGAAGATTACCTTCTGCTCAAATATAAACGAGTTAATTATTCTTCAATATTTATTTTATTCCCTTCAAAATAGTCACCATTAGAGGCGATACACATATGCCACCTTCTTTTCCAATCTTCATAACACTTCTGGTAGGCCGCTTTAGGTATGGCTTTCAGTTCCTTCTTTGAATTCTCTTTTATGACTTCAATCGACTGAAAATGCTTTTCACGAAGCAGCAATTTGAGTTTAGGGAAAAGAAAAAAGTCACACGGTGCCATGTCGGGTGAAACGGTGCTTGCGGAACAATATTTACGTTGTTTTTGGTCAAATAATCGCGTACAAGACGAGACGTATGAGCTGGCGCATTATCATGATGTAGAAACCATGACTTGTTGTCCCACAAATCCTTCCTTTTGAGACGAATATTCTCATGCAAACGCTTCAAAACGAATAAATAATATTCAGCATTAACGGATTGACCTTCTGGAAGGAATTCCCATTGCACAACACCTTGGCTATCAAAGAAAACAGTGAGCATAACTTTGATTTTCGATCGACTTTGACGTGGTTTTTTGGGTTTCGGCTCATTTGGAAGGCGCCATTCAGATGATTGCTGGGCTGTTTCAACGTCGTATTCATAGACCCAAGTCTCGTCACCAGTTATGATGTGCTGGATGTCCGTATCACTCATTGTGAGCATTTCCTTGGCGGCAGTTTTGCGTTCCTCTTTTTGAAGAAAATTCAACAATTTTGGAACAAGTCGAGCAGACACACGTCTCATGCCCAAAACATCGTGAATAATGCTATGAGCGGATCCATTTGATATGTTGAGCTCTTTAGATATCTCTCTTTCAGTCACACGACGATTTTCCAACACAATTTTCTTTACTTTTTCTACGTTTTCTTCGTTTATTGACGTTGCTGGACGACGATCATGGGGCAAGTTCTCCAGCGATGTACGGCCGCTCTTGAACGACTTATACCAATCAAAAATACGTGCACGTGATAGGCAAGACTCCCCATAAGCCTTCTGCAATATTTTCATTGCGTCCGTCGCACTTATTCCATTGGAATAACAAAATTTCAAACAAACTCTTTGCCCAACGTTAATTTCCATAGTAAAATTCGAAAAACACACTCGAGGTTGACTTGTTTATATTTAGTGCCGTAAAAAAAAACTAAGTGACAGATCGCGCTCAAATTTGACATGTAAACATATAACAGTCCTGCCAACCTAAGCAAAAAAAAAAAGTATGGCCATATGTCTTGTCCTTGTCGAGTTATGGATAAAGTCTCCGTTTATATTTGAGCAGAAGGTACATTGAGCACTTGCCGAGTTTTTTCTGTTTTTTTCAGAAGCCCTCCACTGTGATGCTGATGTCTTAGTTTTCGACGTCATATCCATAAACCCATGCCGCGTCATCTTTCCTTTTATGAGGAACTTCGACTCGCAGCTTTTTTTGTTTTTCGAAATTCACAAAATTTTGGAACAACGTCAACGTCTTCAATGCTTCCTTGGAAACTCTATAATCGTGTACGGCTATAATCGGGCAAGCAGTGCCTACGCCGATTAAGAAAATCAAGACGTTTAAGTTGATATTCTTAAAACAAATTTGTGCACTTTTTTGCATAAACACCTCGGTTTGAAAGTTTATTAAGCCAAATTTGTCGTTTGCGTTTTCGTTTCCCGCATTGGTTTGAAGATCCGCTTGGCAGAATATGATCAGTATTTTCACCTTAAAAATCATCTTTTCCGTTGAAGCTTTCTCCTCGTCTGCTACATTAACAAGCAAACCAGCTGCATTTGGGGTTCTGAAGATCTTTACGTAAGAGTGACTGTTTAGTGTGGCATGTGGTCCGTCTTTCCTCGAAAACGAGAAAGGACCTGTCGTTGTCGTCAATGTCGATCGCTACAGTATTATGTTCAGAGATTATTTGCTTCCAAATGTTGTAGGGAATGACATGTATGACAACAAATGATTTTCCGCGCACAGTTTAAGAAAATCGCTAATTAGCCGAAACGGCGCTGGCTGCCTCCGACTGACTCTGTTGGACTATCTTTTGTGTATTTTGCTACGTCAATCATTCAGAGACGATTACCTAAAATACGAAACTGGAGTAGCTATTGCGCGGATCGGTTCCGGCCACTTGCTACTGTGTGGCGCAGAAGACCCGAATGATTCGATCCGTCATCGGGCTGAGTATTTGGTGCTATGCCCATCTACTTTATGAGAAACTTTGTGAAAAGATCTCGATTTGAGGGCTTACAAAATCCAAATCCTGTAAGAATCGAAGCCGAGCGACCAACAAGCGCATCGCATGTTCGGTGAATGAGCCCGAAAACGAGATGGCCACCGATCCCGATTTTCACATTTTCTTTAGCAATGAGCTCTTCGTAGATTGGGTACGCGTAGGGCGGCCATAATGTTACAGTCAATGGGGATGCTATAGAGTCATGATTAATAATTTTTTCCTGTCTGAATTGCAGGAAGTTGATGTGGACGATATTTGGTTTCAACAAACGGCGCTAGATGCCATAGAACCAAAGAAATATTCGATACATTGAAGGAAAGTTTTGGAGAGCGTCGTGGGACTGTGGCGTGGACTCCAAGATCATGCGAATTAACACCTTGTTTGTGGAGTTTTGTGAAGCCGGTGGTCCACGGTGATAGGCCCGCGACGATTGAGGTATTGGAAGGGAATATACGACACGTTATTGCTGCAAAAATAATTTGGGAATTTGGGTATCTTTTTGCTTGTTTTTGAGCTCTTTTGAATTGTTTTCCTCACCTTTTTTTTACTGAGAAAATGTTTTAAAATGTTAACTCGCTATAGATATAAATACATGGCAACCCTCTTATAGCGAGTTGACATTTTACAAGACTTTTAGAAAAAAAAGATCAGGAAAAAATCTCAAAAAAACACAAAACCAACCTAAAAATCACCCAAAAATTCCAAATTATTTTTATTAAATCTCATCTATGTATGTATGTATATATTTTTATTAGCGCCTTGCAGCGGCTGAAGTGATTTTATATTTACATATAATATTTAATAAGCAATATTTTCTCCATACTAATTGTTTTGTGCCTTGAAAAGCTCTGTTGTCAACCAAATTATTGTACAAAAAAGTTAATGTCAAGGTCAAGCCAACAATTACTAAACACACACACTACGCTTAATAGTTGTAAATATATATAATACATATATTCATTCCTCACTACTAGCGTTTAACAGCAACAAAACATGCTTGGTGGTCGTTTGGTCGATCGGTCGGTCAAACGCTGCGGTTGTATCAAAGCCAAACACCGGTAGTCTTTGTTATTGAATTTACACAACGATCACTCATCATGGAATTATACGAAAAACCCAACTTAAATTACTTACCATTTACCATTAAGCTGTCAGTTTATTGTAATTTGAATTTATTTACAATAAAATGGGAATTGTGCAAAAGAAATGACAAAAGCTCTGGCGGAGCACTCAAAGGGCGTGCGGCCGCTGTGAATTTTTGAATTTTTAATATAAAATCAGATATTTTGTTTTCAACTCAAGTGCCTTTGTTTCTCTGGGTTGTATGCATTATTGGTGTTTGGTTGAATTTATGTGCTGGAAATTTAAATTTCTTAAGTTTTTCGTAAAATATGCCACATTCCAAGCAAGTATTGTTTGGTGAATTAAAATAACAAAAAAAAATATTATTAAAATAGAATATTAATTTTGATTGGCTTCTTTATTGTGAAAACAAATAAACGAAAAAGGCGCAGCAACATTCCAAGTGCTCTTTGTATAAAATAAAGGATTTGTCGCCAGTCAGTCTCACTTGCAATCGTACTTGCGGCCCAAGAAAAAGCTCCGAATTTATGAATATTTTCCTTAGCTGACTAAAGGTTTGTCTTTAATAGCAAAAATAAGCAGTTTCAACTACTCAAATGGAAATCAAAGAGAGGTCTAGTCCGTCATAATTAGTATGATGTCTTCATTGAAAAGTGATGACAGTGTCATACAGGCTAGAGTCTTAGTCTTCCTGTCGAATTTGCCTCTCACCCGTGATAAAACTCTACTCTGGGCCAGTAATCTCGCCTTGTATAGTTATGGAAAAGCATTAAAAATGGAAAACAGGCTTTCAGAAAGCCAGTTTGGTGTTGTAAGATCCTACGAAAAGAAGTCACAATACAGAAATATTTAATTCTTTAGCACGCCGGACAACTAGTTTCACTTAGGCTGACAGCAGCTTCATTATGATGAATTGATTTTATATTTCATATGGACAATTTCAACCAGGTATCCTCCTAACGAGACTCCAAGTCTGCCACATTAACTTCTTCTTCATTACTGGCATAGACATCGCTTAGGCGATTAGAGTCGAGTTAATAACAGCGCGTTATACTTTTATTTTAGTCGTTGGAGACACTAAGTGCAGCCAGGTCCTGAATTTGATTTTCCCAACGTAATGGAGATCTTAATCTTCCTCTGCTTCCACCGATGGGTACTGCGTCGAAATCTTTCAAAGCTGGAGTGTTGACACGACAAGACATGAGCAAGCCAAAGTAGTCTCTTATTTCGCTGACTTACCACCGAGTGGTAAGCAGTACGTACTATCTTTCTAAGGGTCAGGGTTAGAGTATTATACAAAATAAATTTTTCTAATCACGGTAGCTCCTCGGCAAGAAATCTCAATCACTCTGAACGTATTTCTGGCATGAAATAAAAGCTCCTCATAAAAATCCATCAGCCGTTCGGTGGCGGCTTAGAGTAAACTATTGTAGGTTTCTCCATTTTTTGGAACGATATCCAAGACGCACATCACAAATTGGAGGAGGAGCCAAAAATCGCTTTAGTTGTCTTTCGAAGATCTCGTAGATCTTATCGTTTCCACTGTCTGCTTGTCGTTCCATTGCTAATACACAAGTATTCATAAACCATTTCATTAATCTTGGCCCTTCTGACCATGACAGTTTACGTCAAGATATTTTATCTCATGAGCTTTGCTGATATTCCTTTTACGTGGGTGCGGCGATGTTCCTCAAGAAACTAACAAACCCTTTCACCCACCAGGCAAGCATTCTGCAAGCGCATATGTGTAATATGATCTTGGGCACTAGAATATGATATCGTAAACAAGCAATTATTCTGACTGATTGGACATATTAGGCCCAGTAAAAAGTTCGTTCGGTTTTTATTGATTTTTCCAAATATGATAACTTTGTGTACATTTGTCCGATTCAAGTCAAATATACGCCGTTTTGTTCGTAAACTTGTTGCCAACGAGATGCAAACTTCATTATACCCCTTTCGTAGAAGGCTGCGTCCCTATTGGCAAAAAACTCGGAGAGCCAATTTTCACAGGCCTCTCTTGAGGCCAACTTCTCACAGGAAAAGATGGTAATTACTTAGTGCCAGGTCCGGTCTATATGGTGGGGGTATTAGGACCACCCATCCCAGCTCCTGGAGTTTCTGGCGCGTCACCAAAGACGTGTGTGGCCTGGCGTTGTCCTGATGGAACACAATTCGGCCTCTGTTGATCAAAGATGGTCTCTTATGGATAAGTGCTGCCTTCAAGCGGTCCAGTTGTTGGCAGTAGAGGACCGAATTGATCGTTTGGCCATAGAGGAGCAGCTCGTAGTAAATGATTCCTTGCCAATCCCACCAAACACACAGCAAAACCTTCCTGGCCGTCAATCCTGGCTTGGCCACCGTTTCCGCCGGCTCACCGCGCTTCGACCACTACCGATTTCGCTTGACGTTGTCGTAAGTGATCCACTTTTCATCGCCAGTCACCAAACGCTTCAGAAGTGGGTCGATTTTGTTGCGATTCAGCAGCGATTCGCAGATGGAAATTCGGTCCCTCATGTTTTGTTTTTTCGCGTTAGTTCGTGTGGCACCCAAACATCGAGCTTCTTTTTGAAGGTTATGCAAATGGTTCCAAACGATTTTCTAGCTTATCTTTAGTTCCTCAAAAATTAAATAAGTGCTCACGTGATGGTCTGTTTCCACTATTTCCATGATTTTATCGCAATTTTCGACGACAAGCCTCCCGTTTGGCATCGAAATTACCGGAACGGAACCTAGTAAACCACTTTCGTGCTACACATTTGTTTACAGTATCGAGCCCATAAACTAAATTAATTTTTTCAGCCACTTTGGCTGCTTTTTCACCTTGATCGAAGAAAAATTTTAAAATATAGCGAATTTTCTCTTTGTACTGAGTCAATCAATCGAAAAACTGTCAAAGACAAACTTTTAGCGCGAATAGACACCCCGTATAGTATGACATGATGCGACACGTAACACTAGTACTTTGAACAATAATGTCATCTCTTAGATAAAAGTCGAACGAAATTTTTACTTGACCTAATATTTCCCTATCAAATGTGTCTTAAGACACGACTAATTTAGAAACTCTATCCCTTTACTCAAGAACGTTAACCACAACGAATGTATTTCTTATCAGATAGGTATTAAAGCTCAGCTTTTTGGTGGCGGTTAAGCATGAGTTGTGTTTCATGAGTCTTAAACGAATAGGTATGTACCATAAATAGGCTGATATAAAGAGAATCCCACATAGACACAAAAAACGTGTCCCTTGTAAGGCCATAAATAGTGTGAAGACCGAGAATTTTCAGTCTCAGCTTCGGAAATGTACAACAATTCATAAGAAACCATATAGTTGATTCCAACTCTTCTTTCAAACAACCACGTCTGAAAATATTCCAAAATGTGTGAATTCCCCATCAGACAATGCCTGGCCAGAACACCCACTGAGTGCGAGAATTATGATTTTAGAATAGAAAGGAGATGATTGACCCACCATGCTCCACTTTAGACCAAAAAGATCTCGCGATTCTGTATGCTGAGGTATTAGCACTCACTGAGTTGGCTCAAAACTCTATTAAAATTTAATACAAACTCTTCGCCGATTTATGATTCTCGACAGAAAATTGTCAAACCGAGTCCTCAAGCTTTACACCATCTGTAAAGAAGTTAAGTGCTTCCTTACAGTACTTGCTTGAAGGAAGATTGTTGGATAAGAATCCGCTCGGCTGCGTTAGTTTAGAGATATAATAATATCAGCAACTCAGGTCATTCACAGATCGCCACTCCATCTTTCCCATTTTCACCTAAAATTTGGACTTCCCTTCGCAAGTAGTTTTAATGATGCTTACGTATGAAATTAAATAATTTTCTCTTAGCATCGAAAGGGATTACTTGCTTCTTCTTCTTCTTCTTGCCATTAATTTGTTGTTTCAAAATCGCTTAGTGTCATATTAATGAATCGGCTATAAATTTTGCAAATGATGTTGGTCGTAAAAGCCAACACTTGTTGGAACATGAATATTTTCGGTCATAATTAAGTTATGTGATAAGCAATTAAGCGTTCAATACTCAATTGTTGTTATTGTTGAGTTGCTAAACATCGTTTTATGATACCTTAATTTTATGTTGTATTGGCATTTCGTTAACTTCTTTCTCTCACTGAGGAATTTGAAGACAAAATACAATGGATTTTATGCCAACGCGCGACAATTAAATTTTGCCACAAGCCAATTAAGCGTGCGCGCCATAGCCGCCCAACGAAAGCGCGCGCGGCAGCTATAAACGAGGCGTGATGCTCATTAAAAATAGGAAGAAGAAATACTGTTAAAACCAACGAAAGTTAAACGAAAACTAAATTAAAAAAAAGAAACGCAAATAAATGAGGTTAACAGCAATTAAATAAAAAAATTGCACAAAATAAAGGAAAAAGAGGACTAAAATTAGCAAAATTTAATTTGCATAAAATTCGCAAATTTTGTCAAAACATCACCAAAAATTGCTACCCTACGACAGTGACAGTGACGAAGCAGTTGTCACAACTCAGCTAGGTCAACACAAACTGCAATAAAGCGACGGCGCGCTGTCGGCCAAGCTTAACAAGCACATCAGATGAAGCTGAAATTGACCCGTTCCGATGGAGGAGGAAGTTTATTATGCGAATATGCATATTTTTTTGGCTTGATTTGAAGAGATAGTCAGAGTTATGGACAAATGCGCGCGCTAGTCAAGACGCAATTAATCAAAACGCATATAAAAGCAGTTGATTTTTCGCTGACTGCCATTCAATACGTGCAGACATGGCCAACTTGTTTTTTCCATGCTACTTAAATTTTGCGCAGCGCGACACGATTGCAGTTAAAAAGCTTAATTTTAATCTTATAAATTTATAATGTCATACTTAGGAGTTTGCATAAAAAGCCATTCGTCGATGTCAAAACATCTTCTTTGTCTACTGACTCTTTGGCGACGGTTGCTTGTTGGCAATTCAACGCTGTTGCATATTGGTGTGTGTATGCAACAAAGTGGTATCGATGACAAGCCAATCAATCAGTTGCGTATTGATCATAAATAAAAATTTTATGAAAATAAAAGCAAATAAAATTAATGACTTCAATCACTAATACTTTTATGGCCATATTCACGCCAATCGAGTTTGTTGTTTAAGTCTTTTGTTCGCGAGCGGTGGGTATCCATTGGGCTTTCAATTGCATTTAAATTTCCGTTTAATGCGTCTTGTTTGCATAAAAATTATATTTTGTATTAAATGCAAAACAAAAATTTAAGTATTTTTAGGTCCTAGTATATTTGTATAGAACTATACACAACATTGTTCTATAAAAAAAATTATATATTTATAAATATAATAATATAATACCTCAAATATTATTTAAAAATAGAAACGTGCTGGTTGCAGGAAATTTTTGATAGGCGAATCAATACCATTCTGAACCTTACGGTAATCGTAGCCGCCATTGGTCGCTAGGCCATCGAGAGAGCCCACTACGGATTTAATAGGTACCACACCTTGGTCAGAGAACTCCGAGGTGCCACCCAGATTGTCGTATTGCTCTGAAAAAATTACATTTTTAAAATTACGTTGAAAATAAAACAAAATAAAATAAAATAAAATA
>JAWMAG010000008.1:27245000-27410000 GCA_037013455.1 Ceratitis rosa
ATAAAATAAAATTAAAAAAAATAAAATAAAATAAAATAAAATAAAATAAAATAAAATAAAATAAAATAAAATAAAATAAAATAAAATAAAATTAAATAAAATAAAATAAAATAAAATAAAATAAATTAAATTAAATCAAATTAAATTATATTAAATTAAGTTAAATTTATATAAACTAAATTAATTTAAACTAAATTAGAATTAAATTAAATTAGAATTAAATTAAATTGAATTAAATTAATGTGAATTAAATTAAATTGAATGAAATTAAATTGAATTAAATTAAATTACTAAATTTAATGAAATGAAATGGAATGAAATGAATTTGAATTGAAATAAAATAAAATAAAATAAAATTAAAAAAAATAAAATAAAATAAAATAAAATAAAATAAAATAAAATTAAAAAAAATAAAATAAAATAAAATAAAATAAAATAAAATAAAATAAAATAAAATAAAATAAAATAAAATAAAATAAAATAAAATAAAATAAAATAAAATAAAATAAAATAAAATAAAATAAAATAAAATAAAATAAAATAAAATAAAATAAAATAAAATAAAATAAAATAAAATAAAATAAAATAAAATAAAATAAAATAAAATAAAATAAAATAAAATAAAATAAAATAAAATAAAATTAAATTAAATTAAATTAAATTAAATTAAATTAAACTAAATTAAATTAAATTAAATTAAATTAAAAAAAATTAAAATACTACTACTAGAGAAGTTCAGAAATTTTCTTAAGGAGCTAACGTGATGAAATGCAAGGAAAATAAATCCGTCTAAATAGTGTATCGGGGACTTTCTGTGCTGATTGATTACTCAGCTTACCATACTGAATTGCTTCTAATCACGAGTGGCTCGTAAAAAATCTAGTTAGACCAAATATTCTAGTTTCTAACTGTACTAACCTTAAGCTCACCAAACCATTCACTTAATTTTCACTCACCTTGAATTTCTTTCTGTGCGGCTGCGGCCTCCTCCGGTGTTTTGTATTTAATAAAGAACACTTCCGGTTTGGTGGGTTGTGTTGGCGCTGGCGTACCAATCTCACCGATATTCAATTCGTTATCCTTCTTCGACAACACATAAATGACAGTCTTCTCCTCTTGTGGTGCATATTCAGCAGTCAATTTGAGATTGGCGTTCTCTGGTGCTGGCGCTTTAATAAACACTACGCGATAATTCTTTTGTGGGCGGCCAATTACAAAGTGCTTAGTGCGTGTTTGCTCCTCAGAGTCTTCCGGTGCGGAGACTAAGAAGAATTGCTTGGTGATGATCGGCTCGACGGTGGGTTGAGAAGGCGGCAAGTACTTATCACCGCTATATGATTGTTGCTCTAATTTTTGTTGTTGCTGCTGCTGTTGACGTTGAGTTTGATGTTGCGGCAGAAGAAGTGAATTACCGCCAAGTGGTGCAGGATTAAAGAAATTTTCACTGTTGGTATCCTTCGAATGTATACTGTTGCCGCTGATAACGCTGATACCGTTACCTTTGGTGTTCGAATTAGTGTTGCTATTACGTTCATAATGATAACCGAAATCGGAGACAGCGTTAACGGACATAGCGAACGCGCACAATACACAGGATAAGTAGATCCAAAGGAAGCGCATTTTTTTTTTAAATTTTGACACGAAAAATTAAATTAAAATTTTGCTTTAAACCGTCTGCTATTGGTCCAAGTTGTAATTATGTCAAAACGATTTGTGGAACTGTTGATGATCCGAGGCTGACAGCAACGTTTTATAGAGGTCTTCAACATTTAGATCAAAATCAGCAGCTGTTGAGTCTTGTGAAAATATTTAAATGTTGCATGCAACAGTAACAAATGTACGTATATATGTAGATATGTAAATTACTTCCCATTAATACTCGTATGCACTAAGTTGCGTCTGAGAAAATCTGAAATTTTGAATGTTAAATTGTTTGTTAAAAATTTTGTTGGTCATAAACACATCCGCCCTCACAACAGATGTAATATATATATATATTTGTGTGCTTGAGCCTCGCAAATGCTGTGAGCACTTTAATTAGTTCAATGTCATGAGCTCGTGCCCATTTGCCAATTACGAATTATGAGCGATTCCCTCCCCCTTTTCCATCTCCAACTTGTATGCATTTCATCTAATTCTGCATTTTCTCAGTCGAGTTGTTTATTTTTTTTTTAAATAATTAAGACATATTTAGTAGCTAATTAGTGCGTTAACCAGCATATTTTGGCAATTAGATGAATTTACATGCTTCTTGCACAAAAAGCTTTTCGTTGGAGGAGCAACTTATTTGCGGTTGAGTATTATCACACCGTTAAAGCTTACTCAAATAAAGCTTAAATATTTCTTATCTTCCATCTTCGCATATATTGTTAGTACAGGTAAAATGTGTTTTTACCTTTTGCATCATTCTCTCTTACCATTGCCAACTATTAACGAGAATAAAAGTAGAAGAATCTGGGAAAGTTCGATTGTTGGCTCACATTCATTTGGTATGTCCGCCTTAAAATGTCACTTTCTGGCATATATGCCACATTGTTTGTGTAAGCATATAAAATATCAAAGAGAATACAAAAAAAAAAAAAGCAGCTATAAATATTCTGATTTACAACCTTGGCTTAGTTAATGCAAAAATGGTAAGCAGCAAAATTTGTCGCGACGATAGTTTACGGTGGTTGCTTTCATATTTATGATTTCAAGAATCGGAAATGATTTTTTCTCCATCTAATTGATGTTATACGCTCATAAATTAACAATTTAACTTTGTGAATTTGCAATGCAAATCGCTGTGTGTTCAATATACATATATTTAGCGGCGAAGCAAACTCTGTGGACATATGTACATATGTACATATATACTTTGCACCGAAAGTACGAAATAGGAGTGAAGAGAATATGTGGAGTATTTTATTTTATTTCTTTTTTTAATATTTAATTCCATTTATTTTTTACTTTAGTTTTTAAATTATTTCATTTTATTTTATTTAATTTAGCTTAAGCTAATTTAGTTTTATTTTATTTTATTTTAATTTCTTTATTTTATTTATTTAGCTCATTATAAAATAACAAACATTAATAGTATGTATGGCCGCAAAAAACAATTTTATTTCATTTTAATTTATATTAAATTAATTTATTATATATTTATTTTATTATATTTAATTCAAATTTATTTAATTTAATTTTACTTTTTTATTACATTATATTATATTTTTATTTAGTTTGATTTAATTTAATTTAATTTTGTTTTAGTTTATAAAATTTAATTTATCTTAAGTAAGCTTAATTTTATTTGAATTTAAGCCAGTTTAATTTATTTTATTTTACTTTACGTTATTTAATTTAATTTAATTTAAATTTATTTTATTTATTTAATATTATATTATTTTGTTTTATTTTATATTTTTAATTTTAATATTATTTAATTTAAGTCTATATTATAATATTGTTTTTCATTTTATTTTTATTTTAATTTATTTTATAATTTTCTATTTAATTGAAGTTAGTTTAATTTCATTTAATGATATTTTATTTTACTTTTGTTTATTTTAATTTAAATTATATTAATTTATTGTATTTATTTCATTTAATTTAATTTTATTTAATTTGATTCATTTTATTTATGAAATTTAATATTATTTTATTTTATTTAAATTAAATTAATATAATTAAATTTAAGTTTATATTATAATATTTTTTTTTCATTTTATTTTTGTTTCAATTGGTTTTATATTTTTCTATTTAATTGTAGTAAGTTTAATTTCATTTAATGATATTTTATTTTACTTTAGTTTATTTAATTTTATATTATATTATATTATTTTATTTTATGTTATTTTATTTCATTTAATTTTATTTTTTTTTATTCTATTTTGTTTTATTTTAATTTTTTTCATACTATTTTTTTTATTTTATTTAATTAAATTAAATTTAATTTTATTTAATTTTTTATTCTATTCTATTAATCTTTTTTAAATTAGTTTCATTTTATTATGTTTTATTTTATTTTATTTAAGTTAATTTATTTTTTTTTTTCAATATATTTTATTTATTGTGTTTCATTTTATTTTATTTTATGTTATTTTATTTTAATTATTTTATTTAATTTAATTTTAATTTGGTTGTATTTTATTTAATCAATATTTATTTTATTATGTTCCTTTCAAATTTATTTATAATAAAAAACGGTTTATTTTGTTTTTATTTAGCTTATTTTATTTTTATTTTCTTTTATATTTGTATTTTGTATTACTTAATTTAATTTAAGCTAATGTAATTGAATTTAGTGATATTTTATTCGATTCTACTCTGTTTTTTTAATTTATTCACTTTTTATAATTTTCTATTTAATTTAAGTAGGTTTAATTTTATTTAATGTCATTTTATTTGATTTGATTTGATTTTAATTTATTCATTTTATTTAATTAATTTCATATTTCATTTTTCATTTTCATTTTATTTTATTTTATTTTATTTAGTTTAAGTTTATATAATATTATAATATTGTTTTTCACTTTATTTTTATTTTAATTTATTTTATATTTTACATTTAATTGAAGAAGTTTAATTTTATTTAATTATATTTTATTTTACTGTAGTTTATTTTATTTTATTTCATTTATTGTAATTTTATTTTTTTATTTAATTTTATTTAATTTATTTATTCTATTCTATTTTATCATGTTTTATTTAATTTTATTTTATTTTATGTTATGTTATTTGATTTTAATTATTTTATTTTATTTCATTTTAATTTGTTTGTATTTTATTTAATCCATATTTATTTTATTATGTTTATTTCAAATTTATTTTATTTAGTTTTGCCTTTTTTATTACATTATATTTTATTTAGCTTAATTCAATTTAATTTTCTTTTCTTTTATTTTATAATACTTAATTTATTTCAAGCTAACGTAATTTAATTTAGTCATATTTTATTCGATTCCATTCTATTTATTTTAATTTTTTCACTTAAAACCTTTTTTGCTTTATTTTATTTTAATTTATTTTATAATTTTCTATTTAGTTTAAGTAGGTTTAATTTTATTTAATGATATTTCATTGTAATTTATTTTATTTTATTTTCTTATTTTTATTTTATTTTGTTTAATTTTATTTAATTTTATTTTATTATAAATTATTTTATTTTTTTTTCATTTTATTTTATTTGATTAAATTTTATTTTATTATATTTTATTTTATTTTGTTTTTTTTTTATTTTATTTAACTTTATTTTGTTTTATTGTATTTTATTCTATTTTATTTTCTTATTTTTATTTTATTTTGTTTAATTTTATTGTATTATATTTTATTTTATTTTTTTTATTTTATTTGATTAAATTTTATTTTATATATTTTATTTTATTTTGTTTAACTTTATTTTGTGTTATTGTAATTTATTTTATTTTATTGTCTTATTTTTATTTTATTTTGTTTAATTTTATTTAGTTTTATTGTATTATATTTTATTTTATTTTTTTCATTTTATTTTATTTGATTAAATTTTATTTTATTATACTTTATTTTATTTTATTTGTTTTTTTATTTTACTTTATTTTGTTTTATTGTATTTTATTCTGTTTTATTTTATTTTATTTCCTCTTATTTTGTTTTATATCGTGTGTTGTTTTTATGGTTTTTCCATTTTATTGGTTTATTTAATGAGATAAATTTATTATTTTATTTATTAAGTTTAGTTTAATTTATTTAACTTTAAGTTATTTAAATTTTTGTTGTATAATTTAATATTATTTACTTTATTTTAATTTATTTTATTTTTTATAATTTAATTTAATTTATATTATTTTATTTTATTTGGCTTAAAGCTTTTTGTCTGTAGTAAGAAAATCAATTTGTATACATTTTATTTTATTATTTTATTTATTAACAAAAAATTTTTCGTAACAAAAATTAAAATTTCAACAATTCTATAATTAAAATTAATCAACGAGTTCTTAGAGTCGAGCAACAGTGAAGAGAATATGTGGAGTATTTTATTTTATTTCTTTTTTTAATATTTAATTCCATTTATTTTTTACTTTAGTTTTTAAATTATTTCATTTTATTTTATTTAATTTAGCTTAAGCTAATTTAGTTTTATTTTATTTTATTTTAATTTCTTTATTTTATTTATTTAGCTCATTATAAAATAACAAACATTAATAGTATGTATGGCCGCAAAAAACAATTTTATTTCATTTTAATTTATATTAAATTAATTTATTATATATTTATTTTATTATATTTAATTCAAATTTATTTAATTTAATTTTACTTTTTTATTACATTATATTATATTTTTATTTAGTTTGATTTAATTTAATTTAATTTTGTTTTAGTTTATAAAATTTAATTTATCTTAAGTAAGCTTAATTTTATTTGAATTTAAGCCAGTTTAATTTATTTTATTTTACTTTACGTTATTTAATTTAATTTAATTTAAATTTATTTTATTTATTTAATATTATATTATTTTGTTTTATTTTATATTTTTAATTTTAATATTATTTAATTTAAGTCTATATTATAATATTGTTTTTCATTTTATTTTTATTTTAATTTATTTTATAATTTTCTATTTAATTGAAGTTAGTTTAATTTCATTTAATGATATTTTATTTTACTTTTGTTTATTTTAATTTAAATTATATTAATTTATTGTATTTATTTCATTTAATTTAATTTTATTTAATTTGATTCATTTTATTTATGAAATTTAATATTATTTTATTTTATTTAAATTAAATTAATATAATTAAATTTAAGTTTATATTATAATATTTTTTTTTTCATTTTATTTTTGTTTCAATTGGTTTTATATTTTTCTATTTAATTGTAGTAAGTTTAATTTCATTTAATGATATTTTATTTTACTTTAGTTTATTTAATTTTATATTATATTATATTATTTTATTTTATGTTATTTTATTTCATTTAATTTTATTTTTTTTTATTCTATTTTGTTTTATTTTAATTTTTTTCATACTATTTTTTTTATTTTATTTAATTAAATTAAATTTAATTTTATTTAATTTTTTATTCTATTCTATTAATCTTTTTTAAATTAGTTTCATTTTATTATGTTTTATTTTATTTTATTTAAGTTAATTTATTTTTTTTTTCAATATATTTTATTTATTGTGTTTCATTTTATTTTATTTTATGTTATTTTATTTTAATTATTTTATTTAATTTAATTTTAATTTGGTTGTATTTTATTTAATCAATATTTATTTTATTATGTTCCTTTCAAATTTATTTATAATAAAAAACGGTTTATTTTGTTTTTATTTAGCTTATTTTATTTTTATTTTCTTTTATATTTGTATTTTGTATTACTTAATTTAATTTAAGCTAATGTAATTGAATTTAGTGATATTTTATTCGATTCTACTCTGTTTTTTTAATTTATTCACTTTTTATAATTTTCTATTTAATTTAAGTAGGTTTAATTTTATTTAATGTCATTTTATTTGATTTGATTTGATTTTAATTTATTCATTTTATTTAATTAATTTCATATTTCATTTTTCATTTTCATTTTATTTTATTTTATTTTATTTAGTTTAAGTTTATATAATATTATAATATTGTTTTTCACTTTATTTTTATTTTAATTTATTTTATATTTTACATTTAATTGAAGAAGTTTAATTTTATTTAATTATATTTTATTTTACTGTAGTTTATTTTATTTTATTTCATTTATTGTAATTTTATTTTTTTATTTAATTTTATTTAATTTATTTATTCTATTCTATTTTATCATGTTTTATTTAATTTTATTTTATTTTATGTTATGTTATTTGATTTTAATTATTTTATTTTATTTCATTTTAATTTGTTTGTATTTTATTTAATCCATATTTATTTTATTATGTTTATTTCAAATTTATTTTATTTAGTTTTGCCTTTTTTATTACATTATATTTTATTTAGCTTAATTCAATTTAATTTTCTTTTCTTTTATTTTATAATACTTAATTTATTTCAAGCTAACGTAATTTAATTTAGTCATATTTTATTCGATTCCATTCTATTTATTTTAATTTTTTCACTTAAAACCTTTTTTGCTTTATTTTATTTTAATTTATTTTATAATTTTCTATTTAGTTTAAGTAGGTTTAATTTTATTTAATGATATTTCATTGTAATTTATTTTATTTTATTTTCTTATTTTTATTTTATTTTGTTTAATTTTATTTAATTTTATTTTATTATAAATTATTTTATTTTTTTTTCATTTTATTTTATTTGATTAAATTTTATTTTATTATATTTTATTTTATTTTGTTTTTTTTTTATTTTATTTAACTTTATTTTGTTTTATTGTATTTTATTCTATTTTATTTTCTTATTTTTATTTTATTTTGTTTAATTTTATTGTATTATATTTTATTTTATTTTTTTTATTTTATTTGATTAAATTTTATTTTATATATTTTATTTTATTTTGTTTAACTTTATTTTGTGTTATTGTAATTTATTTTATTTTATTGTCTTATTTTTATTTTATTTTGTTTAATTTTATTTAGTTTTATTGTATTATATTTTATTTTATTTTTTTCATTTTATTTTATTTGATTAAATTTTATTTTATTATACTTTATTTTATTTTATTTGTTTTTTTATTTTACTTTATTTTGTTTTATTGTATTTTATTCTGTTTTATTTTATTTTATTTCCTCTTATTTTGTTTTATATCGTGTGTTGTTTTTATGGTTTTTCCATTTTATTGGTTTATTTAATGAGATAAATTTATTATTTTATTTATTAAGTTTAGTTTAATTTATTTAACTTTAAGTTATTTAAATTTTTGTTGTATAATTTAATATTATTTACTTTATTTTAATTTATTTTATTTTTTATAATTTAATTTAATTTATATTATTTTATTTTATTTGGCTTAAAGCTTTTTGTCTGTAGTAAGAAAATCAATTTGTTTACATTTTATTTTATTATTTTATTTATTAACAAAAAATTTTTCGTAACAAAAATTAAAATTTCAACAATTCTATAATTAAAATTAATCAACGAGTTCTTAGAGTCGAGAAGCAGTCTTTTGCTGGACTGCCTTAAGGAATAACAACAAAGCAATGCTAACAAATCAACTTTACAGACGCGACGCAGCAGGCAAATATTGACTGATTGGTGATGAGCCGCTGCCAAGTTCGCCTGGTGGTGGAGCAATGGCGGCGTACTGGTAGCTGCCATCGGGAGCAATACCGTCCAAAGAACCAATAACCGAAGCCACAGGAGCGGTGCCTTCATCAGAGAATTCCTTGGTACCGCCCAATTGATCGTATTGGTCTGAAATGGAATTATTATTTATTTTGGATAAATATTTTCAAATTGCTTGACTTTGAATTTTTGCTTTGTTTTGAATTTTTATTTATAATACCTTGAATTTCCTTCTGTGCCGCCTCAGCTTCCTCGGGTGTCTTGTATTTGATGAAGAATACTTCGGGTTTGCTTGGTACGGTGGGTGCTGGTGTGGCAAAGTCATTGGCTGTGAGCTCATTATCCTTCTTGCTGAGCACATAAATGACAGTCTTCTCCTCTTGTGGTGCGAATTCGGCTGACAATTTAAGGTTGGAGTTATCAGAGTTGGGCGCCTTAATGAAGACTACACGGTAATTCTTTTGTGGGCGTCCAATAACCAAATGTTTTGGTTTGCCAGCATTTTCAGTGTCTTCAGGTGCTGAAACCAGGTAGAATTGCTTATGTACACTTGGTGCCGGTGTTGTGGTGGCGGGTGGTAAATATTTGTCACCACCGCGTGATGAAGGCACCAAACTGCTGGCGGCTGGTTGAGCTCCATAGCCGTAACCGAATTGTGGCGCGGCGCTGACGGCGGAGATGGTCACCAAACAAGCGAGTAAGATAAAAGAACGCATTGCGAAAATTTTAATTCGGCTTAAAAGTCCTTTGTAAGAAATATATGTATATATTGGCAAAATATTGCTTTTGAAATATATATTTTTATCACACAAATATATTTTTCTATGCACACACTACACGACACTACACTGAACTCTGTAAATGTTTCGTCGTTCACAGATTGTGTTGATTCTCTAAGAGGCTTACGATTGCACTGCTTGACCTGTCTGCATTGCATTATCAATTTATATGCGAAATTGTTACGCTTTTCGCACTAGAAAATTTGCAAAATTCGCAAAATTCACAAAATTCGCAAAATTCGCAAAATTCGCAAAATCAATGCAAATTTCCGCAGCGTACTCGATGATCAAAGGCGGCGGCGGCGGCGGTGGTGTTGACGCGGCGCTAAAATCGATCGCCGGCGATCGTTTGTGGATCGGTTGACATTTTTTGTTGTTGCGCTCAAACGCATTACGTCTGCTCTGTCAATAGTTATTAGCGTAAAAGCATCTGCTGCTGCATAACACACAACAACAACAACAGCTAAAGAGATTAATAACATATGCGAACAAAAAACAAAAATAAGAAAAAACAAAAACCGCATGCATTGAACACACAACTCACCACCAACGCTTTATTGAGCTTGCAATTCTATACAAATACACCAATATAATTTATTTTGCTATTGTTGTTGCTTAAATTAATTGCTCGCCTTGTTTCCGCTGTCTTTATAATAAATAATAAATACATAAACAATATTTCTCTATCACACAATCAATTGCCACACTTTTTGTTGCATATTTTTCAGCGTTATTTACATTCACTCTGATTTCATTTCGATTGATTTCTCAAGGTCAATCGCTAACTGGCTCGTAAAGCTCCTAAGCTGCTCGTCTCGCTTGCCGTTGGTTGGCTACCTGTGTTGAGCGTCATCTCGTGGCTTTTAATGCGGTACGGTAGTCTAGTCTGGCCATTGTCTTGTGTCGCCTTCCTTGTGATTTTTATAACTTTTCTTGTGTATTTGGTGGCAAACAAAGGCTAATCGCTCATCAAAGTTTTCCATATTTAGTTGTTGGATATACAAATTATACTGTTCTTTTCATTTTAATCGCTGCAAAATTGATTTTAAAAAGCTTCGAGCCATAAAATAAATGATGAACTCTTTCTTTTGAGCGCCCATTCATAGTCAAAATAGCATCTCGATCATTAAAAGTTTGAAATGTGAGCGTTTAGTCGTATTTAACATAAAGTGAGTGGGTAAAAAAAAAATTTTTTTTGAATTTTTTGTTACCTTTTAGAGTTGATTTTCCTGTCGCTTAGCAACACTTGATGGATTCAGTTTCTTATATACAGAGTTTCCAATTAAACGTTTTCCGGTTGAGAATATGTATTCGGATTTCAATAAAAGAATTTTTAGCGAAAACTTTAGCCCGCTAGTCTGTAGTTCCCTTAAATATTTCTAAGCATCAACCAAAATATAAACTACTTTGCTACTTAACCTTAAAATAGTCACCTATTTATTTGGCATTGCATTTGTAGGATCCTATAGAAGATTGTATCAGGTGTCCAATTTTGCTTCCGCCGTTTTTTCCAAAATTAAAAGCTTTATTGCGAAAAAGTGCTTACGGATATATTATTCAAAGTATTATCCTTCGCTAACGACAACTTTCTCCCATCTTTCCGGCAATTTTCGGATCCCGGCTCGAAAAAAGGTGTCCACTTTTGACGCTATCCATGAAGCAATCCATTTTTCCAATTCTTCGAAGGATTGAAAATGTTGATCTGCCAGGCCGTGTGCCATCGAACGGAATAGGTGGAAGTCAGAAGGAGCGACATCTGGGGAATACGGCGGGTGGGGCAAGACTTCCCATTTCAGAGTTTCCAGGTACTTTTTGACCACTTTTGCGACGTGAGGCCGAGCATTGTCGTATTGGAGGATGACTTTGTCATGTCGCTCTTGAGATTGTAGCCGCTTTTCTTTTAGCGCGCGACTAAGGCGCATCAGTTGCATTCGGTAGCGATCTCCTGTGATGGTTTCACCCGGTTTTAAGAGCTCGTAGTAAATCACACCGAGCTGATCCCACCAAATACAAATCATAACCTTGGCGCCGTAAATATTCAGTTTTGCCTTCGACGAAGAAGCATGCCCGGGATTTCCCCATGATTTTCTGCGCTTAGGATTATCGTATCGAACCCACTTTTCATCACCGGTTACGATTCGATGTAAAAACCCCTTACGATTTTGTCTTTGAAGCAGTTGCTCACATAAACATAGATGGCGCTCGATGTCCCTCGGTTTCAACTCGTACAGCGCCCAGTTTCCTTCTTTCTGAATCATTCCCAGAGCCTTGAGAGGTTTTGAAATGGCTTGCTGACTCGCTCCCAACGATTCGGCAAGCTGTTCTTGGGTTTGGCACGAATCTTTATCAAGCACCACCATGTTTGTCTTCGACATCGAAATCACCATTTTTAAAACGTTTAAACCACTCCCGACACGTTCTTTCACTCAGAGCAGCATCACCGTAAGTTTCTGAGAGCATTCGATGCGCTTCAGCTGCATTTTTTTTTTCAAATTGTAACAGAAAAGTAAAACTTCCCGCAAATGGCGAGAATTGGGCACATAAACGGACATTTTCGAGCGTGAATAATACGAAAACAAGAACAACTGTCACTGAAACGGCGATGACATTTCGTTAGGCACTGTCCACATTCACTTTAAAGGCATTACCATCTATGTATTTCAACCAGCCTCAGCCGGTACAGCCACCTTTCGGAAAACGGCGGAAGCAAAGTTGTAGACCTGATACCTTTCCTCTTTAGCTCTTGATAAAGAGTCACCCAGCCTGAAACGCTGTTTGTATCGAACGGCTCGGAAATGTCCTTCCAATTCCAATTCTGACTGAGCTTTTCGAGCTATCCAGCGTCATGGATATTTTTTAAGATTTGGCACATAATCCATCACAAAGTACACTCGTTTCTAACTTATATTTGATGTTGAGGAGACCTTAATCAGTTAATAGTAATTGGTGTAGAGCTCAAATTCCCATCGTCGAACATGCTTGCGTCCGAACATATTCTGTATAGAAACTAACATATGCAACTTCTCAGTTTTTTACCGCCAAGTTTGAAAAGTTCTGCCCGCAAGCCATCAGTTCCAGATGCCTGTTGGTTTTTGAAAAAATCACTATTCGAACCTCGTTATAGTCGGGTAACGAAACATATCTTTCAGTGCTATTCAGCAGGCTCTGGACATTGGTCTCTAGATTACCACTTTGGTTCCGATATGAGTATATATATATATGTATACATATATTTATCTGTATATATATATGTCACCGCTTTTTTCATTTTTGTTTTTAAGTTTTCGAGCATTACCATTGTCGAACAGCTACCCAAGCTCACTCATCTTTTTTTGTCTGCAAATGCGTCTTGCATTCCTCTTCAACTCTCGATATCTATCCCATCTATAATATGTTGTGGTAGGTATTCTGTTTTCTCATGGACATTATGCCAAAAATATCTTTTTTGCTTACCCTATGAGCACATCGTTCTTCTGTTCCATTGCGTTGTCTACGAAAGTCGGCAATGTGTTGAAAAATTTTGTTTTGATACATATTGTGGCAGGATGTTTAACCACCGGATTGAGAGCCAGTATTCGTTGAAGGAGTCTCTCTTCCAACACAATTCCAAAACCAAATTTGCAGTCCTTTGTACTTCAGCTGTAGTAGATTTCACAAGCTGGGCAGTGGCACCTTCTCAATTAAGATACCGGACATTCCAGGTGCATGCCCTCAAATTGTAATCCTCACATCGGAGGCTTTCTTTGATTTTTCATTGGAGTATATTATTCATGATGTTGGGCCCAAAACTTACGCACATACACGTATATACGTAGGAGGTATGCCTTCTCACTTTAGTTTGCCTTCAAACGGAAGTTTTTTACCTACCCACAGAACAATTGTTCGAAGATCGAAGTCGTGAGCTGCTGAAGTATAAGTAAATGTTTTTGGCCATTATCCGGTGAATGTCCACCAAAAACTTTCCTCACATGCGTGAGCTTCTACAAATGACCTCATCCTCAGCGACGGTATGTTGAGTTACTAGTTAGTGTTCTCAGAGAAGGATCATCAAAAAGCCTTGCTCATGGACTCCTATTAATATTTTTAACCTCTGAAATGTGGATGAAAAAAATTTAACTTTTATGAATAAAATTTTTTTTAATTTTTGTCTATATTAAAATTTCTTTTTTTTTATATGCTGAAGTCTGAAATAGAGAAGTTTATGATGCTTTCATATGAATCTGTGTTGGGTATTTCCCAGTCTCACTGTTGGGCTGATCAAACTAGCTAAGAACAATAACACAGCCAATTTGAAGAGCAACTAAATCCAATTCTAAATTATGCGAATATAAGCCCACACAGAAGAAATTCATTTGGGAATCTAAAAAAGTGATATGCAAATATTTCTTGGAATTTCCGAAAAAACCACTGGAAGACACCACTGTCAGCAACACACAAACAAAAACCAAAATATTTCGCTTACACGTTTTCGATTAATTTCAATCTCAATTTATTACATATAAAATCAACAACAATTAACAAAGATAACAAATAAAAAATAAAAAAAAATCAAAGAATAACAATGTGCGTATGTATGTGTGTAAACAAGGCATAAAACAAAACAAATGAATATGCTTGCCACAGAATTCCCTTAACAATTAGTCAACATTTCTAAACTAAAACTAAATTCTCCTCTTTTAGGGGTCGTGAGTCGTGAATAATGTCGCGTCTCGTCATTGACAATTTAAAGCTTTAAGAAAGATGGCAAATATTGTGAATTGGGCTGCTGTGGCTCAGCCAAATTGGAGCTGCCGCTGTTCACTTGACGATAATTGTAGCTGCCATCAGGGTTGAGACTGTCCAAAGCGCCCACCACAGAGGTAATGGGTGCGGTATCTTCACCGAATTGATTGTTGCCACCCAATTGATCGTATTGTTCTAGAAGAGGCGAGAGGGGAAGATATATAATAAGTATGAGAAGGCAAAATAAAGCGATTAGTTGTTCGAAATGAACACTTCTACTTTTTAGTTGGAAGTGTTTGGAGGGTAAGAAGCATGCTTTCGCTTAATACAAATCAAATACTAACCCTGAATTTCCTTCTGCGCTTGTTGTGCCTCCTCTGGTGTCTTGTATTTGATGAAGAATACCTCTGGTTTGCTGGGCACAGTTGGTGCTGGTGTAGCAATGTTGGCAGCATCGATATCCTCACCCTTCTTGTGTAATACATAAATAACGGTTTTCTCTTCTTGTGGCGCAAACTCAGCAGAGTATTTAACATTATCGGGTGTTGGTGCCTTAATGAAGATCACACGGAAATTCTTTTGTGGTTTGCCCAAAACTAAATGTTTCGCTTTGGTTGCATTATCTTCGGGTGCCGAGATGGTGTAGAATTGTTTGTTGATGAGTGGTGCTTGCTGCTCCGACTCGGGTGGCAAGTATTTGTCACCACCACGTCCGCCACCATGGCTTAGTGAGTTGCCATTGCCAATGGCACCACCGGGTGCGGCGCTGCCACCACCAATACCACCGCCGGGCAGGATTCCATTGTTACCACTACTGCTGCTGCTACTGCGTGCGGGTAATCCACTGCCGATGCTAGCAGGCTCGTATCCATATTGTGGCGCAGCGTAGGCGCTGAGAGCGAACAAGGCGAGTACGATGATAAAGGCGCGCATTTTGGTTTTTTGAATTATTTTTTTTTTTTTTTGCTTTTTTGAGTTTCTAATTTAGAAATGAATTCTAAATTTTCACAAAACACTTTACACCGTACGCGGTAAATATTTTTCGTTAAATATTCTTTGATATTTTTCAACTTTGCACTTTTAGGCTTTCAATTCGGCTCGACACACCACCGCGGAGATGCTGTGCTGTAGTAATGAATGTAGTTGGTTTACTGGATATAGGCCTACTGATCTACATAGTTTATATACAAAGTGGGGGTCGTCGTTTGTCTTTACAATTTTCGGCTGCTCGGCGGCATAAATTGAGCATATCTTCTGCTTTGCTGCATCAAATTAAAAAATAAAATATAAAAAAAAAATTTAAAAAAAATTAAAATATGCAGATTTGCCACTTTTTGTTGTTGTTACCTCTAGTTGTTATTGATTTCAAATGAATTTTTTCATTTTCTTATAGGCCTAACCATACAAAATCTCAATAGTATTGTCGCTGTTATTGTTTTTATTGGCATTTGGCATATGGCCGATCGATTGGTCTTAAGTTAAAAGTGTGATATTTTTGTTGCTTTTGTTGTTCGTCTTCAAAAACTAAGTGAGTTGAATCAATTGAGCGAGCTATATCACACACATACACAAACACACATATATATATATATATATATACATATGTACATACACATGCGTGTGCCTGAGATCCACTTGGCTTTGTTGCACAAAATGTTTTTACCTTAAATATTACAATTGTTGTTGTTGTTGTTGTTGCTGCTGCAGGTGTTGTTAGTATTGTTGTTGGCATTGTTATTTTGATTGTTGTTTATTAACCCATTATCGATCGATTTTTGGATTTTTGTGCGTAGGGCTCATTTTTCGTCTCTAAATTTGACTTGTTGGTTCTTGTTTTTTTTGTTCAAATTCACACTCTAAATTTTACATATGTTTTCAAAGTTGCTTGTGGATATTCAAACTTACATTACTATAAAAGGTTTTGTTAGTTTGTCTATTGTTTGCCTTAAATGCAGGTCGATAATTAATTAGTTGGTAACATACTAAACGAGTTAGCAATTAATGGCAGTTTAGATGACTAATTTATTTTATTTGGATTTAAATGTTTTATCTTATAAATACAGCTTTTTTCCTAAACATGTGTATCATTTTGTAAAAACACAGAACACGTAAAGGTCTGCCATTTATTATTAGGTATAGGTTTTTTTATTTAATAATAATAATAATTTAATTTTTTTTGGTTGTATAAGCCACCTGAAATGACGAAGTTTCCCATAACTGACAGTTCTCAAGCCCAACTGCAGCCAAGTGGCTTACAGTTTATATTAAGCCGCCTTCGAATAACCGCTGCTGGATTTTTTTCATGTCATAAATTCACATTCCCTGCCGACGGCCGACTGTATTTAGAAAAATTAACTTGGTTTTTTATTTAAATTAATTTTCTGTAATTTTTGGATGTTGCTCGGACCAGGACTCGAATCCCGTCCTTTCGAGTGGCAGTGCGCTATGCTAATCACTAGGCTATCGCGAAGAAAAAATATATATGTATATATAATTGGCGCTTTGTAACCGCTGAAGCGATTTTCAACCGAGCTCCTCCTCCAATTTGTGGTTTTGGATCTTGATGTTTTTCAAACAAATGGAGGGACCGACAATTTATACTAAGCCGCCTCCGAACGGCTGATGGTTTTCCTACAAGGAGCCTTTATTTCATGGCAGAAATACACTGGGAGGGGTGGACATTCCCTGCCGAAGGGCGACCGCATAGAAAATATAACTTAATTTTTTATCTTTAATTAATTTTCTATAAATTTGGATGTTGGCGAAACCGGGAAGAAAAAATACTAAATAAAATATTATATTCTTACAAGACTTTGTCCTTTTGATTGATTTTGAGCATTTTTTCTATAGACAGAGCACACTTTTTTACACTTTCATCTGGTTATTTATTAGTTACTCCTCCTCACTTGATTAGCTCTGTTAATACAATTTCAATATAGTGGGTTTTGCCTTCCCTATCCCTCTTTGAGTATTTGATGACCCTTTGTGAGGTTAAATTCTGGAGGATTGCATCGATTACACTTAGCGTTAAATAAGATTATTAATACTCATGTACGCAGATGATGTCAAGTTCTTTAAATCAGTTCATTCTATTGAAGATAGAGAGCTTTTGCAACTTGACCTAAATAATTTAGGTGTGATGAACAAGTTACTGACTTCATTGATTTAGGAGGTGGACTCTAAGCTAGATTTTAGAAATCATATAAATGCTTGTGTTAATAAGGCAAAAGGAGTTTTAGCTTTCATTAAACGTTGGACTAAGGAGTTCAAGGACCCATAAATTACCAAATTACCCTTTACTTCACTTGTTAGGCCCATTTTGGAATATGGGTCAGTTGTATGGAGTCCGCACTATCATTTGTATAGTGATAAACTGGGATGCGATCAAGAATCTGCCTTCTTACAAAAGTCGTTTACGCCACATTAATCTGCCTACACTCCATAGTCGTAGAAAGATACTTGCAGTTTTCTTTTTAACTAAATTGATAAGAGGTGCTATCAATAGCCCATACTTACTTAGCGAGCTTGACTTCACCATCCCTTTAAGATCATTTAGACACTTTAGGCCCCTTTCATTGGGCTCATGCAGAACAAACTTTGAAATGCACGACCCCTTTAGATCTTTGTTTAACGATTTTAATACACAATTCCCCAACATTGATTCCTCTGACTCGCTTTTCTGTATCAAAACCTACTTACCTACCTACTGCTTTAAATAATTAAATATAAATAAATTCCCTCTTTTCTCATGCAATTTTATAGCAGCTGATGACGAAATCTGTAGCTGTTTAGTGTAAGAGGCACGTGTAACCGTGACCTTTCGCGATCGGTTTCGGGTTCAGGGCAGTCCGGACTGTTACTGGTTTTCGGTCACCGGCCTGTTGGATTTTTCGACTTCCCTTAGACGCGCCCTTCGGTCTGTTGGGCGGGAGGTGGGTAACGCTGGGATCGTCGTATAAAAAAAAGACATCTCCGAGCAGCCTATGAATTCTTATGAGTTGCTTTAATATTGAAATTCCCTTGGACAGCTTGACATTCTTTACCGTGGAGCGACCGCATTTAGAGGAATTAATATTTTATAATTTCTGATGTTGGTCGAACCAGGACTCTAACTCTGGCGTCTTTTATATCTAGAAAGGCAATAATAATAGAAAATGTGTGTTTCTTTTGGGTTTCTTTTTTGATAAGATTCTAACGTCTATTGGAAATACCAAGTTTAGTCAGGTGCTTCTCCACCTTGTCGGTCTTACTAACGAAGTGATGGTCTTTCTATTCCTCTGCCTGCATTGGCGGGTCCTACATTAAAAATTTTAAAAGCTGTAGTGTTCTTTTCTATTCGCACCACATGACCTAGCCAGTCCCTTGATACCCTGAACTATGTCAATGTTACCGTAAATCTTACGAAAAACTTTTCTCTTAAGAATGACCAACGCCGACTCATCAGTTGTTGTCATTGCCGATGTCTCCACACCATGCAGCAGAATGATGGGCGTGGAGAATTTAAGCTTTGTATAGGCTTTACAATTGCCTACTCAGCCTAAGGTAGCACCTCTTGGTTATTGACAGGAGGCGTTTCGTCTTTTCTTCATTCATTATTAGTTCCATACGCTTCCCAACCTTATCCAGTCTAGAGAAAGGAGGATTTATGGTATACTTTAAGAAGTCACACGATATGGAGTCACCTTGTTGTTGAGTATCGAACCGCTTGAAGAGGTCCTTCCCGATCCTGACGGAGCTTTTTGGAGTTGCCAAAGTCCATTTATATAAACTAGAGTTCTCATGAAATTTAAATATGTTGCTAGTAAGATTTTTATTATACGAGTATATATTATGTTACAACGTGGGAAAAAGTTTTTCACATTGTTAGTCTACGCAAGGAGCTTACTGTGGTCCAAATTCAAGCAAATCGCACCATTAATATGTTACGAGTTAAATCGGTTCCGAAATGAAAATTCTCTACACATTGATAGAGGCAAAGACCCAGGTCCACTTCCCGGAAAGGGAAGCCATTTATGTGCCAACCTGGGCAAATGGATATTTATGTTCTAGATATTAAACAACTCGAACTATAAATACGATCTTTACGAGTATATCAATTCTGAGTTCTCCACATATTAACTTTGGCAAAGAGAGACCTACGTATGTTCCACATATTAAGCAAAATCAAACCATCGAATCCTCGATTCCATGTCTACCACCCAAAAAATAGAAAAATAGTTTCCGATGTTAATATATACCTACAAAAGGATATTTCTCATCCCAGAAAATCTCTTCTTACATGCGAAATACACACTCTAAGTTTCAGGACTCTACGATCAATGCCTTAGGCTGTGGACTGGTGCATCAAAATTCTTTGAGTGAGCTCAGCATCGTCCGATTTTTGTGGAAAAGAAATGATTCTCTAAGGGAACTGCTAACGAATTAAACTAAATTTAAATTATTTTGGAGATCAAAAGGTCCAAGAATGTCCTCGAAGTTTTCGAAGTCTGAACAAAGCTAATACTGTTTTTGAAACGAGAGGATTGACATTTTTGTTTGAATATTTTTATATGTATCGTTGAATGAATTCATATTTATTATTGCTGTGAATTCACTGACTATCGGCGATTGATGGAGCCTTGCAGATGAAACGAAATTCGTGAATGTCCTATGTCTATTATCGTCGAAATATTCGAAAAGATTGCGACATAGGTACATATCTTAAAAAGTTTCAAATTAACCACAGTTTAAAAAATAATAATTTTGAATTATATTTTTAGAGTCTCACCTTGATTTACCTAACTAAAATGCAACAAAAATAGCACTTTATTCTATACCAAGAATATTGAATTTAAAATTAAAGCCCATTATCTAGTAAACATAAATAAGATTCTTTATATTATTATTGAATGGAATGTGACTGGCATTGAACTTGGTTTGCGGGAGCCTTGCGAAATTTTTTTTTATTTTGAAATATAAAAGCTAAAATCGTTGGCAAAATACGTAAATACATACTGTAGGTCGATAATAAAATCAGTTCGGAAACTATAAAAATCCGCTTGTCACCCAAAGAACGAGATTAAATTTTTTAAGCCTCTACTTTATTGATAATGATTTATTCAAGTTTATTAACACATCATCGCGGTGTGCTTTTAATTGTGGTCGCATAGAATAATTTTGCATAAAGATTTAACAAAAACATTATTGTTTTTTTTTCTACTTCTTCTACATACATACATAAAAACTAACTTCCGAATGATAAATGCCAGCGCTAAGAGCCGTTAGCGAGAGTCGCTGCTTTGACAAGAATCCGAGCTCGTTCGTCTTACTGATTTTTCTGCCGATTGCCGATTACCGATGTCGCTCGGTTGCAGTTATGTTTTTCTCGCTCGTTTTTTACAGTTTCTTCACTAATACATACACGATTTATTAATGTTGTTTTTGTTTGGGTTTTTTTGCTCTCAACAATTTAGTTTTGCATAATTTAGCCATTATACAAATTAGTCTAGCTAATGGAGAAAAATAAAACATTAAATACTTGACTGAGATCTGTATTATTACATTAATTTTCATTTGTTTTTTTTCTTGTTTTTTTGTTTTTATAGTAGATATAACTGTTGTTATGCCAACTTCTTTGTTTTATTTCTTATCTCAACGAATATTCAAATCTTATGGTAAACCTTATACGCCACCAAATTTGCCAAATTTTAATTTTTGTTTTGATGTAATAAAATATACTAAATATACCGAATTTGTCTTCGCTTTAATTTATTCTGACTTTGGTGTTTTGCATAAAAAATTTGTGTTGTTCTTAATTTCTTAATTTTGGGGAATACCTATGAGTTGGCCTTCGCTTTCGGTGTGTGAACTTCAATGTAGTTATTGTTGTTGGTGTATTTTTCAATATGAATTTTGTCAAAGCAACATAAAGGGTGTTTCGTACTTTTGGGCATGAAGAGAAGAGAGTGTGAAGAGCATAGTTTTGATTTTAATATTTTTTATTAAATTTTTCTCAATTTTTTCTTTTAATTTTTTTTCTAAAAATTATTTTATTAAATTTTTAATGTGTGCATATTTTAGCATTGCATCAAACATTTTGTTAATCAGCGACTAATAATCTCACATTAACATAAATACAAATTTAAGTACTCCTTCTATACTTAACACACGTCTACATATATGTATTTGAAAGGCACAAGCGCACATACATATTTAAATGCATATGGATGAGCAAACATTTTAAGTAGTAACACCAGCCGCTAATGGGCTAATGGGTGGTCAACGGCATCTTAAATTAAGTAATTTTATGATCGCGTAGTGCAGAACTGGGTCGCCAAGCTTGTTTCATGATGCTCATTGTGTCTGAGAGATGTCATAGAAATATTTGCATAATTAAGCCAACAGCTGCTATATATATGGTACATATAATAAAACATACATACATTATGGACATCTATTTTACGTCGACCTCTCCAAGAGAAGAAGATAAAAAAATTATTAAATTATTAAAAAAAAAAAATGATATATCTTTTTTTTGAAAGGATATGCGTTAATTAAAGTTAAATTATATTCATGTATTAGAAGAAGTATTGAATCATTTACTTTTTAGTTTAACTATTTATGACTTTCATGAATATAAAATGGTATATGAAGAAGAAGAGAGACACCCACAAAAATGTATACTGGTCAGATGATAACGACGAGCTTTGCTCATTTCGCCATGCCCATTTGGCCATTTGTTTGGAGTAAAACTAGTACTCAGTTACTTCAAACAAACCGTACCGGTCAAATCGGATCGCTATATACCATATAGTACAGAGATTAAATACTTTAAAAAATAAATACTTTAAGAAATTAAGACACTGATAATGATACTAAAAAACCTTAAATCAAATGTTGCATTTTGTAATAAATTTTATGTGTTTATGAATGGTGTAGAGACTTCTTCATGATAGCACATTTTTCTTGTTTTTTTTAATCTATTATATACGTACACGATATTATATTTTATTTTTATATTAAAATACTTTTTTCATCATTTTTAATTTTAATATATTAAAAAATTAAACTCTCAATTTTGAATTTTAAATATCATTTTGAGTTAGTGTTATTTAATTTTATTTTATTTACATATATATATTTATATTTATAACACATATATTTTATTTTAATTTAATTTATTTAATATTATCAGATTTTTTTGTGTGATTTTTTAAATTTAATTTAATTATTATTTGTTTTCTTTTATTAGTTTTTTAGTTTATTTAATTGTTTATTTTAGCTTATTTTATTTCATTGCATTTATTTAATTTTACCAAATTTTATTTTAGTTTATATTTACTTTCCTTGTTTTATTTATTAAAGTTTATATTTTTTGTTTTAATTCATTTTGCTTAAATTCATAATTTTTATAGTTGATTTAATTTTATATTATTTTTTATGTAGATTTATTTTAAATTATTTTAAGTTATTAAATTTAATTTCATTTATATTATTTATTTTTTTTATCTTATTTTTTTAAATTTATTCTATTTGTTTTTATTTCACTTTATTTTCATTTATTTTATTTTTTTTGCTCTATTTTATTTTCTATTATTTTTACTTATTTCACTTCAGGTAATTTTATTTTAAAATATTTTAATTTATGAAATTTAATTTAATGTAAAATTAATTTATATTATTTACTTTTATTTAATTTAATTTATTTTTTTAATCTTATTTTATTTTATTTTTAAATAATTTTTTTATTTTATTCTTTATCTGTTTTCTTAATTTTCTGTTTTTATTTTTATTTCTTTTATTATTTTATGTTTGTTTTTTATTTTTTTAATTATTTTTTAATTAATATTTTTATCTTATTTTATTTCATATTATTTTTCTTTAATTTAATTTTGTGGTTTTATTTTTATTTTACTTCATTTTATTTTTTACCTTTATGTTTTCATTTTATTTATTTTTTTTTTATTTATTTTTTATTCATTATCTTATTTTTTACTTTATTAAATTTTTGTTATATTATTTCAAGTTATTTTATTTTTTTACTTTTTTATTTGTATTTTTTATTATTTATTTATTTATTTATTTTCATCTTATTTTATTTAATTTAATTTAATTTTTTTCTATTTTTTTGCATTTTACCTTATTTTTTTAAATTTATTTATTTTTATTTTATTTTATTTATTATTGGTTTTTATTTTTTTATATTATTTTATTTAATTCTTTATTTGATTTTTTTATTTGATTTTATTTTATTTTTGTTATTTTATTTGATTTTTTTCTATTTTATTGCATTTTATTTTATTTACTTTTT
Organism: Ceratitis rosa; assembly: GCA_037013455.1. Classification (NCBI taxonomy): domain Eukaryota; kingdom Metazoa; phylum Arthropoda; class Insecta; order Diptera; family Tephritidae; genus Ceratitis; species Ceratitis rosa. Next base: position 27,268,968 of record JAWMAG010000008.1, read on the forward strand.
TATTTTTATTTTTATTATTTCTTATTTTTTTTCCTTATTTTATTGTATGTTATTTCATTATACTTGTTTTAAATTTTTTATTTTTGTTTTATTTTATTTTATTCTTTATCTTTTTTTTAATTTATTTTTTTTTCTATTCTATTTTTTTATGTTATTTTATCTTTTTAATTTTATTTTAATTTATTTTTTATTTTTGCACCTCATTCTGTTTTGTTATTTTATTTTATTTTATTTTTTATTTTTTTAGTTTTCTGTTTAATTTATTTTTTTCATTTTATCTATTTTTTTTATTTAATTTGATCTTATCTTATTTTTTATTTTATTTTTATTTTATGTTTTTTTATCTATTTTTCATTATTTAATTTTATTTTTTATTTTATTTCGTTTTTATTTATTTAATTTTTTTTATTTTATGTTATTTTATTATAAGTTTCATTATTTTATTTTATTACTTTTTTATTATTATTTTAATTTATTTTTTATTTTTTTTACTTTTTTATCTTATTTTGTTTCATATTATTTTATTATGTTTGATTCGTTATTTTATTTTATTTTAATTTATCTAAGTTTATGTTTTATTATATTTTTATTTTTAGTTTTATTTCTTTTATTTATTTTTATTTTATGTTATTTTATCTTATTTTTTATATTATTTTATGTTATTTAATTTTATTTTGTTTCATTATATTGTATTTTTCATATTTTATATCTGTTTTTACTTTTTTCACATTCTTCTTCTTTCTTTTTTAAATAAGCTCCATTTTTTTGTCGTTTACCATCGCAAAACTTGAGTGTGAATGTGTTGAATTTTTACGATCAACAATTTGACACATCATTTACAACTAATTGGTATAGAGTATTAACCCAGTTAGTTATTTGAAGTTGCCGCCGCTGAAGAAGCTGCTTACTAACATACATATATTTACACAAAAATGCTTATGTATATGAGTACATATGTACGTATTCATCTATGTATGTATGTATATATGAATGTAATTATTTTTGCCGTCACCTATAAGCTGCCGCTTAATTTACATATTTTTTATTGCTTAAGCTTTAGGTGTTCATTGTTGGGTGCGTGCTAGTGGCAATAGCTCATATTACATATGATTGATTACTTGATTTGGATGTATTTCGATCTAATTTTGAATAGTGGAACAATTTGGCTCAATGAGATGTTTGGTTTAATTTGATAAATGTAGGTTTGATCTGATCAAATGCCACCATTATAATATTACTAATGTAGTTAGTACAGTGGTTCGGAGTGGATAATTTACTGTGGTAAAAAAATTAAAAAAAAAGAAAAACAGTTTTGAAACCTTATAACAAAGCCCTGCTCGTGGTTTTTACAAAGTTTTTTATGAGTTCCAACCTTTTGCGGAGTTGGGTACCGAGGTTTTTGAGACAACTTTTTAAATCCAGTAGTCAAGTGCTATCTTTGTGAACAAGTTTTCACTTGGTGTTTTCTCTTAATGATACTGAAAGTGTAGCCACAAATACTGCTTGGGTACTGAGAATATAAAAATATTTTTTCAAGTAATACGTACAGATACTTGGTAAAAAATTTCTCTTATCTTTGTTGCATGTGCTTCAGCCATTAATGCCTAATTGGTTAGCATGGTGAAGTATAATGGTTCTCAAGTTTTTATTTATGCAATGGATAATGAACACGTGTTAATCAGAATTTTCGGAACATTTGAGTTCTCGAAGAAGTCTAAAGCAACTCGTGAAATCTCTTTATAAGGTCCTAAAAATTGAAAATGTCAACAGATTTTACTCTTTAGACCATGATTCGATGAGCTTTATCATTTATTTTAATGCTTCAGGTTTTCAAAAAGATCATTCCAATCACAGAAGATAACGAAAATGTTGATACCAATAAGAGAATTCGATATTTCGAGTTCAAGTCCTCCATATATTTCCCTTTTTAAAAAATCACAATTTTATCAAAATCAACATGCAACTTTTTTAGACTTTGTGAAGAGATTGATCTAAGTTTTGGATATACTCTAGTAGTTTCTAGCGCAAAATTAATTTAAATTGCCAGCTCTTCACCACCATTTTTGAATATCTCTGCCAGCAAGCCCTCAGTCCCAGCCCCTTTGTTGTTATTTAAACGGGTAATGGAACTCTTTTCCATCATCATCGATTAGAGTTTCGGTTTATCCATCACTGTGTGTTGTACTTTCACTGTCATTTAGTAGCCTGGGAAAGTGTTCACTCCATAAAGCAATTGTGTTTTGGGCATTGCTCATCAGTTTACCTTCTTGGTTCACGTTATGAGTATGAGGTGCGGCTGATAAGTCTACGGCCTAAAGTACTTAATGAAACAAATGCATAATTCATGTTTTTTTTATTTTTCAATATAGTCTCCCTCAAGTGAAATACCAATAGAAAAATATTCGTTACATTTCTCTTCAAAATGGTTTTCTAAGGCCGCTTTCATCTCCCTGCCGTCTGAAAATATTCGTTCCCGTAACTTCTGTTCTAATTTTGAAGAAAAAAGTAAAAAATCACTGGGAGCCAGGCCCAGACTGTAGAGTGCATTTTTCAAAACCCGAGCGTTGTGAACGGGTGCGTTGTCCTGATGAAACAGAACTCCGCGTGCTAATTTGCCACGTCTCTTCTGTACGACTGCCTATAGCGTAATATTGGCCAATGCAAAATTTCTCCAGCTTATTCTTTGCTAATCTGTAATCCTTCTGCTAACCGCCACAATTTCATTCTTCGATCAGGTAGTACTAATTTTTCAACTTTGTGAACATTTTCTTCGGTCGCGACCGTCACTGGGCTTCCCGGACGGGCGTTATCTTCACAGTTCTCTTTTCCTTGTCGAAACAGCCGAGCGCATTTTTTCACCATCATATATGAAGTCACAAAGTCCTGAAGAACCGATAACATCTCTTTAAATATTTCTTTCGGAGGGTCTCTCCTCCCAGATTTTGTTTGATTTTTCATTGGAGCATAGTTTTCATGTTGTGTGTCACTTGCATGAACTTCTATTATTGCTCTCTCTATTCAAAAATTTCTTCAATCGTTTTCGTTCGTTAGTTAGTTTTTATTTTCGCAATCAAAAGATCGCACAATGATTGCCTTAGTTAATACAGATATTAGACGCATTTTATTAACGACTGTCAAAATTAACAAATGATAATGATCAATTAGGAATTCATAATGATCACCGATCATCAGCGATTTCATTCTGCATAGTTTCACGAGATCCAATCCAATAAAAGCTGCGTGTCACCCCCCTCTGCGTTAAGCGGGCGAATGATGAAGAAAATTTATGTAATTTTTTATTAACGCTGACAATATTAGAGAGATCTTCGTCTTTTATTGCCAATTTTGCACTGTTTGGACGATCTTGATGATCTTGACGATCACCACTGTGAACACTGTGTTTGCTGGTATTCAGCTGATCTCGTTGTTTTTGGCCATATGAAGACTGGTTTGTACTGAAATAAAATTTCGTCATTCTACTTTTGCAATAAAATATTTCTATTAATTTTATTATTATTATAACTTTCAACGGCGGCGCCTTCCTCAACCGAACGTCATGTTTATATTTTTATTGGATATGATTGGATTTTTTTTATGGTTTTGTTTTTATTTGTGATCTTGTCTCGGATAACAGTAGATAAAGATCAGTGAGTAAGTTCATTGGAGTCCAGCTATTTTAATATTAAATACTATATGTTAGTGCTTGTGTGTTTGTGTGTGTTTGCTGCAGGGGTGTGCTGTTGTGTTTAAAGTGTGAACGGTTTCGAGATAGCATCTTTGTTTGCTCGAGTTCTCGCTGATCATTTGTTATTTCGTTGAATATTAAAACTGCATTTCTTATATACATACATATGTACATATGTACGTGTATGTTTCGTGAAGCCTCGAAATATCTGCCGCAAATATTTTATATATTTAATTTTGCATTTTTCAAATATATATGTCTATCTTTATTACATCTATTTTATGTTATTGGCTTTTTTGTATCGTTATGAATTTTTAGTGGCGAATAATTACACATCCATACGCCTATTTGGTGGAGCCTATCTTGAAGCGCGTAATTTGAGCCAACACTTAATTGCTAATAAATTTGGCGCCTCGCTTTGCGTTAATCACCTGAAATTTCATTTCTTATTTGGTTATTTTTGATTATTTTATTTTTGTTTCTTTTTCGGTTTTATTTTCTTTAATTTATTTTTATTTTTTATTTTTTATTTTTTTATTTTTTATTTCCATTGGCATTGTCGGCGAGTTCATTGCTTGTTGTTTTATTTTTATACAATACTTTTTGTCATTAGTTAAAACTTTATTTGGCGATTTTAATATTTTGTTTAAATATTTAATTTGATTTTGGAATTTTTATGTCGTTTTATAGACCTTGAATTCTTGAGTTGTGGAAATTACATTCGGTTTTGTTATTGTTTCCACAGTTTTTTTTAGGCTCTTAACCAAAACGAAGAAAAAGAAAAAAAAGAAGAAGAAAACGATTACTACTTAGCTAATAAAATTTGAAATAAAATATATGAATTATGTTTGAATTATTTTAATAAGAGTTTCAGTAAATATTAGTTGTAGTAAAAAGAAATCCATTATTTTACCAATAGATGGCGATATTTATCTGTATCTCGCGTTGTATAACATTTGACATCATGGGCCTTAATAATCGGGCCGTGAGTTCTGTTTTTTTCAGACTGGATCAAATAGAAGCAAAGGCTCATCGCATTCATGACTCAGCTCCCACGTCTTTGTGGATAATCTTAATTTTGAAGTCGTAGTTAATTTCGTCTATTTTGGAACAAGTATCAGGTGTACAACTTTGCTTCCGCCGTTTTCCGATAGGTGGCTGTACCGGCTGAGGCTGGTTGAAATACATAGATGATAATGCCTTTAAAGTGAGTGTGGACAGTGCCTAACGAATTGTCATCGCCGTTTCATTGACAGTTGTTCTTGTTTTCGTATTATTCACGCTCGAAAATGTCCGTTTATGTGCCCAATTCTCGCCATTTGCGGGAAGTTTTACTTTTCTGTTACAATTCGAAAAAAAATGCAGCTGAAGCGCATCGAATGCTCTCAGAAACTTACGGTGATGCTGCTCTGAGTGAAAGAACGTGTCGGGAGTGGTTTCAACGTTTTAAAAATGGTGATTTCGATGTTGAAGACAAACATGGTGGTGGAAGAGAAAAAACCTTCAAAGATGAACAACTAGAAGCATTGCTTGATGAAGATTCGTGTCAAACCCAAGAACAGCTTGCCGAATCGTTGGGAGTGAGTCAGCAAGCCATTTCAAAACGTCTCAAGGCATCGAGCGCCGTCTATGTTTATGTGAGCAACTGCTTCAAAGACAAAATTGTAAGGGGTTTTTACATCGAATCGTAACCGGTGATGAAAAGTGGGTTCGATACGATAATCCTAAACGCAGAAAATCATAGGGAAAGCCCGGGCATGCTTCTTCGTCGAAGGCAAAACGGAATATTCACGGCGCCAAGGTTATGATTTGTATTTGGTGGGATCAGCTCGGTGTGATTTTCTACGAGCTCTTAAAACCGGGTGAAACCATCACAGGAAATCGCTACCGAACGCAACTGATGCGCCTTAGTCGCGCGCCAAAAGAAAAGCGGCCACAATATCAAGAGCGACATGACAAAGTCATCCTCCAACACGACAATGCTCGGCCTCACGTCGCAAAAGTGGTCAAAAAGTACCTGGAAGCGCTGAAATGGGAAGTCTTACCCCACCCGCCGTATTCCCCAGATGTCGCTCCTTCTGACTTCCATCTATTCCGTTCGATGGCACACGGCCTGGCAGATCAATATTTTCAATCCTTCGAAGAATTGGAAAAATGGATCGCTTCATGGATAGCGTCAGAAGAGGACTCCTTTTTTCGAGCCGGGAAAATTGACGGAAAGATGGGAGAAAGTTGTCGCTAGCGAAGGACAATACTTTGAATAATATATCTGTAAGCACTTTTTCGCAATAAAGCTTTTAATTTTGGAAAAAAAAACGGCGGAAGCAAAGTTGTACACCTGATATTAACACCAATAATAATGTCAGGCTTGAAATCCAGCGCAGAATTACTCTTACCAACAGGTGCTACTTCAAAGACTGAGTAGGCATTGAAAAGAAAAGTCGTCTCTCAACAAACCAATACCAAACTCTACAAGTCGTTCAGTAGTCCCGTTCTGCTATAGGGTGCGGAGGCATGGACGGTGAAAACATCTGATGAGTTGGCGTTACGATTTTTCGAGAGAAACGTTATGCGTAAAATTTACGGTCCTCTACGAGTTGGCAACGGCGAATACCGCAGCCGATGGAATGATGAGCTATATGAGATATACTGCGACATTGATATAGTTCAGCGAATCAAGAGACAGCGTCTACGCTGGCTAGGTCATGTGGGCCGGAAAAGTTTTCGATGCAGTACCCACCGGTGGAAGCAGAGGAAGAGGAAGACTACCACTACGTTGGAAAGACAAGGTAGAGAAGTATCTGGCGCTACTTGGTCCATCTAATGAGTGGGTACTGGGAGTTTTTGGGAGGTACGATTTATGGACCGTGGAAAGTGGAAGCAGGGAAAATGCCAAAAATGAATAGGAACTTGACGCGGCTATCGGCAATGCTTAGGCCAATTAAGAAGATGGCGGTGCTCTTAAAAAGAGTAATTGGGAAGAAAATGCTTCTTATCTTTTTACCGTTACACTGTTTGCCGTATAAAACAACCGGTTTCCGTCGTTTATCGGGTAACCGCTTCTCGGTAACTAATATCCATAATGCATCGTTCAACTTATTGTGCCCTTATTAACTGTATACGGGGTACAGGGGTACTTGTATGGAATATCCGGTTATTCGTGTCTACTGATTATTCGTGTTTGAGATTTCATTTTCTGCAGCTATTTAATTTATATAAAGGTGTATAAAAACTTAATAATTGTTACCCAAATGGTTTGTTTGAATATTTGGATATCTGTGGCTGATATTTAGTTATCAGTAATTGATATCCGGTTACTCGTTTTTGAGATTTTATTGGTTTTAAAATAGTTTTTTAATGGATTTAAAGAGTTTTTTTGTGACATATAAGTGTTTGTTATTTGATTATATTCTGTATTAAAAGACCAATAAAAAAAGCTCATTATAAAAATAAAAAGAGGTTTTTTTTAAAACAATTTCTTTATTTAAAAATATAAAAATTAAATTGGTTAACTATTAAATTTAAATTATTTCATAATAATACATTATCTCTTACAATGCATAAAGAAACAAAAAGCAAAATCACTTTTCTCACAAAAAATAACAGTTCATGTGTAAGTAAAGCTTTGATTTCGTCTACCGAGCTTACACAAATCAAAAGGAAAGCTTTCACAAATTACTTATTTATGATTTGGTGGCAAATAATTTTGACTAGAGCCACCCTTTGAATCACTAGACACCACTGCAATGGGTGCACCATTATGTACAACATTCGAGTCTCCGGCATCATCATTGCCTCCGCCAAGTGGGCCACCTAAACTTCCAATCGCTGAAGATATAGGAATAGCACCTTCATTGGAGAGATCACTAGAGCCACCCAAAGCATCGTATTGTGCTGTGGAATGAAAGTATCGGAAATGTATACCATAAAACACACTTCTCACTCATTTATTTTTAATTTCTGTTTTTTTTTTTGGTTTTTTTGCTCACCCTGTATGGTATGTTGTGCATGCACTGCCTCCTCAGCGGTTTTGTACTTAATAAAGAACACCTCCGGCTTGTTGACAATTGGTGTGGGTGTTGCAACCTCAGCTGTAACATCCAAAGCATTCGATTTCTTAGCCAAAACATAAATAGCCGTCTTATCCTCAACGGGCGCAACATTCGCAATAATCTTCGCTTTATTCACATTCGATGAGGGTGTATTGATGAAGACAACATGATAGTTCTTACGTGGTTGTCCCACATTTATGTAACGCACAATTTGCTGTTCATCATGATCCTCCGGCGCGGAGTGTAACCAAAAGTGTTTACTCACGATTGGTGCGCGCCCAACAAAGTTCGATGGCTGGTGTGAGTAGTGCACATTGCCAGAGTTGTAATCCGATTGGTAGTTGTTGCCTGCGTTTGAACTGCCGGAGAAATCTCCAGCGCCACCAAAGCTGCCGGAGAGACCACCGAAACCTGTGTTGTATGACGAGGACGAAGAGGAGGTGGGGTAGGTAGATGTTGAACCGCCACCTAGACCAACACTTCCACCATAGCCACCACCTACGCTACTTGTGAAGGCAGGCACTGCGCTAAAGTAGTTGTCGCCTGTGGTGTGTGGTGTCTGCAGAAAGTTGCCACCTGAACTGCTATAGCCGGGACGGTATTGGTAGCCAAGGCTAACGTCTGGACGCGCTAGCGAGAGTTGTGCACAAGTGGCAATGCAGACGAGTAACTGTTACAAGAAATGTATGGAATATTAATATAAAATCACAAAACATATCTGAATCTATGCTTAATCACACTCAAGTTGAATATAAAAGACCCGCAACCGCAGAATAATAAATATGCGAAGCGAAACACGCATGATTTATGCCTATATCTTACTAATGTTACTAATTTTTGTCAATCTGTTGGGAATGCCTTTCCAGCAAAGAAAGTTTAATTCATATTACGGGCGAACTTAACTTGGTTCCACGTCTCTGATCCATTTCTTGTAGTTATGATTCGAATATAACTAATTTTTTTCGAATAGCTCGGTCCCTGGTCCAGATCGCGGAGAGAATAGTAGTATTTCCTGCGGTTTTCTAAGAGAGGGCTCTACTATCTCTATTATTTCGCGTCGTGTTCATCTGTGGCTATATTCATTTCAATGGTACTGTCATTTCGCGTCGTTTTCAGTAGATGTCATTTGTTTTAGCGTGAACCACAAATTTGTTTCATTCATTTGAAAATGTCGAAATTTGTACCAGATAAAGTGTTTTTGCGGGGACTTCTTCTTCATTACTTTAACATGAAGAAAAGTGCTACCGAAAGCCATCGTATTTTACTGGACGTTTATGGTGACCATGCTTTAGCCGAACGAATGTGCCAAAAGTGGTTTGCACGGTTTAAAAGTGGAAATTTCGACTTAAACGACGGAGAACGACTCGACCCGGACAGCCGAAAAAATATTTCAAGATGAAGAATTGGACACATTGCTCGACGCAGATGCATGCCAGACGCAAGAAGAACTTGCAAAAGTATTAGGAGTTGATCAAGCAACCGTTTCCAGATGATTAAAATCATTAGGATTCATCCAGAAGCTTGGTAGTTGGGTGCCTTATGAATTAAAGCCAGGAGACGTCGAACGTCGATTCTGCATGTCAGAAATATTGCTTCAACGCCACCAAAAGAAGTCATTTTTGCATCGGATTGTCATTGGCGATGAAAAATGGATTCATTATGATAACCCAAAGCGCAAGAGATCATATGTAAAGCCCGTCCAACCATTGACATCCACGGCAAAGCCGAATATCCATGGTGCCAAGGTTATGCTATATATTTGGTGGGACCACAAGGATGTGCTCTATTATGAGCAATTGAAATCGGGTCAGACGATCAATGGGGACCTCAACCGAAAACAATTGATTCGTTTGAAAAAGGCCATCGCGGAAAAACGACCAGAATATGCGACCAGACACGAATCAATAATTTTTCATCATGACAACGCTCGGCCACATGTTGCAAGGCCAGTTAAAAACTATTTGGAAAACTGTGGGTGTGAAGTTCTACCTTACCCGCCTTATAGCCCAGACATAGCACCTTCCGATTACCACTTGTTCAGAACAATGCAGAATGCCCTCACCGGAGTACGCTTCACTTCAGAACAGGGTATCAAAAATTGGCTCGATTCTTTCTTGACCTCCAAGCCGGATAAGTTCTTTGAGATGAGATCCACAAACTGCCAGAAAGATGGGCAAACATCGTAGCTTCCGATGGGCAATACTTTGAACATTAAATGTATAACAATTTTTTCACAATAAAGTCTTAATTTTCGAAAAAAACGCACGAATTAATGCGTACATCCAATATAAATATGATTTTTTCGAATAGCTCAGTCTATGGTCCTCTTCCAAAAAAAAAAGCTTCCAGAACCATAGAAACAAAGTGTTAAATTTTTGGTATAATCTGCTAGGTAGTTGTGGAGATCACAAAAAATATCACATATAACACAACGTTTACATATAAATTTTTTTTTGCAATTTCGTATCCTTAATCACTCACCACAAATTTATACATATTTCTGAAAATATTTAAAAACCGTTCACACTAAAAAGAATACACTTAACTAATAACTGCCAAACACCGACGAAGGCAAGTGGAAACTGATGTCCTCTTCGGTTGTCTCGTATAATTTTATATCAAAAATTTATTAGTATAAAATTCAGTTGACAAATCTCAACACTTTAATTAAACTCAATTTAAGTGTAGTTTCTAAATTGTCAGCCAAATGCAAGCAATTATGATGAAACTACCATATAAACATCCGATGGGGAATTAACATGCTCTCAGAAAGTGCTAATTGCATTCGACAAAATCCGGTAAGGAAATTATGAGTGCCTTAGATAAACGGAGTTTAAATTGAGTCAGTGTTGCCCAACATTTATGAAGCGTTTTTTATTTTTTTTTTTCACTTTTAAAGCGCTAATTGTTCAATACAAATCATTTCTCACGTTTTGGACGAAGATTTTTGAACTTTGATTTTTTTTTTGGCTTTGATTTTTATTTATTATTATTATTTATTATTTTTTATTTATTTTTTTATTTAAAAATTGTTTTTTTGTTTTTGCGTTTTTTATTTCTAAACTTTTTAGAAGTATATATATATATTTTATTATTATTATATGTATGTATGTATTAGCATATATGTGGGAATTAGTAAGTCTTCTCTGCGCTCTGGTTGTAGTTTATTGGGTAAATTAAATATTTTAATATTATTATGTAACTATTTATGTGTTTCATTCATAATTAGTGCTAATATGCTTACTTTAGCTCATGCTTTTTTTATAAAAATTAAATTATATAAACATTTTCAAGAATTTGGCGGAAATCTCTTCGAGAGAGAACAAGTAAATTGAGATAAAACTCCTATGTAACGGGTTTTCTAATAAGAGGTGTTATTTCGATATTCAAAGATACTTTTCTCTTCATAGATCGATAGTTTCGTTGTTTGTGTGGCACGTAGCGCCGTCTTGTTGAAAGTAAAAGTTCTCCAGATCCAATTCCGGCTATAAAATATCATTAATAAACTCACGATAGTGCAATCCACTCATTTTCGAATAAGGTCCAATGACCCTGCCGGACCATAAATCGCACCAAACAGTTACACGTTGAAGATGGAGAGGGTTTTCAACAACAAATCTTGGGTTTTCCGAGTTATTCATTATACAGTTTCAAAAATAAATCTAAATTAATCTGAATTTCAAATAAATTTTTTCATGAAATTCATTTTTTTTTTTTAAGTTTGAACCTTGGCATCATAAGTGAAACACTACAGCAGTATCTCAGTAATAACTTGACGAATGTTGCTTTGCAAGTCCTCTGGAGCTAAAGATATATCCCAATAAACATGGTCTTTCCCATAATCGTACAAAAAAAGTACAACGGTGACAAATCGCATGATCTTGGTGTTCAATTGACATCGCCAAGACGAGAGATAACGCGGTCGGGAAATTTCTTTCGCGATAAAGACATATTCGCTAGTGCTGTGTGGTATATGGCATCAACTTTTTGAAACCACATATTGTCGAAGTCGTGTTCTTTAATTGCAGAACAAAAAAAGTCGGCTATCAAACGACCATAACACTCCGAAGTGACGGTTGCAGTCTCGCCGTTGTCGTTTTCAAAGAAGTGAGGTCCAATCACAACTCCGCACTAAAGAGCGCACCAGACAGTAATTTTTTTGCTGTAGTGGCTTCTCTTCAATTATTTGAAGATTCTCGGCACCTCAAATGCGATAATTTGGCTTATTTTCGTATCCACCGAGTGAGAAATTTGCCTCGTCACTGAAGAATTTTTTTTTTTTTGAAAAATCGCGGTCCTCTGCTTGTTGTTCAAGCACCCAATCTTCTTCAGTCAAGTCCAATTGCGAAAATTTTGTGCCGTAAGAAATTCCAGTTCTTGGGAACGTGGAGAGATAGACATAGGTACATTCGGATCTTCGGCTACACTTTCACTTATAGTAGTGATATTTTAAGTGGAACGAGCATCAATATCTGTATTATTTTTAAGTTTCTTTAAATATTGATCAAAGGTTTTACCCATTTAACGCATTGTGCCAAAGAAACTAAGCTTCTTCGAAGACTTTTGGTCAGAAGAAAATACATTGTAGATGAGTAAATTTTAGTTTATGTGCAAGAAAGATGGTGGTTGATGTCGGTTGGGGCTTACTAGCATCTAGAGCAGACGTTTGGTATATGTAGGGATCAATTCTGTAGTAATCAAGTAGGAGTTGAGTTTAGTACTATGTAACGGGTTTGGCGAGTTGATATGTTGCAGGGCTCAGGCGGTGAATTAATGACGGAATCAGCATGGCTTCAATTAGCTTTACTGCTTGGGAAGCGCGAAAAGAGTTACTCTGTTTCCACATGTCTGCTTAAGTTGGGCTCATATGTTTTAGTATCCATACGGTTATGCCTTCGCGGCTTTTGTGTTTAGGGACTTTAGCCGTTTTCATAACGCCTCTGAAATCAAACATCCCGCTAGTGCTTTTCAGTTTATGTAGATGCCTCGTCGGTTGTCGGTTGTTTCTGTCCACCGAAGTGTGTAGTATAAAAATTCGACCCAAAATAATTCGCCAACTCCAAGTTCGACAAGGCGACCGAATGATCCATCGCGTCTCGTCTAGTTAGAAGTAAATTTGATAGTGTCCCAAGCGTAGTAGCACCAGGATCTTAAGTGTTCTTTCCATTTGCTTCATTTGTAATGACTGACCAGTTGCTAAATTGCCATGTTGAGTTTCCTAATTTGGTGATCTTACAGGATACAACACAATTTTCTTTACTTTTCGACGTTTTCTTCGTTTATTGACGTTGCTGGACGACGATCATGGGACAAGTTCCCCAGCGATGTACGGCCGTCCTTGAACGAATTATACCAATCAAAAATACGTGCACGATAGGCAAGACTCCCCATATGCCTTCTGCAACACTTTCATTGCGTCCGTCGCACTTATTCCATTGGAATAACAAAATTTCAAACAAACTCTTTTGCTCAACGTTAATTTCCATAGTAAAATTCGAAAAACACACTCGAGGTTGACTTGTTTATAGTGCCGTAAAAAAAAAAACTATGTGAAAGATCGTGCACAAATTTGACATGTAAACATATAACAGTCCTGCCAACCTAAGCAAAAAAAAGTATGGCGATATGTCTTGTCCTTGTTGAGTTATGGATCTCGTTTATATTTGAGCAGAAGGTACAACTCCAACAATTATGCACGGAATAAATTTAATTTATTTGGTAATGGTTGCTCAGCTTTAACCATTATTTTTCAATTCGCATTTATCACTTCTTAATTATCATTATTTAACAAAAAAACAAATGTATAAAAAATTACTTTTAATTTTTTTCATTTCCCTTTTTACTTTCAGAGGGTTGGCAAGCATTCCGCGATTCTTTCCGCCTACAAAATTGGGAATACAAAAAGGCTTTGGTCCATCTTCAGGCCATTTATGGGATATTTCCATATTATAAAATCAGCGTAGAAAATCGGTTAGTATTTGGTATTTTATATAAATCGTTGATTGCTATATTAAATTGATTTTTTAACATTTCAGCTTCAATAAACCACACGAGTATATTATAACCTTAGATGAAGGCGAGATTGGTTTACCCGATCGTTATTTCTATAGCATAGATCAAAATGATGAGGTATGTTTTTGAAATTCCTTTTTTTTTTTGGTAACTTTGCTCGTATAATTATAATGCAGTTTGTTAAAAAAAAATACAAATGTATTTTTATAGAAAAATATTTAATATATCAAAAACTAATATTCTTTTAGATAGTACGAGGCTATAAACTGCTGCTTCGTGATTTCGCTATTAATATGGGTAAGCACTTTACTTGTTGTAAAATCTTTTGTGAAAAATAATGAATTTTATAACAAACGAGGAAATGGGTGCAATATTAGTTATGTGTTTTTTTTTTATCTTTATAGGTATCGTATCACGCGAGGCTGAACTTTTTGCGGATGAAATTTTTCATTATGAAAAACGTATCGTTACGCATATCGATTCGGTAAAAGAAGCCGATGAGAGTAAATTGAATGAAATCAAAACTTTGGCCGAAATGAAAACGATAGCGCCATCTGTGAGTACAAAAAATATTATGAATACAATTAGTTAAAAAACAGTAGTTTACTTGATTTTATTTCGTTGCATTTCATTTAATTTTTGCTTTCATTCTTGTTTTATTTCATTTTATTTAATATATTTCATTTATTTAATTTTTTTCAGTTTTTTATTTTTTTTTATCTTATTTCATTTCATTTTTCTTTTATTTTCTTTTATTTTGTTGCATTTAAATTAATTATATTTAATTTAATTTAATTTAATTTATTTTAATTAAATTAAATAAATTAAGGCAAGTACCATAGTCTTTAGAACTCGAAAAACGGGATTTTTCAGCAATTATTTTGAAAGGGAAGGAAATTTGCGGTAAACGAAATTTTCAGAGAAAAATGTATTATATTCAAGCTTCAGTTCAGTAATAGTTTTTAGTATCAAAAAATATTTGAATTTTCTAATATTGTGATCAGTTTTCTGAAGCGGCTGCAGTCTGAACTCGTGAAACGGCGCCGGTGATGGAGGACGTGCAATGAATCTGAACCAATTTGTTTTTAAATTTTATGAGTGTCTCTTCTATACAAACTAAAAAATGCCAAAAAATTTGGAAAATTTCAAACTTTTTCGAATGTTTAAAAAAAAATTCACTTTCTTAAAAACAATCACTTCAAGTTGAAAAAAAAATTTTGAATATTACTTTTGTCCTTACTTTTTTAGAAGCTAGATCACTTTGTTTTTTTCGATTGGACATATGTTCTTTTTGCTATTAAGACTTGCTATTAAGACTTGTAAAAATGAAAATACGCTTCAAAGTTTTCGGTCCAGCATTCGAACCTGCTGTCCCTCGGCCACTAACACTGCTCTAGATTCCAAAATATGTCGAATTGGCCACTGAAATTTCGAAGACGTATTCTTGGATAGTTTTAGAATAGATTTAAGAAAATAAATGCATTTAAAGCCTCTAAAGCACACTATTTACTCCCGTTGATTAAGTCAGAAGAAAGCTGCCGTGGTATCCGCCACAAGAATTAAATAAATAAACATAATTTGTAATTAGTGAAAGGTTTATCCACAATTTTTTTTTGCACATCAACATACCGCGATGACGATTTCGCGAATTTCCTTTTTAAAAGTCAACAAAGAATTGGGTGAAGAGAGAACGACAAAACAAAATAAGCCGAAAAAGTAAGGGAGCTAGTTCAGCTTTTTAACTAAAGCTCGGTCTACGTTGCCATTAGGTTTGCGGATTAAACGACCTTAATTTATTTATTTTATTTGTTTTTTATCTTTTATTCATTTAATTAAATTTTTTGCTTGATTTTTATTATCTTATTTGTTTATTCAAATTTATTAATTTTTTTTTAATATTAATTAATTTTTTATATAATATAAATTTATATTATTTCATTTAATGATATTTATTTTATTGAAATTTTTAAATTAATTTTAAATTTTATTTTATTTTGTTTTGTTTTATTTTATTTTTTTAATTTATTTTTTATTTTATTTTGTTTCATTCTATTTTATTTGATTTTATATTACTTAATATTATTTTATTTTAATTTATGTTAAGTATTTTTTAATTTTGTTTTATTCCATTTTTATTTAATGTGTTTTTTATTTATATTTTATTTTTTTTAATTCGTCTTATTTTATTTTATTTCATTTATGTTTTTTAATAATAATTTATTATCATTAATTTTTTTTTATTTTAAATTAATTTAATTCTATTTAATTTATTTTAATTTTTGAATTAATTTCAAGTATTATATAAGTCTATATTATTTAATTTCCTTTTATTTTATATTATATTATATTATTTATTTCATTTTATTTTATTTTATTTGTATTATATTATTTTATTTTAATATATGTAATTTTATTTTACTTAATTTTAATTTTTTCATTTAACTATTGTTTAAATTAATTTATTTTATGTGATTTCATTTTATTATAGCTTTTATGTTTTATTTCATATTATATTATTTTAATTTATTTTAATTAAATTTAAAATATTCATTATCAATTTATTTTGATTGAATTTTATTTATTTTTATTTTGTCCTACATAATTTTTTATTGTTTTTAAGTATTATTTTATTTTATATTATTTAATTGTATTTTATTTTAATTTGCTTTATATTAGTTTAAAAATTTAGTTTTATTAATTTTAGTTTTTATTTCTTTGTTTTAATTTTATTTATATTTTAATTTTTATAATTATTTATTAATTTTTTCATTTTATATTATTTTATTTCTAAATATTTAATTTCATTTAAATTTAGTTTTATTAATTTTAATTTTTTATTCTTATTTGTTTTGATTTTATTTATATTTACATTTTTATAATTATTTATTAATTTTTTCATTTTATATTATTTTAGTTTTAAATATTTAATTTTTTAATTCAAAACTTTTAATTTTATTTTGTTTTTAGTTTTTTTTTTTATCTTAATTAATTAAATTTTGTTTTTGATTTGATTTTATTCGGGATAATTTTTTATTTGTCTTTTAATTTTTATTTTATTTTTATTTGAATTATTTTTCTAAATTTTGTAATTGTCATTTTATTTTTATTTTTAATATTTCTGTTTAATAAAATGTTATTTAATTTATTTTGATTTAAATCTTTTTTGGATTTTTTGAATAGTTTTTTTATCTAATTTTAGTTTATTTTTATAGAAACAAAAACTATTTAGTTTTTTATTTCCATTTTTAGCTACCAATAATGGAGTCATTGCAAGCGATTTTCAGTCGCACCAAAATTAGCGATGAAACTGAAGTTTTGGTGCGTGATGTTAATGTCTTTCGTGAGCTGTCCACGGTCGTTTCTACTTCCGATAAAAAGTATGCATTAATTAATAAATATATTAAAAAGTAAATATATTAAAAATTATTATCACTTATTTACGTAAGCAAACTATGAAGCTTTGTAGATTTAAGAAATTCGGCTGATATTATATACATACATATATCATATGTTTTTTTCCCCAGATATTCAATAGGCTTTTATGTATAAAAATGGTAAATATTTTTACCAAAACGTTTTATATTAGTTATATTTATTATTTATTTATTTTTTCCATTTTTGCTTCTTCCTTCTTCTTTTAGCATATCAAATTTCATATTTTTTGTTATTTCTTTGTTAACTCATATGATTATTTATTGCATTACTCAACTTTGTACCTATACATATGTATGTATCTACGCGTATTGTATAGAAGACTTAAAATCATTTAATTTTATTATGCGATATTTTAGACCTATTAACAATTTTATAATCTGGTCTTTGGCGCGTCATCTTTTGCCGCATTTGTCGCGGGAATACCGTAATTTAATGGAGAACTTCGATCACGCCATTTATGGTGAGTTAGTTATATGTGTTAATTTTTGGTTAATCTTTTGTTGTTGTTATTTGCAAAAACATTTCTATTAAGATTTAAATTTATTAATTTTAAAATATTTTTTATGTCAATATATTCAAGGTCACACTGCCACATATCCGCGTTGGATGGTTTGTTCGCAAATTGTACGCGATTGGCTGCCATTTGCTGTGGAAGCTTTACAGCAGCAACAAAATACACAGCGTACAAAGGTGAGTTATAAGAGTACTGGAAACTAACTATAAAATAATAAAAAAAAATTTAAGTAATTTTGTTGTAAAAGATAAAATTAAAATAAACTTCCAATAAATGTTGCATAAAAAATATTTCTTTATTAAATTAATTTTTGTTAGTATATTCAATTAATTAATTTTTTTTATTAAATGTAATTTTCATTTATTTATTTTTTTATTAAAATTTTTATGCCACAGTCCAAACGCTATGCCAAACAAGATTATAAACATGCCGATGCCAGCGATGAACCCAGTAAAATACAAGGCAATGATGCTTTCCTGCGTCTCATGTATTACAGCTTACAGAATCAGCTGAAGGACTCAGTTAAACAAGCTGCTTGGATGGATAGGCGTGTAAAGAGCTATATTATTGATAAGGTAAGTATTTAGAAGTGCAGTCTTTACATTTTATAATATAAATATAATAAGTTAATGAATTTAATAATATTTTTTTGTAAAATACATTTTCTCAGTTGACCACAATGCGTCTTCAAATTGGCATACCCGAGGAGGCGCTTAGCGAGAAATCTTACATAAAAGATTACTATCAACGTTTGTTGTTAAATAATATATATTTCGTTGAACATTTGGAATCGATTTGGAGTTTTCGTAAAGCGCGCATGGAGGCAAAATTGAAAGCTATGAGCATTGTGGATACGTGAGTGTATGAAACTTTAATTTGAAATGGCATTTTTTCTAATGAAAATCATTTTTTCCCTACTCAGCAGTATTGTTTCTGAGATGTATACACAAGATGTATTACAGCCCATAAGATATTCGAATATTTTGAATATGTTGATCATATCGAGAGGCATTGCGGAGTCCAATTATTATGATTACAGATATCCGATGTGAGTAAAAAAAAAATTATAAAAAAAAATAAATGTAAAACTCAAATACAGTCTACTATTTAATTTCGTTTAGCTTCATTTGAATTAATTTAATTTAATATTTGTTTTTGATTTTATTTTATTTTACTTTTTTCATTTTATTTTTTTCATTTTTTTGTTATTTTAGATCAATATATATGTAGGTATTATAGAAAAAAATTAATTTAATTTTTTGTTTTAATTTTATTCCATTTTAGTTTATTTTAATTATTTTTTTATTTATATTATATTATTTTTTTTTATATTAAATTATATAATATTATTTTTTTTTATTTTTCTTTTTATTTTTATTTTTATTTTTATTTTTATTTTTATTTGTATTTTTATTTTTATTTTTATTTTTATTTTTATTTTTATTTTTATTTTTAATTTTAATTTTTATTTTAATTTATTTCACTTTATTTTATATTATTTATTTTATATAATTTTATTTTATATAATTTTAAATTATAATATTTTATTTTAGTTTATATTATTTCTCTTTATTCCATTTTGTCTTATTTTGTTTTGTTTTGTTCATTTGTTTTTTTGTAATTTAATTTTGTTTTACTTTATTTAATTTAATTTTATTTCTATTTATTTAATTTAATTTAATTTTGTATTATTTTAGATCATTATACATATATATAGAACAATATTTAATTGAATTTTTTGTTTTAATTTTAGTCCATGTTAGTTTATTTTAATAATTTCTTTATTTATATTATATTATATATATTATATTATATTATTTTGTTTTCTTTTTATTTTTATTTTTAATTTAATTTTAATTTTTACTTTAACTTATTTCACTTAATTGTATTTTATTTTATACAATTTTTATTTTATTTTATTTTTTTAATGTAATTTCTCTTTGCTCCACTTTGTCGTATTTTGTTCTGTTTCATTCATTCGTTTCTTAGTTTTAATTAATTTTTTGATTTACTCTAATTTATTTTTACGTTATCACTATATTTCTTTGTTTAGTATTAATACTTAATTTAATATAATTTATATTAATTAATTGTTTAAGCTTAAAATTAAAAAATTATGTAAAACTCAAAGCATTTAATTCTGTTTTGTTTCATTTGATTTAATTTTATTTAATTTTTGAATTTGAATTTAATTTATTTTACTTCTTTTTATTTAATTTAATTTAATTTTGTAGCATGTTATATCAATATATATATATAGAACAATATTTAATTTAATTGCTTGTTTTAATTTTATGTCATTTTAATTAATTTAATTTAATTTAATTTAAATTAATTTATTTTATATAATTTTATTTTATTTTATTTTATATTATTTCTTTTAATGCCACTTTTATCTTGTTTTGGTTTGTGTTATTCATTTTGTTTTTTAATTTTATTTCATTTCTTTATTTAATATAATTTATTTGTTTTTTTTTTCACAATGCTTAGCGTTTTTTACAATTTATTTAGCGTTTAATATTTAATTTAAAATATTGAATTTTTGTAGCCTATTTTTTATTTTATTTTTTTTTTTTGTATAATGGTACAAATATCCGATGTAAGTAAGAAAAATTGAAAAAACAAATTTAAAACCCAAAGCAGTCCACTATTTAATTTTGTAGGCTTTTAGCGCATTTTTTGACTTACATCTATTTACTTATACATATTTTTTTCTTTCCCTTTTGCAGTCCCATAAATTTCGCACGTATTGGCGCTGATATTTTGGAAGTTCTGATCGATTCCATTTACACATTTGTCGAACAGTACAAAGCCGAGCATACGATTTTGACAAATGAAAGTCTCGCCGCGAAATTCGATCTGCCCAAAGTGGATGTGCAGTGTATATTAGGCGAAATGACAACACATAGTCATGCCACAGAGTTGGAGGAACTTTCTGCGCATGCGCTGAGAAGTTTTCACTATACATTGAGTGCGGCGAAAATTGCTGCACGTGCGCAGAGCACATTTATCGAGGCAATCAATGCGGGCAGCGCCATTATTGGTGCGAGTACAGATCAGGGTTTGACATATGAAAAGCTGCGTCTAACACAACGTCATCGTATGCCCGGTTTGCGTTCATTCAATGAAAACGAGCTATTTACGCTCGCCTATATGCAGAAACATTGTAGTACGCTGATTGCCGATAAGCATTATGCGCCGATTAAACCGCATGTGGAGCAGCAGTTGGCGGAGGAGTATCTGTAATAACTGCATTAATCTATACATAAGTAGTATAAATGCAAAAAAACTATAATTTTTTTTTTTATTATTTTCAATTACAGTTTCACAGCAACATGGCAGCACATACAATTCTTGCCACGTTCGATTAGTTGTGCGACGCCCGAAACACGCTGCACTCACATACTATAAGCCCTAAAGTATACACAAAGAAATATATATGAAATTAGTCGTTTTTATTAAGTTTATTTTTACATTACTGCTAAGCCTAGAAAATGCCAGTCCGTACATGCATATTGCAAAAAATCTATGTATGTTTAACTGACATCTAATGTTCAAACATTCACATTTTATTGTAGTTTTATATGCAAAATATAATTATAAAATATATTAAAATAAGTATTTTCTGCATATTTATTAAGTAGAGCCAAATGTACTACATAATTATGTCTTATAGTACACATAAGCAGGCATATGTGTATGTATGTGTGTTTATCTTTTATACGCTAAGCTAATTGAGTTACAAAGATAGGGTTTTAAGAAAAATGACTTGCTGCACATCTTTCTTTCCATTATAACATTTAAGTATCGATTTAGTTGTATAATCTCTCATAAATTAATGTATGAAAGCAGTTGAAAGACAAGCATGAATTTATATTAAAAAAAATAATAATAATGGTAAATGTATAATAGCATAAATTAGCTGTTATATTCAAAGGACTATGTATTTATCATGTCAAAATAAATATTATTGAAGAAAAAATAAATAAATGAGACACTTTTTTATATAAAATAAAAAATATTAAAAAGGTGAGTGCATTTAAGACATATCTTATATAAAATTAAATAAGCAACAGTTTTTCAAATACAGTCATAAGCGTTATTTAATTTAGTTTTGTTTCATTTTGTATTTAATTAAACTTACATATTTATTTCATATTTTATTATTTAATTTTTATTCAATTAAATTAAAATACATTCAATTTAATGTAATTTTTCATTTTATCTTTTATTTAATTAAATTTAAATGTATTTAATTTAATTTTTTAATTTAATTAAATTTAAATGTATTTCATTTTAAATAAAAAAATTAAATAAAAATGTAAAATAAAATTATAAAATAAATTTTACATTTTTATTTAATTTTTTTATTTAATTTATTTTTTTTATTTTATTTTATTTTATTTATTTTTATTTTTATTTATTTCAATTAAGCGGTTATATCCACTTGCAAAACAAAATAAATGCTTTTCTTTGTTAATTTTTTTTTGAGAGGCATTTTGTTCTATAAATTAATAGAAAAAATGTGAATAAACAGAATTTAATGTAGTTTAAAGATAAATGATTAATTTTAAAAAATATTGTATCCTTTTGTTCCTGTAGCCTATCTCCAAAAGGACCTCCAAAAAAAGGTGTCTGGCGCTAAGGAAGATATTTCTGCTTCAAATTATATTAAGCCGAAAATAAAAAAATGTAGTATTATAATGGATGAATACAGGTATTGATCGAAAGAATAGTGAAAATTTTGATTTTTGACAAAATGGCGGCTTCAAGAAAAAATTAATTTTCTTTTTTAAATTTTACACTTCAATCAAAATGGCTTAAAAAGTTGAAATTATTGTCAAAAATTTTATTCCTTCTATCTTTCCCTAACAAGTATGTCTTAGAAGGTCATGTGAAGATTTTATTAAATAAAATAAATAAAAAATAAAATTTGATCGGTTCAGCCGTTTCAGAGAAATCACCAACTTCGAAAACAGCATTCTCAAATGTATGTGTATTCGAAAAATTTAAGGAAAAAAATATATTTTTTTTTGAAAATTACAAGTGGATATAACCCCTTAAATGATCATAACTAAGCTTATTTTATTTTATTTTATTTTATTTTTTATTTAATTTATTTTATTTTACTTCAATTCATTTTCCTTTATTTCAGTTTCTTGTTTAATTAATTTTTGATTTATCTAAATCATTTTAAATTATTTTATTTTAATTAATTTTATTGCAATTAATTTATTTTTATTTCTTGTAATTTATTATATATTTAATATTTATTAATTATTTTTATTTCCTTTCTTCATTAATTTTATTTTAATTTATTTTATTTGTCTATTTCAAATTAATAAAAAAGTAATCTATAATTTTTGTATTAAATTGAAGACTTTATTTACCATGATTAAAATTATTCGAATTATTTCACTATTTTGAGGCCAATATCATTATGCCTTGGAATGATCGATTTTCACAATTCTTCACCAGCCAAATGATTAATTTTTGTTTCATTTTATTTTGTTTTTGATTCTATATTATTTTATTTTATTTTATTTTATTTTATTTATTTACTATTTTTTATTTTACTTTTAATTATTAAACTTTTTAATATACTTTTATTTATTACTCTTTAATTTGCCTCTATTTATTTATTTTTTTAAATTGAATTTCACCTAATTTAATTTTATATTATTCCAGTTTATTTAGTTTTACCTTATTTGGTATTTTATTACAATTTAAATATATTGTTTTACTATGATTTAATTGAATTTAATTATTTTTTTTTTATTTTTTTTTATTTTGTATTTTTATTTTATTTTTTTGATTTTGTGTACTCTTTTTTATTAATTTGTTTCTTATTTTATTTTTAAACAAATTTACTTCATATTATTTAATTTATTTTTTTATTCTCTTTAATTTTTTTGTATTTATTTATATTATTTCATTTCATTCTTTTTTAATTTTATCCCACTTTAGTTTGCTTCATTTAAATTATTTTATTTTTCCTTTATTTTATTTACTTGACTTTAATTTATATGAATTAAAATAAATGTTTTTTTAATTTATTCTATTTTCTTATTTTAACGTATTTTTTATTTAAATTATTTAATTTTATATACTCTTGATTCGTTTTATTTCACTTTATTTTATTTTATTTTTAATTTAATACACTCCATATTATTTTATACTGCTTTACTTTATTTTATATTTTAATTAATTTAATACGATTTTATTACTTACATTATTTAGTTTTATTTTATTTTAATATACATTATTTAATTAAAATAATTTTATAAAATTTGTTTCGTTTAATTTTTTTAAATGAAATGATGTAATTAATTTTTCCAGGTTTTCACTTAACATAATTTATTTATTTTTTATTTTAATTTATTTAATTTTGTATTACATTCTTATTTTAATTAATTTTAATATTATTTCAGTTGCATTACTATATTTAGTTTAATTTTAATTATTTTATATTGGTGTAGTTTATTTTAATTTAATTTTTTTCATTTGTTTCATTTCAATTTGTTTTAGTTTAATTGATTTAACATTAATATAGTTTAAATCTACAAAATGTTATCTGTTTATAATTTTAAAAATTGTAATTATAAATTTAAAACTCACCTTAAGGACCTTTCCAAACAAACGAGCACATTTAGTTTTTTTTGTGTTCTTTATTGAATTATATTTTTGGTCTCTAACAATAGCAGCAGCTTTGCTTTTTTGTCTTATCTATTAATTTATTATAATAATTTCTTGGTTTATGTTTTATATTTATCAAGATTATTTATTCATTACTTATTTAATACACATACATATGTATGTATATAAATTAAATTTTTTATTTACTTATTTATCATTTGCTGTAGTAATTTACTTAACGATTTATAAAACATTTTATCTGTTTTGTTTTGCATTGTTCTGGTTTTATTTTATTTTTTTTAGAATTATAACAACGTACATATTTCTCATCTTTTTACATCTCGTTTTGTATTTGTGATTTATTATTAAATATTTATTTTTAATATATTTGTATTTATTTGTTTGACATTATTTCATTATTTCATTGGTACCTAAGTTGCTGATGGCTGTTTTTAATTACTAAATTTGGATCATTTGGTTATTTATGTGAGCGTTATTGTATTATTTAATGCTTTGGGAAGGAAATTGGCCAGTTTCGGTTTTTGTTTTAGCAAATTTTTTAATTTGATTTGTTGAATTTCTTCTGAATTGACTAAGATTTATTGCAATAAATAATAACTGTTTATATATGTATGTATTATGTGTAGGTATTGTAT
Source organism: Ceratitis rosa (assembly GCA_037013455.1). Taxonomy (NCBI): domain Eukaryota; kingdom Metazoa; phylum Arthropoda; class Insecta; order Diptera; family Tephritidae; genus Ceratitis; species Ceratitis rosa. Next base: position 27,293,958 of record JAWMAG010000008.1, read on the forward strand.
ATTTATGTATGTAGTAAATAGTAAATTAATGCAAATTGTCGCCGATAAGTAGTTGTTTCCTTTGCCATGTACACGCCTGTTGTCGTGATTTCTCAACACAATAAAGCCTTTGTCTTCAAATCTTTAACAGACATATTACGTAATTACCATATTTTAATCCTTTACACTTATCGCTTGCGCCCGTTTAGCGCGTCTGCCACACACTTTAGGTACCACAATATTCGTTACACTTTGCTTCATTCATATATGTATGTATATATATTTTTTTTGTGTTGTTTGTTTCTATATCACATGCTTCTTCTATTAACATTTCTTTTAACAATTTTTTTTTTACTTTACTGTACACATCACTTTAAGGCTCATTTGCCACCCATTTTTCGTTATGCATATACATTTTTTATTTTCCGATTTTGTAGGGTTAAGGATTGTTATGGAAATGCATTTCTTATTGTTTTTTTTAATATTTGCCTAATTTATTGTATTTTATTTTTATTTTTTTCTTTTTTTTCACACTATAAATAATCATAAGCATTTATTTTATTATTCATTTGTTGCATTTCTTATTGTTCTTTTGCATATCTATGTTATAACAAATCTATATTCGTTTTTTACATGATTTTCTTCATTTATACAATAATTAAATTTGCTTGAAATTTGTATTGAAATTATATGGAAATATTGCGAATGAACTATATGCTTATTAAATAAATACTTTTTTATTCGCGTCTATAATTTGTTGTTATTTTTGTTTTAATTTTGCAAATTTGAGATTTCTTTCTCATTCTTGACCAGTCTTTTTATATTAATAATGATCTTTTAAAGGGAGTTTTCACGCAATGCCCTGTGTAGCATAATAAAAATTATTAATTTAATTAAATAAAATAAATAAAAAAATAAAAAAACTAACATAAATTAAAATCAAATAAAATGAAATAATATAAAAGAAATAAATAAAAAATAAAATAAAATAAACTGAAATAATATAAAATAAAATAAAATAAAATAAAATAAAGTAAAATGAAATAAAATAAAATAAAATAAAATAAAATAAAATAAAATAAAATAAAAATCAAATAAAATAAAAAAAAAATAAAATTAAATTAAATTAAATAACATAAAATAAAATAATATCAAATAAAATAAAATCAAATAAAATAAAATAAAATAAAATAAAATAAAATAAAATAAAATAAAATAAAATAAAATAAAATAAATAAAAATCAAATAAAATGAAATAATATAAAATAAAATAAAATAAAATAAAATAAAATAAAATAAAATAAAGTAAAATGAAATAAAATAAAATAAAATAAAATAAAAATCAAATAAAATGAAATAATATAAAATAAAATAACATAAAATAAAATAAAAAAAAAATAAAATTAAATTAAATTAAATAACATAAAATAAAATAATATCAAATAAAATAAAATCAAATAAATAAAATAAAATAAAATAAAATAAAATAAAATAAAATAAAACAAAATAAAATAAAATAAAATAAATAAAAATCAAATAAAATGAAATAATATAAAATAAAATAAAATAAAATATAATAATATAAAATAAAATAAAAAAATAAAAAAAAAATAAAATAAAATAAAATAAAATAAAATAAAATAAAGTAAAATAAAATAAAATAAAATAAAATAAAACAAAATAAATTAAAATAAAACAAAATAAAATAAAATAAAATAAAATAAAATTAAAATAATTAAGGTAAATAAAATAAAATAAATGAAATATAGAAAAGTGAAATAAAATAAAATAAAATTAAATTAAATTATTTAAAAAAAATGAAATAAAAAAAAATGAAAAAATAAAACTAAAAAATAGTAAAAACTATAAGCCAAAATTTAATAAAATACATTACATTAAATAAAGAAAACATTACTTTGGCTTGTATTTTGGGCCAATATATATGTATATATAGGTGATAAATTTTAAGCTTTCAGGCCGTTAACTGAAAAGCAAAAACATTTGTTTCTTTTTCTGCCTCGTATGTGCTCCGATACCATTCATATATTTTTCAGGGAGTCTAAAACACAATTATATTCACATCACATAATTGGTTTTGATATTTATTTATGCTCGTGACCGTCGACTTTCAATGCATTAGATACATAATTTGAGGTCTAAGCCCATACAAAATTTTATTAAAAAATTAAATTCAAATAAAGTGAAATTAAATGAAATTAAATAAAAAATTAAATTAAATGAAATAACTCAAAATATAATAAAATAAAACTAAATTAAGTGAAGAGAATATTATTAAAAATATTGTAAGCTAAAATGATAAAGTAAAATGGAATCTAAAAAAAAAATTAAAAAACAAAACCAATTAAATTAAAATAAAATACAAATTGGTGTTTTTTTATTATCTGTTGAAAAAAAAATTTTCCGTAGCGATTATATTTTTACCAATTAAATATAATTTTCTTAAAACATTACATAAAATGTCTTTTATTTATTTTTTGATACTTAGAAGGTTTGAAAACAAATTCATTAAAAAGTTAAAATATTAACTTTTAAAACTCTCATGACTTTTTCACTACCATTTAATACAGTATATTGCCTGAAAAATTATTTGTAACGTGAAATCGAAATATCTAATTAACAAGAACAATAAAAAATTATAAAAATTACAAATTCTTGGCTACGTGGGCATCACAATACTTAGAAGCAAAATAGTAAATAGAAGCCAACTTTTATCTAATCTAAACTTTTTATTGAATTGAAACGCATTTGTTTCGTATTTTGTGTATTTTTTTTGTTGAAGTTTTTGTGCTTTTGATTTGACAACATGAAGCAAAGCTCATTATAAGTAGAAATGCGTTATTTTTATTATTATTTTTAATTTTATTTTAGTATTTATAAAATAATTACAATATTTGGTTCGCTTCTTATTTGTATATATGTATGTGTATGCATATTGTTTCTGTATTATTGTGTTTGTGTGTTTTTATTTTAATTTATTTTGATTGAATTTGATTTTCTCTTTTCGTTTGAAAGTAAATAAAATTTGAAATTGTGTCTATGCTTGTTTTATTTGGTAATTAATTACATAAATATTTATCAATAATAATTTTTTGCAGCAGTTATTGTATTTAATTTATATTTATACATTAGATGTGTATATTTAGTTATTTTCTTTTTGTTTAGTTTAGTTTGGCAAGATTTTTAACAAATTATATTCTTTATTATTATATATTGTTTATTTATATATTTCGTTATTTTTCGCACGCATTAATACTTTGCTGTCGTACTTGATGTTTGTTTGTATGCATGTATGTTTGTATGTATATATATAATTATATTTTTGTTATTTTATTTGGATTTATTTACGTTTTGCATTGATTTTTTATTTTGTTCTTTTTGGGTTTTGTTTTTTGTTTTGTGTTTTTATCTTTTACTTAGGATATTTTGAATAAAAAAGCCATTTTAATTGATTTATTATTTATTTTACTCCTTCACATAATTTGATTTCTAGAATTTATTATAATAATTTGAATAAGATCATAAATAACACGCATAATTGAGTTTTTCTCGTGTGTGATATTTTTAATTTTTTTTTAATTTTCTATACGATTCGTTTTTGTTTTGTATTTTGTTTCATAAATAAACCGAAAAATTATATATGTATGTAATATAAAAATTCTATATCGATATGTTGTTTTTCTAATTAATTAAATTCATTCAACAAATGGCATTTTTTTAGTGATTTATTTGTAAAGCTTCGTTTAAACAAAACGCTTAATTTGTAAACTAAATTCACGATTCAGGCATAAATTTAAAAAATGAAGATTAATTAAATTAAAAAATAAAAATTAATAATTAATTAATATAAATTTAGAAATTTTGGAAATATTTCTTTATAACTCAAATTTTTAATGTCTACCTCATAAATTTGGAAGCAAAATTGTTTTTTTTTTTTTTTAATAAAAATTGGCGAAAAAAGTGCTGTTCTTTTCTTGTTTTCATTTGTTGATTTTCGTAATGCTTTTGTAAGTTGTTTGTTTTTTTTTCTTTTGCGTGGACGGTATTCAAAGCTTTTAGATAACTTCAAAACTTTATTTTTAACACTCCATATTTTTTGTTTTCTATTTTATTTTTCTCTATATATTTTTGTCCATTTTTTTCATATTTTTTACAATAGTTATTTACAATTCACATATTTCTTTCCATATATTCAAAGAGGAAATTAAATTTCTAAATATATATAAATTAAGTTGAAAATGATAAGCATTTATTAAATTTAATTAAAAAAATATTTTTAGTAGATTTTTTAATTATCTATTTTTATAGAATTAAAATAATAATGATAAAATAAAGAGAGATATACTCGTACAATGGGCAAGCTCAAAATCTGAGCAAAAGTTTTGTTGGCTGATCTCAAATAATTCTTAAAAAAAGTCACTAGAACTGCGTTCCATTTTCGAAATATGCTTTCCTTGAATGTCCAGTTTTGAGTCGAACAGACAAATAAAAGAAAAAAAGCCTCAGGTTGCAATAAAAAAGCCATATGAGCGCTTTTTATTTTGTTTTTTTTTTTTTACAATTTAGGGTAACGGTTTTAAGAATTCACGAAACTTATAAGCTTAATGAAAATCGAATGAAAAGTTAAAAAAAAGAACACATAAGCGTGGTATCGTTAAAAAATTGTGGAAATTTTTAATAAATATAACTAGTTTTTTAATGAAAATTTTTAGCTCTGTGCTGCGACAATGTCTTTTTTAATTTTTAATAATTTTTACTTCTTTAGCAACGGTAAGAGATGGAGATCTAAAATTTTGCTCTTCAAAGTATAGTTTTATTATCCACATTTACTAAAGTTATGATTAAAATTATAAGCCCGATACCCTTCTGAGCCCCATTTCTGGGAAGAGTCTACGAAATAAGCGTGTTTAAATCATTATGAGAGTTACATTAAAGCATTATCTTTCGACCACAATCAAAGATTGAACACATATCATAATACAGCTAAATTAAAATGTATCTGAAATCCTTAGCAGAGTTATATGTATAATAAAATTATCCCGCAGATCTGGTAACCCTCAAAAAAGTGTTAGTCTCCTCTAGCTTATTTCCAAAAATTTATGACTTTAAAAGGCTTTTCTATGATTGAGAGGTTGATTGGGAGGATTTGTGTATTTATTTAGTTTTTTTCCACTACATCTCTGTTTCATATTTGCAAAGCGAACTCATGATCCCAGATCAAGGAAACTATGTTCTTTTCATCTCTAACTCAATTCACTCTTTCCCCTCTCTCTCACTTTCCCACTATCACTCTCACTCATTCTCACTCACTCTCTCTCTCCTTCTAAATTTTTCTATCCTTTTTGTCTTCCTTTTTTTTCCATTTTTTCTCCCTCTCTTTCTATCTTTCTCTCTTTCTCTCTCTCTCCCCACCTCTCTCTCCCTATCTCTCTCCTTCTCTTTCTCTCTCTCTATTTCTACCTCTATCTTTCCCTACTTCAACCTCTCTCCCCCTCACTCTCTCCCTCTCTCTTTCCCTCTCTCTCTCCCTCTCTCTCCCTCTCTCTCCCTCTCTCTCTCCCTTTCTCTCCCTTTCTTACTCCCTTTATTTCTCCCTATCTCTCTCCCTTTCTCCCTTCATTTCTTTATCCCTCTCTCTATCCCTTTCTTTCTCTCTCTCCCTCTCCCCCTCTCTCCCTCTCTCCCTCTCCCCCTCTCCCTCTCTCTCATTCTCTCTCTCTCTCTGTCTCTATCTCCCTCTCCCTCTCTCTTTTACCCTCTATCTCTATCCCTCTCCCTTTCTCTGATTAGGACTACGACTCTATTTATTCACTCTGAGTGGACCCTCTTTATCTTGGGCAACAAAGACTCAGTTCTTAATTTCAACTAATTATTTTCATAAAAACGTATTTAAAAATCAATAGATAAGCAAAAAAAAACTTACAAATTTCGTAATATATAGACCTCTTCTCTCGATTGAGACAAACAAAAAGAGGAAACAATATTTTCTACAGTACGAAGAAAAACACTACGAATTGCGTACATAATTTGAAATTTTCTAAACTAATCTAATACAAGCACACTTACAAGTATACACATGTAGTACATACACACGTATATATAAATATATTAACAAACACAAATCTCAATTGTACAGACATAAATTTATCTATTTTATAGTGGAAGAATGACACGAGAGCTTCGGGGTATACATACTTGCTACAACTTACGATTAACTACGAGTACTTATACAATAATAATTTTGGAAGATACTACATACAATAATATATCTTTGAGCTACTATGCTTATGTATGTATTTAACTACTTTGAAGAAAAAATTTAATAATGAAACTAAAAGCTTGAAGAAATTTACTTACATAAAATTATTGAATTTGTAATATTATATACTGTTAAATATAAATTTACAAGTATCATTTTTCAAATTTTATTTTATTTAAGTAATTTATTTGTTACTTCTGCACACCTTCTTTTTCTATTTTTTGTAGCTTTTTTTTTTTTTGCATTTGTCTATAATGTAGATTTGTATTGTAGTAATTTATTGTTGTTGTTTTTTTTGGTATTTACAAAAAAAGTAGTTCATTTTTGTGGCATTGAATTTTATACGTTTCTGTTGTTGTATCGGCAATTTATGCATAGTTTTAATAAATATTTTCCTTCTTTTAATTAATTTATTGTTTTGTTTATTTATTTGTATGTACGAGTACGAACATTTTTTATTGTGTATTTTGTAGTTTTGTATTTAATATATCTTTTTTTTTTTAAACATAACGGCAGTTTTATTGATTAAGTAATCGTACTCATGGCTGCATGTATGTATGGTATATGTGCATGTATGTTTGGTTTTGTGGGCAACTGACTGCGGTGATTTAAATAATAAAAAAATGTTAAATATAAATTCAAAAAAAAAAAAAAAAAAAAAAAAAAAAAAAAATCAAAATATTAAAAATACAACAAATCCCAAAGAAGAATAGAAACCTACATGAAAACAAAAATAAAAATAAAAAAATCCCGTCTTAAATAACAGCAACGAAAGGATTATAAAATATATACGAATAAAACATGAAAAATAGAGTTAAATTAGAAATATATATAATTATGAAAGCTATATGTTTTAGAACATTAGCCTTTTTTAAAATAAAAAAAATTTTACTTACTAAATGTTAGGCATTTTAATGAAAATATTCAAACGCGTTGCATCATTCATATATTATATTTCAAAATTACTTTAAAAATTCTTAAACAAATTTCTTTCCAAATAATGGAAAAACATTTAAAGGAATTGAAATTCTTTTATTTATTGATAACCGGTTTTGTATTGGATGAGTGCATAAGTTCGTGCCCGATTCCGCTGGATGCCGTACGAATCGTTTGAGAGTGGCGCTCGTGAAAGAAATATATACATATTATATATCGTTGGAAAGGTGACAGTTCGAACTGTAAATCAAGCATAAAATAACTTCATTTTGATTTGAGTTGCTTAGTGAAAAGACGCATGGAAGATGAACAACGAAAAATATCATATGCGTCATATTATGTTATACGAATTCCGCAAAGGAAAAACAGTGGGCGCTGCAACTAAAGATATTCGCGAAGTTTATTTGGACCGTGCTCCAGCACTCCGCACAGTAAAGAAATGGTTCGCGAAATTTCGTTCTGGAGATTTTAACATCGAAGATCAACCTCGCAGTGGACGGCCTTCTGAGTTTGATGACGATGTTCTAAGGACTTTAGTTGCGAATAACTCACGTATTTCGACGGAAGAGGTTGCCAGTGAATTGAACGTCAACAAATCAACTGCGTTTCGTCGTTTAAAAAAGGTTGGGTACACTTTGAAGCTCGATACATGGGTGCCACATCAGTTGAGTGAAAAGAACAAAGTGGACCGTATGTCAACAGCAATTTCTTTGCTTCGACGGATCAAAAACGAACCTTTTTTGCATCGGCTCGTGACTGGTGATGAAAAATGGGCCCTGTACAACAATGTTCAACGCAAAAGAACATGGAAACAGGCACACGAAGGGGCGGAACCGATGTCGAAAGGTGGATTGCATCCGATGTAGGTACTGCTGTGCATTTGGTGGGATATCCGAGGCGTGATCTCTTTTGAGCTCTTGCCAGCTGGAGAAACGATCACTGCCAACAAGTAGTGTCAGCAATTGGTCGAATTGAAGAAAGCAATTCATGAAAAACGTCCGATTTTGGCCAATCGCAAAGGAGTTCTTTTCCATCATGACAACGCCAGGCCACATGTTGCAAAACCGACCCTGGTCAAACTGAAGGAGATGAATTGGGAAATCATGCGGCATCCCCCATATTCACCCGACATTGCACCTTCTGATTATCATTTGTTTCGATCGCTGCAGAACAATTTGAATGGAAAAAAATTTAAAAATGTGGAAGACGTCAAAAACCACCTTGACACCTTTTTCAACGAGAAACCGCGCGATTTCTATGAATCAGGCATCCGTAAATTGGTTGAACGTTGGGAGTGGATTGCCGAACATGATGGCGAATACATAATTGATTAATAAAAGCGCTTTCTTCAAAAAATTTCAATTTTAGTTTGCACTTGAAATCGGGCACGAACTTATGCAATCATCCAATAAATATATGTAAACATTTTTTTAAATCGTAAGTTAAATTACTTCATGAAATTTTGATTTTTTATGAATAAATTTAAAAACAAATTCTCCATAATACCTGAACTTTATTTCTTTAAATTCATTAATTAAAAAAAATTAATAAATTATAAAAACCTAGGGAAATGGAGATATTAATTGTTTCATTATTATTTTTATTTAATTATACTAAAAATTTATACAAGACTTCTTTTCCCAAAAATACGTGTAAAATTATTTCACGAAAAGAAATTTAATATATTTTTTTATTCGAACATCGTATTTTTTTTTTTTTTTAATTATTTTATGAACACAAGGCTGAAAACGATTTAAAAAATATCGAATAAAGATATATAAAATCAAACAAAAAATTTATAAATTAATAAATACCTATAACAGGATTATTTATTAATTTGTTTATAATGTTTTTATGTAAACAAGACATCTTTTGGAAATTATTAATAAAAAAAAATAATTTTTTTTTTATAAATTTTATATTTTAATTCAATTTTTTTTTAATTTTTATTTTTTTGGTGAAAAAACTTAATTATGGCAAAAGGTTTATTTTCATAAATTTTTGATTTTGGGCGAAAAAAATTAATAATTATTCTTCCCAAAATTTACAAAGTTTTAAAAATACGATAATGTAAAAAATAAAAAAAAAATTAATAATAAATTAAGTAAACTCTTATATTAAGAAATTAGTTAATTAATTATTTTCTAATAATAATAATAATGAAGTGTTTTTTTGTGTACAGCAACAAGATGTATTTTTTTCTGAAAATATTAATGAATGTGAAAAAACCAATAATAATATTTAATAAATAATATTTTTTTCTAATGAAATGATTCATGCTAATAATGATTTTTCCCAAATTTAAAAAATATATTCATCTAAAAAATAGCAAAAAAGTAACAAATACAAAAAACTTAATAATTGCATAACATTTTTTTATTAAAAATATATAAATAAAATTTCATTTTTAAAAATATTGAATATAATATTTCATGGAAGAAAAAATTAAACAGTTTTTAAAAAATTTTTGTAGTTTTCATAAAGTATGTTAAAAAACTTCTTCATAAATTTGAGAAGGGTTGAAAAAATAGTAAATTTCTCTATTAAAAAAATAATAACAAATTTAAAGAGATCTATTTGAGGATTAAATTAATTATTTACTTATTTATTGAAAAGTTCATTACTAAAGAAATCAAAAAAAATAAAAAATTTTAATAAATTAAAAATTATGTATGGAAATTTATTAATTATTAATTTACAAATTTTCGTTTTTTTTTTTCAAAATACATAAACACAACTGAAATTATAAGTTACGTATTGCAGGAAAAATTTCTTAATAAAAAATAATTTTTTTTAAAATAATTTTAAAGTAATTCTTGTCAAAATTGAAAAATATTTTAACAATTAAAATTAACTTCCAATAAAAAATTGTAAAATAATTAAAAACGTGAAAAAAAAATTAAAAAAATCAATTTGTTATATTTTTTATTGAGTGAAAAAATTTCAATATAATTTTTAAATAAGTTTTTTTTTTTTGAAGATATTGAGCAAAAGTATTTCGCGTATTAATATAGATATTTACAAAATATTTGAATTTTTCATTAATTAATACGAAAACGATTTAAAACAAATTTAAAACCTAAAACACATACATACATATGCCTGTATGTGAGAATTATACTATGTTTTAAATTATTTAGAGAAAATTTTTATTAAACATTTAAAAAATGACGAGATAGTAAAAAATAGGTTTCCAATTATTTAAAAAGATTTTCATAAAAAATAAAAATATTTCTTTCGTGAAAATATAAATAATTTTAAATTTAATTAAAACAAAAAGTATTTAAAAAATATGTAGTTTTTTTCAAAAATATTCGAGAAAGAATTATAAAAGACTTAAAACTTGAAAATGTAAAAAATAAAAGAATTACTAAAGTGAAAATGAAATTATTGAATTAATTGTTTTCTTCTGTTTAATTCTGAATATTTCTTGAAATTTGGAGGAGTTCAAGTAGTTTAACGTTTCAAGTTGGTTTTTTGGGTTGCCTGATTTTTAGTTTGAATATTTTATGAGTTTTTCGAAATATTATTATTATTTTTTGATAATAGTTAAAATATTTTTTTTTAAATTGCCAAAGGTAAATTATTATTATTTATTTGTGAACATTTTGGTTGTGCTTCTTGTTTTTCAAAATAATAGCAAAAGAAAAGATATGGATTACATATTTACATACGCATTTAGTCGAACTAAAATCCGCAGTTAAAAATAATTTTTTTATGCTAACATATTTCCGTTTAATTTTTTTTAAATATAAATAAAAAAATAAATACTCTGAGTAAAATAAAAATATGAACAAATTTTAATCGATGAACCTAATATTTTACTTTTTTTTTAATTGTAAATGAATTTTGTTTACTTATACGCCGCTAATACACAAAAAAATAAATAAATGTACACATATTCCTATTTATTTATTTTTATTTTTATTTTTTCTATTTTAATTTCTATTTATGATGATTTTCTATAATTTTCTCTTGCTTATCTGTTTGCATTTTTTAGTTAGTTTCCTTTTATACTGTAGCTAAATATGATATTCTCTAAATGTGTTCTAAAAAAATGTTTCGCTTTTTGTTGTATTTTTTGTTTTTGGTTTCCATTTGCTAACGATAAGTTTAACTAGTATTTGTTTATTTATTTTTACCATTTTTTTGTTTGTGTGTGTGTTTTATTTTATTTTTTTTGTTCATGGTTTTCAATTTATTCCCTTTACGACATTTACATATTTTCTCAACAATCGCTGTGTATTTCCTCTTTTAGCACTGAAGCGGTTCTAGACCGCTTTCGATGACGTTTCTGGCATCCAACGCAGCTTTTCACGTTGCCAATTGAGGCCGGTTTCCAAGTGTTTTACTATGAAATATTAGAGATATATGTGTATATATGTTTTTCTAATTATTATAAATAAATTAAAAATTATTTTAGTATTAATTTAGGAAATAAAATTATTTATTGTTAAAAAACAGTTTTACCCACCTACCCTACTTTCATTCCATAATTATTATGCACTCTCGACTTACCCAGTAGTCAGACGTCAGTTTCAATGCTGACCGCCATGGCACTATTGTGACGCAATTGCAGTGTATTCGTTTGGCCGCGCAAGCCATTCTGTTGCTGTTGCTGTTGTTGCTGTTGCAATTGTAATTGCTGCTTTTCGAATGATTGCTGTGCTCGCAAAAATGGAGCTAAATGTCGGCCAGGATGATCAGTCAAACCGGGTGTCGCATCGATGCCATCATCTAAATCCATTATATCGGAAGATGATTCGGACATAGAAGATTTCTTCATATGTTGGCCTTAAATTAACAAAAAAAAAAACAGAAAAAAACATAATTAAAATAAGCAATAAATTATTACTAATTTGTTTTTTTTTTTAACTGAGCACTAGAAGCACACTCACCCAATGCACCAGGTAAATATGAACAACTTGTGACGTGATTGAAATTTTGACTCTGCATCTCTTCCTGATCCGTTTCGCGATGATAGAAATAATTGAAATTACTGACGATAACAGGGACGGGCAGTGCGATGGTCAATACACCAGCGATCACACATAGCGAACCGACGATTTTGCCCCAGAAGCCGACAGGTCTGTTGTTGTTGAGTGGAGTTTTGAGTGAAATTGTTGAGTTGTTTTTGGGGCGATGAGCGCGTAAAAGATGTTGCCATATTTTTTGTGATAGTTTAGTTAATTATTTTTTTATTATTATATTACATTATTTTTAATTATTTATTTTCAATTATTTTGAATTATTATTTGATTATTAAGTTTTAATTATTTATTTTTTTTTTAAATAATTTATTTTAGTTTAAATTTTTGTTTCATGTTGAAGAGAGTTTAAAGAGCAAAATATTTATTAGTAACTCAAATTTACTACTATTTTTTTGTTTAGTTAACGAAATGCTTTCTTTTTTTTTTTGCAGGATAAATAGTATAGTATTCTAAATAGAGAGAAAACTTTTAGACACCGATTTTTTTTTTTTTTTTTTTTTTTGAACTTAGAAGAGAGTAACTTAGTAAAGCAAAATTAATTTTACGCTAAATAACAAGTAAGCAAATGTGACTACAGACTTTTTGAGACTAACGAGTGAGTTAAAATTACGTTTAGTATCACTCAGAAATGAGTATGAAATGAAACAGAGAGTATTTGTTGAAAAGAGATACATGAGTCATATGAGTTTACCAATGAGTTTAGTATGAGTCTACCAATGAGTACAGTTTGAGTGTATGGTAAATGACTGATTTGAGTAAAATTGATGAAGTTTGATTTGTTGACTGTTATTTCTTTTTTTTTTGTTTAGCTACGAGTTAAACGAGTAATAAAGCGAGAGTTTTATAAAAAAAAAATTGAGTACACTACACGTAAAGAGAGAACAACAGCGATAACGGTAAAACTGCACGAGTCGATAAGTAACTCAAACATTTGAATTTTATGACAGGTGATAGGTGGCTGAGTGGATTTTCGTCAACCAATAAATGAGTGAATGTAATAAGTTATAGAATGCTGCAGACAAAGTAGATGGGCGCAAGGTGTTGTGAATTTTAACGGTGGTTAAGTGTAATATTTTCGTTATGCTGTTATACATTAACTGTTAAATTAATGATGCTAAATATTTAGTATGATTAAGAGAGTATTTAATACAATAAAATATTAAAACTTACATAAAAATTTTGCATTTATTTTTATTTATTTTTTTTTTACTGAAATTTAATGCCAGTGTAATGTAAATTGGACGTCACACCGGTTGTTGTTGTTTTGCTGTTTTCAATATTTTTTTTTAGTATTATTTGGCGTTTTTTGGTACTGTTAGTGCAATAAAAAATCGCAAAAACGTGCTCAACTCGCTATAAATTATTTTCATTAAAAAAATTAACATAAAATTTTCACGCAAAATTGTCGACTCATCTTTAATACCATGCAACAAAAATAGTAGTATAGTAGTAGTTAGTTGGAAATTTTAAAAATAACATTTATATATTTTATAAAAAAAAATGAAAGTAGAAATAATCTGCAGTTTAAACAAAATACTATTAGACATACAAAAAATATTGAAAAAAAGAAAAACGAAATTAATAAGAAAATAAAAATAAAAGAAATACAATAAACGAGTATAATAAATAAATACATTTAAGTAATGGGCATGTAATCGTTGTGAAGACAATAATCATACACAGACACACATCAAGAAGTAGTAGTAGTAGTAGTAGTAGTAGTAGTAGTAGTACATACATATGTATTTAGAAGGAAAATAATTTGCGCATTTTTTGTTTTTGTTCTTTTTTTACGGATAACAAAAAAAAAAAACTCGAATAATTTACATACATAATTAACATACTTTACTTACCAACATTCACACATTTTCGTATATACATTTCATACGTGTAGATAATGGTTTCACGAAATCTGGCAACCAACAACCATATAACTTATGCTACTAAGTATTTGCTAGAACCAAAAAAAAAAGTCTCAAATACTAAAATTTACACATTATAAAATAATTCTCAATTATTTAAAAATACCATTGTTTACATACAACTTTAGTTTTTTTTTCCAACTTGAAACCTTCAACAAAGCTTTCATTAGTTCATTGGGGGGGGGGAATATAAAAATTCACTACATCGTACACTGTGCTTTCACTTTTTAAGTATAAAGCTTTTGGAAATTCAATAGCTTACATAAAAAGCACAATTCTTGACACAGAACTTTCTACATTTTAACTAGCCGATGTCTAAAGTTACCGATATTAAGAAATTAAAATTTGAAATCTGTTAAATTTATGAGACAAAAAGAAAAAAAAGGTGTTTTCATAAACAATCCTATCAAAATTTATATAAGGTGTTTATGCCCACTGATTTGCACTATTTCATTGAATTACGTAAATTTTAAATATTAATATATTTTGAACTTTTCTAAGCAGCAGCTTTAGGCAAGCTTTTCAAGTGAGCTTTCGAAAAGCTTTCATATGCAAAAAGTTGAGCTTTAGCATATACCTAAAGTGTTTCAAAATCGTTTCTTCTTTGCACACAATTTTAGGAATTTCCAATTTCTAAGAGCTTTCATCACAAATTGTTTTCTAGCAGATATACATATAGTTTCACTGATTTCCGACAAAATTACTTCTTAAAGCTCTTCTTAAAAGAGCATAAAGTATGCAACGATAAAATGTAATGTAATGCTAAATGTAAATAAAAGAACGAAATTGGAGCGTGGCAAATATTAAAAGGTTTGTCATTAAATTAATATTTTTGAAGACAAGAAATTAACTATCAAAGTGCTACATTTTGATTTTATATTAATTAAAATTCACCTAAAAATACTACACTACCGAACTGAAAGGTACTTTTTACTTCTTTACAAGGATTTCTTCAGCTGAATTTATACTTGTCAAACTACTTTAATACAGTCTAATATTTAGAACTGTGAAATTGTTAAAATATATATATATATACATATATTAATAAAAATTTAAGTATTATTGTCTATAAAAATTTAAAAAAAGAAATACACTAAAATTTTTCAAATATACAAATCTTTGGTATTCATAAGGAATTGTATTCTTATTTTTGAGAAAATTTTGAGTTTTTCAGAAAATGTATGGAAACTTTTTAGGAGCCTGTCAATGCTATCTCAAAGTTTGCTGAGTTTGAAGCTTGGCTATGGAACTTTTTTGCCATTTTAAATACAAACATTTTGACATACTGTAGTGTTCATTTAATTAATGATATTACCTAATAAAGCTAACACTTAAGAACACTTCCCTGCGGTTTAAGTATATTAAAATTGAAAAAACAAAAAAAAATGCTGTAGCAGATTTTCGAGAAAAACACAGTAGTGCATTAAATTTTTCTCATAATTTTATTACTTTTTCTGCTTTTATTTTTTTCTTGCTTTTATTGTATTTTTTTTTTTTTAATTATATATTATTTATTTTGTTAATCTAATAATCGGCGCTTTGCATTTTTTAAGTTTTTTTTTGTTGCTCTATATAATGTTATTTTTTATGCTTAATTTTTAATATTTATTTCATATAATAATTATAATAATAATGATAATAATAATAATAATTCATCATTAATAGTAATAATAAGAATAATAGAGGAATTTGTTTTTCTTTTCTTGTTTTTATTTGGTCTATTAATTATTTATTTCAATTTATTTATAATATCTTTTTGCATTTGTTTTCTATGAAATGTTCATATTTTTTATTTTATTATTTTTTACACTAATTTTTTGTTTTGTTTTTTTTTTTGGTTCTTTTTCTCTGTTTGTTATTTTTTTGCTGTGTCTTGCTTTAGCATTTTAAATTTATTAATTTAGGCTTTAACATCTCGAATTACGCAGCGGTGTATGTGTTTTGTTTTAATTAATTTCTTTTCGTATTTTCTTTATTGTTAATTGATTTTCACTTAAAATTTAATTAATTGTTCATAACGTTTATAAAACATTTTAATGCTTAACAACTTTGTTTAATTTTGTTTTTTTTTCTTTTTCTTTTATTTAATTTATATTTAATGTTTTTGTTTTACAATTTTTTATTAATTGTTTTATGTTTTTTTTTATTATTTTAAGCGTAATTAATTATAATAAACGGTAATTGAAAATGATATTTATTTTTATATTTTTTTTTTGCATTGGCTTGTGTATTTTGTTGGTTGTTTTTAACATATTTTTCTTTTGTACATAATCTTTATTAATTATTTGCAATTTTATACTGTTTGTGTTTGTTACGTTTAGAATTTTAAAGTATTACTGGCGTTTATTACATTGCTTGCACTGAATTTCGTTTTTGTTTCATTTTAATATGCAACTATTAGCGGTATTTTGTGTTAATTTTTGTATTCTTTTATGTATTTAAAGTTATCAGGCTGGCGCAATTTAGCAAATTACCTATTTTTATTTTAATTTAATTTTTTCAAATAATACTAATATTTTTTTTTAACGCTAAGTGGCAAATTGCGTTCAAGGTAGCTTTTGAGTTTTTGTTTTTTTTTTTACAAGTATTTATGTATGTGTGTGTGTGTGTAGCCTTTGGTATGCTAACTAATACAAATTTTAACAAAAATTACTTTTATATATTGTTTAAATTTCGTTTTTTTTTTTGCATAGAAATTCATTTATTGTGTATTTTAATGCAGTTTTTGTTTTAATATTTTTATTTTGCCTTTCTAATTTAGCAAATTACCACCTATGACGTTGAGTTTACGCTAATTTAGTTTTTTTATGGAAATTTCTTTAAGTAATGGCTTTTAAAATTAAGTTTTCTAAATAATTTTTTCCATAAATTATTGTAGAAAAAAAGCCAAATAATATATTGCACATTTTTTGCATATTTTTAATTTTTTTAAATAATTAATTTTTTTTTAACTAACTTTCTTTTAATAAATAATTATTAAGTTTTAAATAATTTAAATTTTTTAATTGAAAGGAGAAAATGTTAACTGATTTTCAGTACTTGCTGTCCGCTTGCCTTCAATTATAAGAAACAGTTTCGTTACCAACATGTAAGCTTTTCAAAGCTTTGAAAGCTTCAATGCAAAGCTTTTTTCTCGAATTGAATATTATTAAATTCTATTAATGTTTAGCATTTTTTGGCATTTTACATATAGTATTTTCTACTCAAGCAATGCCGCAGTCAGTGATGAAAATCAGTTACCCACATTGGAAAATAATCAATAAATTTAAAAATTAAATTCTTTTATTTAATATTTTTTTCCTTCCAATTATAATTAATTTTATTAATTCAATTAATTTACACATACATATACATGTATGTTTTTAATTTTTCTATTTCCAGTCTTTTTTTTTTTGGTCAAAAGAAATCCAGGCTTTTTCATTTTATTTAAAAATTTCTTTCGTTTTAGCCTTGCTACTTTATTATTATTTTCTTTTCATTTTTTTCGTAAGCAAGCATATTAGTAATTAACTGTTGGCGTACAGTTTTTGAGCATAAAAGCGGAAAAAGTCGAATTTTAATTAAATATTAAACTTTGTATTTTAGAGCTTTCAAAAAGCTCAAAACCGAAAGGAGTGAATTAATGCGTTTATGAAGAGAGAAAGATATATATGTCTATATATAGAGAGAGAGAGAGAGCGCTGGAAAAGAAGTGAGCGCATAAACTCATTGCTCTCGAAAAACTTGTTATTTTATATAATCTGACTTTTTCTATAATATTAGCGATATGTGTAATTCATTTAATTAAATTATAATTTCATAAATAACTAACAAGTCTTACAACAACTAAGACTACTTAATGCGTTTCTTCTTTATAGTAAAAATTTTCAAAATAAATTATGTATGTATTTTATAAAACGAAACCTACAACACACGAAAAAATACCCTAAAGTTTGATATATAACTACTAAAATAAAAATTATTTAAATATAATCGAAAGCACTGAAAAATATTGCATGAAAAAGTAAAACTTTGAAAAGCTTAAAGCTACTGCTGAAGCTTAAAAAATTTAAAAGCTTGAAAATACCTTACAGTACTTAAATAAAAATACTATAAATTAAACATAATATAATAATAAATATTTTTTCAAATAAGCAAAATTACTAAAAATATCTAAAATATAATAAAAATTATTTTTACATTTCAAGTAACTTTCTAAATTAGATACTTGTTTTTATTAATTTTAT
Organism: Ceratitis rosa; assembly: GCA_037013455.1. Classification (NCBI taxonomy): domain Eukaryota; kingdom Metazoa; phylum Arthropoda; class Insecta; order Diptera; family Tephritidae; genus Ceratitis; species Ceratitis rosa. Next base: position 27,312,289 of record JAWMAG010000008.1, read on the forward strand.
ATGCATTATTAAGTACTGTATTACGTTTAACGTGCTACTATGTACCGTTTTTGTTTACTCATTAAAATATGTTGAAAATTTTCGACGAAATTTAGGTAGGCCTAAGGGGGTAGCCATTGTTAAGCTTTGCAAACTGGGGAGTTTATCGGGAAGTTGGTTACTATTTTTTCTTTAGATTTTTACTGGAAATAAATACAAATCTATACGCAATTAGTATTTTTTTGGAATTAATTTTTAATACATATTATTATGTACGAATATTCAATATAATTATATTTTTTTTTCTTGCTAATAATTTTTCAACATTAGACACTAAAAAATTTAATTTTTACTAAGCGTTTCTTGCATTATTAATTAATATTTTTTAGTATACTTATGAACGAACTATTTAATAATTATTATTTTATAGTTTCTATATTTGAACTGATATGTTTAAAGGAAAAATGTAAATTTGAAAAAAAATAATAATATGACTTTTGGTAGAGAAATTTGAAAAATATGTCTTAATATGCGTATAAAAAAATAAAAGGACATTAAAAATATGAAAGCAGTACAGATGAAGGTAAAAATGTATGGACGGCAATTAATTGAAACTAGTATGGTTGAAAGTAAAGAAAAATAAACTAATAAAAAGCTTGACAATCAAGCTTAAATTTATGAACTCAAATATTTGTTGCAAATAAGTATTTGCTTTTGTAACAAATTAACAAAGAAAAAGAATAAAAATAAGTTAAATTTCTTTTTTCTAAAATGTATTTTTTATATTAATAATTAATAAATAAATGAAAATCCAAAAAAATGTTAGTTTAAAACAAAAATTACAAGTAATAAAACAAAAAAATCACTAAAAATTAAAGTAGCAGAAAAATCAGCTGAAAAAATGAAAGCTCATCATCGCAGCATTAAAGCACGCAAAATAAGCTTTAAAGCTCAAAGAGTAAGAGCTGCTTTTATTATCATAACATATAAAAGAAATGGAAGCTCTAATGAAAGCTTTAAGGCTAAATAATACATTATATACGTATATGCTGTAAAATAAATGAAATAAAAACTCAAAGTATGCATTTATATGTGATATTTCAATGATTTATTTCATACATTGTTGCGTAAAGCACTATTTTTTTTTTCTTCAAACACTATTAATATCCTTTTCAATGGTAAAAAAATAAATAACACTTAAAAGAAAATATTTCATATATATATAATTGACAATACGAAAATAAAATGTTCAACAAATAATAGTTAACTGAAATAATTTAATTTTTCTAATAACTAATTTTACTATTGTATTTAATTTAATTTAATTTAATTAACTTTAATTTTTTTACGACAACTTTTCGCATTAAGCCACTAGCTAAATTAATTATTATTTTTATAATTATTTTTTTGTTTAATTAAATGTACAAAAATTTACACAATTCCAAGAACCTAGTACAACTTAAATTAATTACGTACTTTTACGCTAATAACTAAAAAACTAAACTAAATTACAGTATACATATATATAATATATTACAAATCTCATTTAAATTTTTTTTTTTCGCTTACTGTTTTTTGAAAATAAAATTCTCATGATTTCTTTTTGTTATGTTTGTTTCACTTTTAATAAATAAATTTTTATTTTTTCATTCTTTCTTATTTGCATTCAGTAAATATAATATATTACAATTTTTTTTTCTCCTCATTTCGTAAATTAATTTAATTATTTACTTACGCACATTTGTTTTTTTGGTTGTTTTCTTGCTCTTAACTATTTACATTATTATTATTTATATATAACTAACAAATTTTTACACGTTCACACAATTATATAATTTATTTTATTTTTTTTTTCAAATGCTTTCTTTGTTTTCTATACATATTCATTTTTAATACACATAAGAAAATTTTCAACTTCACATCTCAACTTATTTGCTTTTAAATTATTATTCTTTTATAATTATTTATTTGTTTACTTTTTAATAATAGTTTTTCTATTTAATTTAATTAGTTTTGTTAATTTAATCATATATATTTTTTTGAACACATTTATTCCAAATTTAAACATTTAGTTAAGCTGTTTTTAATTATCTATTTAGCATTGCTCGTCGTTCGTCAAAGGGATACATACGATTACGAACACTAACGAACAATAAATGAATGCAGTTAGTTGGGGGACGCGGGTGGGGGATGTGTGGTGGGACAGATAAGTTAATGGTTGGGCATGCGCTTTTTTTTTACTTTGAGCGTAGCATACCGTTAGAGTTGATTAAACTGTTTTTTTTTCAACTGTTTCGAAAGTTTGTTTGCCAAAGCTCGGCTAAAAAACACTTAGTGAAACTGAATTTTTTTTTGATATGCATATATTTATGTATGTATGTATGTATTAACAGCGCTGGCAGACACGAAAATTGTAAATAAGGAAGAAATAGTAGATTTCAATGCGTACTTTCATAGTCTTCTTATAACTCTAGGCCCTAACCAAAAGCTGCCTTTTAACCTGCTTTTTTCTATTTATCCTATATTAATATCTTTTTTTATATATTTTTTTGTTTGGCTTCGCAGACAATTTGCTTTCTAAATTAATCATTTTTTTTCATACTTTTCGAATATTACTGTTTCCGTTATTTTTTATGTACAAAGTGTTAATGTATTTTGTTGAATTTTTTTTTTATTAGTAATTTGCTGTTGTTTTTGTTTTAAACCCGACTTACTGTAAATACCGTTTACTTAAAATTTATAAAATTGATCTAGCTAACCTTTGAAAGTAACAGTAAAAGATAGGAGACAGGAAAAAAAAAAATAAAAAACGTTTGAGTGCAAAATGGGATACGCTGCTATAAAAAGTCACATTCCCTTGGATTCACAGAGAAATAAAACGATAATTTATATATAAATACATGTGTTAATTTACAAATATAATTTAGAAAAAAAAATAAAATAAATTGATACCGTTAGGAAAAATTTCACAGAAGTCCATACCAATATACAGCATTATCCACATCGAGATTTCAAAGAAGAGGGCTATATTTTAACAACTTGTCAAACCAAACATGTTTTGTTTTAGCTAACAGTCAGTGGTTAAAGAAAATTAATCGGCTAACAATGCGTTAGAAATAGTTACTACAAAAATGGCTATTCAAACGTGACCACGTGCTCGTTCCACCTCAAACATCGCGACTGTTAATGAAAGTGTAGCCGAAGACCCGGATATGTCTGTTCCTCGACGTTCTCAAGAGCCTGGGACTTCCTTATGTCACATTATGTGGTATTTTGTATTTGGACTAACACTTAAAGTCCAGTTCACAACGCCGTACATACATTGGTTGGGTGCTTGAACAGCAAGAAGTAGACGGTGATTTTTCGAACAAAATTTTTTTCAGGGACGGGGCAAATTTCTACCTCGCTGGATACGTAAATAAGCAAAATTGTCCTATTTGGGACTCCGAGAATCTTCAAATAATTGAAAGATACGACTTGGACAATAATTGGTTACAACAACACATGCCAAAAAAAAAACAAACGAATTTTCTTTGTTGCGAGAGAAATTGCCCGGCCGCATAAACTCTCCCCTTGGCGATGTCAATTGGATAGAGAGATGCTGCGATTTGACACCGTTGGACCTTTCTTTGTGAGGCTACGTGAAAGACCGCGTTTAGGCGAATGAACTTTTGAGCACTTGAAAACCAACACTCGTCAAGTTATGGCTGAGATCAAAGATAACATGATACGAAACTCTCAAAAATTGCAGATAAATCCTTTCCTCTGTTATTTTTTCTGGGCTGGTAACAAAGCCAAATGAAGGAACTTTGAACGGCTGATCTTTAAGAAGCGTCAGTACCACTTAGTAAAGAATGAAAAGCACCATTTTTTTGTCAGAAAAGCAATTTATGTTATCAAAAAATTTTCATTAAGCACAGCAAATTTGTATTTTAAAATTAAGAAAAAGTAATGATTTTTTTTTAGGTCAGATGTAGCTGTAAATGTTCAAAAATACTAATTTTCACGACCTTTTGTTAGCTTAAAAGGGCCTAAAAATTCTCCGAAAATCCCAACAGAATACTTTTTCATCGAAATGGCACGGTTGGAAAATGTTATAAAAAATGTGGATTTCTACACTGCTCTCACGAGATAAAGACTTTTGTATCATGTTATCTTTGGCTGAGATACAGCCCAATTTGTGCAGAAAAGTGTTCGAAAATTACCTGAAAATTCCCGAGGCGGTCACTTGAATGACATAGTGTTTCACATATAATGCTCAAACTTTATAATAAAAAATGAGTTTCATGAAAAAAAAAATATTTTAAATGCATTTTTTATTTTCGAAAACGCAACATGAATAACCCGTTACATATACTAAAATTGAAATAATATTTGCTGATGAAATCGCGCTGGGACAAGATAGAATGTGTACTCAAATTTGCATGTATGGACCGAAATTTAAACAAATTTTAATAAATCATTTTCATAAGCTTTCTATGACAGCCCGTTTTGACTGGCTTCCAAATTAGCAATCGAATAAGGAGGAAGTTTCCGTATTTTCCACACAACTTAAAGCGTCGTCGGGTATCTAATATTCGATTTAAACCAAAATTAGCTTTGCTTTATTTTTTTTTAATTTTAGTTATTATTAATTTATAATATCAGTAGCTGTTAATATGTATTTAGAGTAAGTCAATGGTTTTCCAGTAAGATTGCTGCTGCTGAGCTATTGGAAAGCGAAAGAAAATATATATAAAAAGGAGCGCACAGATTATTACTCAACAGATGGACTCAGTATTCAGACATTAGCATTTGAATAATTTCAGCACTTTGGCTAAATAAATTTAAAAACTTTTAAGCAAAAGCCGAGGAAAAAGTAAACAAAAAATATGAATATTTTCTGAAAATATGCTCGAATTCGCAAATATTTTCAAATTATGAAGAGCTGAGCAAAAGTTCTTGCTCAAATTTTTCGAATGAGAGAAAAACTTTGTAGTTCTTTAATGAATGTGAACTCTATACACTCATGTGTTCGTACATATGTACTGAAGAGAGCTTTAAGAACTTCTAAACAATTATGGAAGGGAAAAAGATAAGAAGAATCTGCTTATGTAAAAGAAGAATAATGAAATTGTCGTTAGATAACCTAAAAAAAGATTACTAAATACGGAACTCTTCTTTTGTGAGAATGCTTCTCGTAGGATGAAGCAACTGATATCCAGAGTATACTGAATTTATAGAGGGAACAATTCTCCAGACTACTGAAAGTGCAACACCCGGAAATGGTGAACCCGATTCCTCAAGAGCTGAACGATGTAACAGATGTTTCATGGCCCGACTATGATTAAGTTCGAAAAGCAAGCACAAGTTGAAAAAACAAAAAAGCAGTGGGGCTGATGGATTGCCGGCCAAGCTATTAAATGAAAAACGGCGGCGAATAACTGACAAGGTGGATACATCAGCTTCTTTGCGAAATATTATCTCTGCCCATTTCATAACCAAGGATCTGCGCCAATTACCTTCTGATAAGCATCCCCTATATCGCATATAACCCACTTTCGAGCGTATTGTGTGAAAGATAAAAACCCACCGTCTAATTCCCGTGCAAGTGGGATCGACACATCCCACGTCTTCGTCGATTATAAAGCAACCTTTGACCGCACAAAAAGGAACTGCCCCTACCCAACTATATCCGAATTTGGTATCCCTACAAAACGTTAAGAAAGACCAAAAGCTCTGTCAAGATCAGGCACTTCGAGATGATTTCTTATGAAGTGACTTCTTGAATTTACCGCTGGATAAAACAATAAGAGCTACAGAGCTGAATAGAGAAGGTACAATCTTCTATAAGAGTCGATGATACCGACATTATTGGCCTCAACAACCGCGCTGTGAGTTCTGCTTTCTCCAGACTGGATAAGGAAGCGAAAGATATGGGTTTGGTTGGGAACGAGGGCAAGACGAAATATCTTCTGCCATCAAACAAAGAGTCATGGCGTTCGCGACTTGGCTCCTACGTCAATTTTGACAGTCATAACTGCTAACTATCGTAGATAACTTCTTCTTTCTTGGAACAATTATTAACGCCAAGAACAATGTCCCCCTTGAAAACCCACGTAGAATCACTCTTGTCAACAGGTTTTACGTAAGATTTATGGTGCTCTACGCGTTGGCAAAGTGATGAACTGTACGCAACATACAGCGACATTGACATAGTTCGGTAAATCAAAAGAAAGCGGTTACCTTAGGTGTAGAGAAGGACCTGATTTTACTTGGTATTTCCAATTGGCGTCCAATAGCGAAAAGAAGGTATGAATAAGAAGAAGTATCAGCAGAGCCTGGCCCAAACTAAATGGGTAGATATGTTTAGTAGAGAGCAAAGCTATGCCAAGAATGACTGACATAGCTGTAAGGATAGATCTACTTCCCATATAACAGACACTAAAGCCGAAGTGATAGCAGTGCGTAATAACATTCGGAAGGCCATGGTTCGAGATATGGTCCGAGCAATATCCAAAAAAAATTTAAACAAAATATTAAGATAATTTTTCGAATATTATGATGACCACCACAGCGAGTGCATTTCTGTTATAAAAGAAGCTCCTCATGCCGAAAATTGCTTTAATGGAAAGCAGGCCTGAGACGCTGGACGACCTTATGAAGAACATCTCGGTCTTTAAGGGTTCTCATGTTTTTGTTTTTCTACAGATAAAATTTTGATTTATACGTTTTTGAAATTGATATTCATCGATAGAAAATATTTTTTTTTATTTAAAATAAAATAAAATAAAATAAAGAGTAGAGTACGCATCCTTAAAGCTCTCTAAGCGTCAGCAGCAGCCTCGTTTTAAACATTCAGCAGTTTTTTCTTCTTCTTTAAATGAGCCAACTACAAAGCGCACTTAAAAAATGTGTGCTTAAAATTTGTGTGTTTTGGTAAGATAAAAAATTATGCAAAAATCATGTTGTAGCTACTTTGTGTTTTAGTTATAGAAATTACCAATTTTGCTGTATGCTAAAGGATTACTTAGGCTGTTTAAACCCAATTTGCGGCAACTCTGCGTGTGAGAGGGTAGTAAATTGAAGTAAATATGTGTTCATTAGTTGTATTGGTGTGTAGATGTAAGTGTGTGTGTGTGATTTACTATGTATGAGTGCGTGGACGGTATTCAAAGCTGTTGAATTTACATTTTTTTTACATACATATATAATTATGTATATGCTTTAAATTTAATTTATTTATTAATTTCATTGTAATTATTATAAATTTGTCTTTATATTTTTTTTAATTATTGATTTTAATATATACAACTATTTAAACTTATTTTAATTTATTTTCTTTTCTTTTTAATACATACATATCTTTGGTAGTTAATTTTTAATGTAATTATATTTATTATTATTATTATTATGTTTTTCAATTTTTTTTTCTTTTTTTCCTATATACACAATGATATTTTGATATTTAATTTACAAATAGTGCAACTTAAAAAAATTGCATATTTTCAGTCATTATTTATTTAATTTGTGTGTGTGTGTTTGTGATATACTAGCATATATGCTATGCATATATATCTATATAAGTAATATTTGTTGTTGCTTTTGCTGTTTCAGGTGATTTGAAGTGAGTAAAATTGTGGTAACTAATGTGCTGAAAAGGGAAATAAAATCAAATGTAGGTATGTATGCATTTAAAAATTAAAAAAAAAAGTTAATTTTTTTTATCATTTTGCAGGCGGAAATGTTGGCCAGTTCTGCGCGTATTTAAAAAAGCTCTAATGCAACACTTATACAACAAAAAAAAATAGAAACAACTGTACATATTGTAAATTATTTTCGCATAATTGGTTTGAAACACTCAACGCCACATACATTTCTGAAATATGCCGCCTTGTAGTTGTGCTGTTGGAATGTCTATTTGTTTATTTATTTATTTTTTTTAACTTTTAGTAGTACGTATGTAGTATGCTTGCAAGTATATTTTTATGTATGTATGTATGTATGTAAGTATAGACGATCATAAGAGCGGTTAACGGTTCGTTTGTTTTCATTAAACTTTATATTTCTGCATTCATTTTTTGTTTTTGTTATTTATGCATAATTCTAAAGTTTATTACTTCGATTGGGATACTGACATGAATTTCATACTTTTGTCCATTTTGTACTTTTTTTTAATATTTATTTTTTGTCGTGGGGTTGAAAGGAGTTGGGCTGTTGTTTTTCAATTTTTTTAAAATTAATTCCAAAAGTTACTGGAAAAAGTAGTAGAAAAAAGTAGTAGAAAAGAGTAGCAGAAAAAAGTAGCAGAAAAAGTAGTAAAATGCAAGCAACATTGTTTTAGTACGACAACGCTTATTTTGTACAGTTTTTAGCAGTGCTTACAAAATAGTAGCAGAATAGTAGTGGAATTTAAGTATAACAAAATCCAACGACAAGTATTTCTGTAGCATTTCTGATACTCTTTTTAACTTTTTTGTTGCTTGCACTTGCATGAATTTTCGAAAGTATTGTAATTGAAAAATGTTCTGAATATTGCAAGAAACAATAAATACAGCTTATTCCTCCATTAGACGTTGAGTAGTGTTATGTTTTTATGAATGTGGGTTAATCATGTAATTTTGTATTTAAAAAGCCTGATATTATTTTTTGTGTTGTATTCTATTCATAATTGTTCGATATTTTTCAGTGTGTATTTATTTACATAAAATCCTGTCTACTTAGTAGTAGAATTTGAGACAAGCTTTCACTTAGCAATTTTTTCAGGATTTGTGTTTTCTATGTAGTTAAGGTTGTTGTTGTTTTCTATATTTAGTGTTTTGTGACAATAGTTGACATATTTATATTATTTACTATTTTTTTTTTCTTTATGTTTTGTGTGAGTTTAGAATTTTCTTTATGGTTTAAATTACATAAATAATAGTTAAGTAAGTATGTATAAGTATTAAGAGCTCATTTGTATCTGTATTTTGTTTCTGATAATTTTTTGTAGTTTTTTTCTTCTTCATTTAAAGTTTTTGTTTTTTTTTGTTTTTTGGTTTATTTTGCTGTATTTTACCTTTTAATATCCTAGTAATCATTTATTTAACTATTAACGGCAGTTTATTTCTTAAGGGATTTACATTATTTTTATTAAAAAATAAATATGTATTTATTTGCAATAATAGTATTTGTTGTTATGTAATACTATATAAAGCTTCATGAGCAGAAAAGAGCGAAGCTTTAAAAACTGAACAGAATTTATGAGTTAAATCCAAAAAAAAAAAAAAAAATTAATATTAAATAGTTGTTTCTTTAGAAGACTGCTTGTTGATTTTATATTTACAAAGACTGTTTTTTAAATATGCTTTTTAAATACATTAGTTCGATTGGAAAGAAGATGTGGAGCATTTGAAATTATTATTTTTAAACTTTCATATACGTACAAGTTTCACCTCACCAACACATCGAATCACTTGACGGCAAAATTCATGAACTAACGGTATACTTCCCACTTCTTACTAGAATGGTTTGATTAGTTCGATACTAGTTCATTTTTCAACTACTCAAATGTTTGTTGGAAATTTTTGAGCTTTTGAGAGTTTCGAAAATTTGTTTTTCAAAACTACTTTAGCATTTCGATGATTTTTACACTTTGTAAATACTAATTTTTTAATTTAAAACAAAAAAAATCAATTTGCTAAAAATGCTCGAACAAAATTTTGAACTCTATTTTATCGAATTAAAAAAAAATATATAAAAATCAGTGTTTTACTCAGAGAAAATATAAATTTTAAACACACCAGATCGCAAGTGAGATTTCAACATTTTTACTATTTTGGCTAAATTTCAGACGAAAATTTCTATATCCTTGCCAAAATATTTGATAATATTGTGAAAGATACGCTCAAATTAGAAAATGCGATCATTCTCAGTTTTACTCATGAAATGTCTTGAAATTGTTAAGAATTTCAAAAATCTTAAAGCTCTTTATTAAAAAAAAACGTCGTTGTTAAATTTTTTTAAAATAAAATATCAATAACTTTTCATTGTAAAATAAATAAATTAATGTTAAATGAGAATTTGAAGATTATTTGAATTAAAGAAATACATTTTATAATGAGAGTTTACGGGAAGTAGTTTATTGCAGTCACCCTTAAGATGCCAAATCATTGGAATATCCCAAAATTTCTGTTATCATAAAAGAACGAATACTTGGGATAAGGCTTCTTCGTCTGAGATTCCGATTAACTTTATATTCCTACTGGGCTGTCGGAGATTTTTTCAAAAGACATCTTGAACGGCAAAGACTATACCTCATTTGGATACTGATTACAGCTGCATAGAGGGGAATTGCATGGGCATTCCTCAAGCCATATACAGGTGGGAGTGTGGGACAAAAGTTGACCTGTCGCAAATCTAGGTAAACTTAATCGAAATGTGAGCAGAGCGTGGATGAAATCATTTCGTTTCGCTAACAAGAAAAATTACTCTTAACGAAATGAAATCGTTTCAGTTCGGCATCAAGTTATCAGAACGAAATGAAATTAGTAACGTTTAAACAGTATAAATTGGCTGTTTGCTATAATTTAACAGCACACCTCAGTTTTAACGTTTAACATTATCTGTAAACGATTTAACATTAACGACAGTTTTTCCTTTCGGTTAAAAACGAAGTAAAATTTATTTATAACGTTACTATTTTCAAATGTTTCAATCGAAAGGATATACATTTTTTGAATAACTTGAAACTTAGCGTTACAATGAAGTCTTGGACCAGATGATATCGAATGATTTATCATCTATGAAAAGGGAGGGCATGTCCAAGTTCCAACGTTTACTCCCTGCTCTAATCGATATTTTGGAGTCACATTTTTATATATACTTTGCCGTGTGGCAGACACTATAAAGAAGTCTACCTAATAAGGTTCATAAAGTAGTAGTATAAACGTCTTGAAAATGAGTCATGAGTTATGATATCTCAACAGGTCTATTTTTGCCTAAGTGGCTCCATATCGGCAATCACTAATACCTACATAGCCTAAAATTCGATTACCTGTAAGCCAGTAGATGATAGTCATGATACTAAAACTCAGCTCCGAACGACAAAGAAGTAGTGAAGTTAAAGTTGCGGGTAAATGATGTGAGCCAACAGGCTAAGCAGGTTCTGCGATGAAGAGCATTTTAGCGGCTCCGCAGGACCTTCCCCCATGTCTACACGTGACGGAGCTCAGGGTTTTTAGTATGCAGCGATACATGTTTCACAAGTCCGGTATGGTAAGATAATACCAACTGGGCGTGGCTAGTATTTATTTAAGCGGCGCTTTAGTGGGCAATACGAATCATGCATATCGTTCTCCTTTAACTACAAAAGATATATATATATATACTAAAAAAAAATCTGGAGAACATCTGCGACATCAGGACAATCAATAAGGTAGTGTTAATAGCACTTAGCAGCACAAAAATTGTAGATAATTGTGCTCAGTATCCTAATAGAATACTTTAGCAACTAGCAAGGTGTTAGCTAACCATTTTTCTCCTGGCGGAAAGATAATTGTATACAACATAGAAGCAGGACTGCCCAAGCAATGAAGTAAACTTCACAGCGAATGATTAGAAGCAAGAAGAAAATTATCAGATTGCCATTGTAACACTCCATGAACAACACTTGTGGCTCAGGTCATACAAAATTAGTTGGAACGCGCTGGCATGGTTGTCACTATAGCATGCTTCAGATCATCTGGCTCTGATATACAGAATTGCATGGATGACTGCGAATAGCGTGTATGCAGATCTCTTGTTAGAACCTAGTGTATATCAAAAGTGAGATCTATCACTAAGCTGTTGTGGGGCAGCACGCACTGCCGGCAGACTAAACTAAACTAATCAAAAGACAACTTAGTATTCTTGTTCGTATATTGACAAGACTTTTAAGGCTAAAAGATAATTTTCAAAATCTAAAGGTTAAGCCGCCTAAGTGCTAAGCATGCACAGGAGATGATGAAATGCAGCCTTAAGGAATTGAGTATAAACAGGAGTAATGAATAGAGTGTGGAATTTAGAGCAACCAATCTATCAGGCCCTCAAAGATCAGATGGTTAAAATGGAATTTCAGAAATTTAAACGAATTCTTCATAAATAACTCCAAGTGAATCATTATAATTTTGCAGCTAAATGAGAGCACCAAAAAATAATTGTCTGCGAAAATTTTGATATTTTTTTTATATTAGATGTAGTAAAAAGAAATCCATTATTTTTGCATGAAATTGAAGGCTTCAATTTTTACACTTCATATCGAGCCTTTGTCAAATGGTTCCGAATGGGTTTTTTTGCTTGGGCAGTTCAAACAGTGTTTACTATATGACGGTTGGACTCGATAATGTCCATTGATTTTAACGACATTTTCGACAATTGGCCTTCCACTCCGTGAAGCATCTTTTACATCAAATGAAACCGAAATTGTGCATGATTGATTGATCAGGATCATAAACACTTATATTTAGCTTTTACCCTTATCGAAGAACAATATGTAAAATGGAACGTATTTTCTCTTTGGATGGACACTAGACCTTTGACTCACGCTGAAACAAAACTGAATCAAGCAATCACAAAACTATCAAAAGAACTTTTTAGTACGAAATGTCATCTTTCTAACACAATCTACCAGAACCTGCTTGGACTTATACAACTCGAGATACCGATAAATAACGCCATCTATTGGAAAAATAATGGATTACTTTTTACTACACCAATATAATAAAAATTTTCAATAAAATTATTTTAATATTTTATTTGTTTTAAAAAATCAAAGAATCATTTTTCAAGTGCTGGAAATTGCACTTTTTCATATAAGTTTGCAGATTAAGTGTAAAAATACAAAATAATAAACACATTTGCGACAAGGAGCTAGTTGAAAAGGCATTAAAAAACGAATAAATTTTATTTTTTTACACATAAGATTAAAAATATACAAACTAACCACTATTTTGTTGTCAAAGGGTTAATTATATATTATATTAAAATTGAAAATTATTAAAATTAAAAAAAAAAAAATTTCTTTTTAAGCGCTGAAATTTATTAAGAGAACTGAGTTCTTAATTAAGTTTAAAGATGCTCATTGAGCGAAATTAATTTCCATTGCACTGAAGATTTACAGACAGCGCCAAACATTAGTCAAGTGTAATATTTAAATTTTTAAATTTTTTAAAGAATTTTTACTAAACAGCATTAATGTATTATAGCACTGCCAAGTGATTCAAATGCTGCTGACTTTTACTTTTATTTTGTATTTTTCTATTTGTTTTTATTATTATTATTATTAATATATTTTTTGTGAAACAGTTAGATGCTTTTTTTGTGTTGTGTACATGTACGTGTATTTAAGAATGCCTGTATTTGTGTGTGAGCTTTCTTCATTCCTTACATACCATACATATACGTATAATAATATTTAATTTCTTGTTTTTTTGCTCGCTTTAGCAGTCTTCTTCATGTTATTTATTCAGTGTTTTTAATTTTCAACAAATTTTATATGCATTTCTGTCTTCAACTATTACGCCAAAATTTGTTCTTTTTGCTGTCGCTACTAAGCAATTTCCTATTGTTACTATCGGCCATTTTTTGTATTGAACTCTGTCTTGCACTATATACGTATGAAGCTGCATAAGTAGCCGGTGTCTAATTGCTTAGACTTTAGCATATCTCTATTTGTCGTCGCGTGTTTCTAATTTGTTTTTGTATGTATGCATGTTTGTTTGTATGTATTTATGTAATTAGTTTTGTTTACATTTTTCTGATATTTTCGATGTTTTTTTGCAGTTTTTTTGTTGGAATTTTTACTCTTTGGAGTTTTTAGTTTTGAGTTTGTTTCTTTCTTTTCCAATATTATTGTGTCATTATTATTATTATTCCTTTTTTTTAAATATTATTATTTGTTAGGCTGTTTTAAATTTGTAATATGTTTTTGTTTTTGTTTTTGTTTTTTTTTTAAGTTTTTGTTTTTGTTTTGCTTCCAGTTTTTGAATTAATTTAATTATTTGTCTACTTAAATATAATTAAACAGCTTTTGTAGTCGTTTCTGGCATCCAACGTAACATTTCACAAGGCCAAATTAGCGCACGTATCGTCTTTTTAACTGAGTGTTCGCGTTCGCAAAATAGGAAGAAATGGCAAGTTGGAAAAAAACAAACAAACAAATTTGTTTTTGTTTTAATTCTTAAGCTGCTTAAAGCATGCAGAATGTTTGATGAAAAAAAATCCACAAATTAATTCAATTGATATTTTCAAGAAATATTTGCATTTTTAAATAACGGTAAAATTTCTAAACAACAATTAGTGCTGGAACTTAGAAAATAAAATAAATTATATATTATAAAAAATTTATAATCATAAAAGTGCCGGAGTTTTTATTTTTTTTTATTTTTATTTTTTTTTTATTTTTTTTTGAAGAGTGAGAGCGTGCAAAAGCAACAAACAAGCAAAAGTCAGTAAAGTAAAATAATAAAAAAATATATATGTATATATGTAAAGTGTCAAAGAGATAAGAGTACGTTCTTCTGGCGTTTCAAAGAAATTCTTTAAAAGTGTTTTCAAATATTCTATTTAGCTTTTACCTCCTTGCTTATAAAAACAAGTCTGCCCCAGAGGCACTTTCTCTGCCAATTTTTTGGTAAAAAAATTAATAAAAAACTCGACTCTGAAAACCTATTTTGAAGCTCAAGATAAATAAAGAAATTTTACACAGTATACGAATTTTGGTATGATCTACTATAATTTAGGCTGAATAAACTCAACTAAGATTTGACAAGAGGACACTCACAACAGCGTAATCAGCATCAAGCTCACATTTTAAAGACATTGCTTTGAGAAATAACCGAAAAATATTTACGAAATGTATTTTTATGATGACCACGAAAAATGTTTTCTCTTTGTAAGAGGCGTTTCAGTTATAACCAACCCGAAAAGAAACGAATTTACCGAACGTTTCGAAATCGGATAAAATTGTTCTGGGCAAAACGAGTAGCGACTTGGAGTATATTAAATTTATGAAGAAGAACTTTTCCAACGACAGTTAAAGACAGTACCAGTAGCGGTAATCGAAGTAGTGGTGATGAAATTTCCAAAACCGCGTTAATGAAGCGAACAGTATCTATAAACGACACAACCCCGAACACCGCGACAGAATGCGGACTTCCTTTACTTTCAGTAAGACAGTGGTTGTTTTATTTAGATGAGGTCATGATGACCCTCTCTCCTCAATGAGAAGAGTTCAACTCTCTCTCTCTCTCTATCTCTTTTCAATGAGAAGAGTTCAACTCTCTCTCTCACTCAATCTCCTCAATGAGAAGAGTTCAACTCTATCTCTCTCTCCTCAATGTGAAGAGTTCAACTCTCTCCCTCACTCAATCTCCTCAATGAGAAGAGTTCAACTCTCTCTATCTCTTCTCAATGAGAAGAGTTCAACTCTCTCTCTCCTCCATGTGAAGAGTTCAACAGAGTTCCAAGGAATATTTTTTTTTGTGGAGAGCGATGGAGAAACTCTACCGAAGTTGTTAGAACGTGCGAAGAAGGCAAACTCATCGTCTTATAAAACTCGAGTTACTGATGGTTTGATGTCGGGACAGAGGAGAGTTGGGCTTCATACACGAATACACCGCCTTTATACATACACCACTGCATAACCTTAATGGCTTTCAACATGAGCTTCGCCACATTCATCTCTCATAGGAAGATTAGGTTGTTGTGCCTGGAAATAATTCACGTATGGAACCAGTGGGGTTATGTCTGCCAATCATCTAATGATGATAACTACTTCAGAACCAGAATTCCCAACAGGGAAAAATGGGTCGATAATACCACCATACTCCAAGTGAGAGCCTCTACACAAGTTGGCCAAACAGAACAGCCTGTCTCTCACGTAGGTCTCTGGTCACAGGGAAATCGATGGGAAACTGTAAGGTGGATGAACTTGCTGGGTTAGGTACGAACAAGCATTTCGCACATGTGGCTGAAATGGGATAAGAAGAGGTCAGTAGATATGTATGTAACCATTAAAAGAAAGGGACACGTCCAAACTAATAAGAGTTCTGACAAGCCATGGTCTGATAGGACAACATGCGGAAAGACTAGGGGCTCCCTATAGAAGATACGTCTGTACTGCTTTGAGCAGGACAAGGAGCGGAAGTTTGGATTGTTCCATCGAAGATAGCTGGTGTCAAAGTCGTGGATCTAATGAGGTAGAGGTTAGAGTATCAAAATCAAAATGGCTGGATAATAAAGCCTAATGGTTAAGTTTTTGTGGCATCACAGTGGGTCTTTCTCAGTCCTATGTGAATCCGATACGATAGATCGATTGCCACCACAACCTAACCTAACCTAATAATATCAACATTTTTTCTAACAGCCAGGCAGCTAACCTGACTTAAGTGAGCTCAAGACTAGTTAAAGAAAGCTTATAAAACTAACTTGGGTGCAGGCTCAGAGTAGAAATGCTGAGGTAAGGAAGTTATAATACAAACGAAGGATTTTAAAATGGGAAATCCTTTTACTACAGAGATCACAAAACAATAACAATGTACATATGTATATTTGAAAAACACTTTTGATTCTGAAATATTTTTTTCCAAAATTATTATATTTTTTATATTTTTTTTTCAAGTTTAGTAGCGGAGGGGGTTATTACTTGCAGGCACTGTATGTTGGTATTCATTCGATTATGTTCGTTTTGTACGTATGCTTTAGTAAATATGTATGTATGTAAGTTACGTTATTACAACAACGATTAAAACAGTAATACAATCAACAAAGATATTTAGTTATGCAATTATTACAGGTACAAAGATACTCAAAAACTATACAGTTACATATATTATTACAAAGTGGAATGCGGTTTTAGGTTCACAATAAAATAACAAAAAAAAAAAAAAAATCAAAAAAACCCTAAATCACATTAATGCTTAACACAGAGACTAGAGTCATGTATACGTAAGTAGTTACATATGTACATATATATCGAACTCACCCAGTAGTCAAACGTCGGTTTCGATACTAACGGCCAGGGCATTATTATGCCTTAGCGTTGTTGTTGTTGTGGTTAGGTTATTACCACTAGTGACGCTTGTAGCGGATTGCTTATAACCATTTTGTTGTTGCTGTTGCTGCTGCTGTAGCAGTTGCAACGTTTGTGGCTGTTGTTGCGACTGCGACGGCTGTTGCGGCGACGCGTGTTGTAGTGACGCTTGCTGCTGCTGTTGCTGTTGTAGTTGCTGCTGCTGCTGCTGCTGTTGCTTTTCGATCAATTGTTGTTGTGCTCCTAAAAATGGAGCCACCGCACGACCAGGATGCATTTCACTCAATCCTGGCGTTGATTCAACACCATCATCCAAATCCATCATATCCGATGAGGATTCAGATAACGATGATTTCTTTAAATGTTGACCTACTTGTGAATGTACGATCAGGGGACAATTTGATGGTGCGGAGAAGCGGGTATATAATGTAGGACATATGAAATGGGTGAGGGTAAATATATCGAAGGAAAAGTATGGAGATAGGTTTTAAAAGCGGTATAAGGACGGTGAATGGTTGTTAGTGACGGGAGTGGTGAGTTAAGAGAGAGAAGAAGGAAATATGTTGAAAATTAACCAGAAAATTTTGCAAATATTTCGCAAAAAAAAAAATGCTTCAGAGCACAATCTAGTCGTCAGTAGATGCGTAAATGTGTGTGTGTGTACGTAGCGGTAATATGTTGTTTGCATTTATAAATACTATAAATTGTCATTCTAATTCCAGCTACTCACATGATATTGTCAAAGATATGTTACAGTGGGTAGAAGACATTTCGAAGAAGACCAAAACAAATACGAAGAAAAAAATAATAACAATTACATAAAATGAAATTGATTGGAACCACATTAAATAAAGAAATAAAAAATTATAATAAAAATTATATGAAATAAATTAAGAGAAAAAATACCATATGCAATTAATAAATAAATATTAAAAATATAGCAACATAAAAAAATAAAATAAACTAAAATAAAAAAAAGTAATTTAATATAAAAAAATAAAAAATAAATAAAAAGATTAAATTAAATAACTTAATTAATATAAAAAAACAAAATTAAATAATATAAAATTAAATTAAATAAATAAAATATAATAAATTAAAATAAAACAAAAGAAAGAAAAAATTTAAAATAAATTGAGAAAAAATTAAAGAAAAAAAAAATAAAAAAATAAAATAAATTAAAATAAAATAAAAATAAATTAAAATAAAATAAATTAAAATAAATTAAGATAAAATAAAATAAAATGTAATGAAATAAAAAATAATAAAATAAAATAAAATAAACTTAAATAAAATAAAATAAACTAAAATAAAATTTAAAAAATTTAAATAAAATAAGGTACAATCAAATGATTGATATGAAATAAAATATATTAAAATAAAATTAAAAAAAACTAAAATAAAATAAGATAAAACAAAATGATTGATGTAAAATAAAATTAAATAAAATAAAATACACTTAAATAAAATAAAATAAATTAAAATAAAACTTATAAAAATCAAAATAAAATAAGATAAAATAAAATGATTGATATAAAATAAAGTAAAGTAAAATAAAATAGAGTAAAATAAAATAAAATAAAATATAATGAAAAAAAAATAATATAAAAAGATTGATATAAAATAATTTTAAAAAATAAAATAAAAGAAATAAATAGAAAATAATTAAAATGGAATAAGTTAAAATAAAACAAATTAAAATAAAATAAGGGAAAGAAAAAAATGTTAAATAAAAAGAAAAAAAATTAAACAAAATAAATTAAGATAAAAAATAAAATTAGAGATATTAAAATAAAACAAAATAAAATAAAATAAAACAAAATAAAACAAAATAAAATAAAATAAAATAAAATAAAATAAAATAAAATAAAATAAAATAAAATAAAATAAAATAAAATAGAATAAAATAAAATAAAATAAAAAAATAAAATAAAATAAAATAAAAAAATAAAATAAATTAAAAAAAATAAAATAAAATAAAGTAAAATAAAATAAAATGAAATAAAATAAAATAAAATAAAACAAATTAAATTGAAAAAAAATAAAATAAAATAAATTAAGCCAAAGTAAATTACAATAAAACAAGTTAAAATAAAATAAAATAAATTAATTAAATTTAAATGAAATAAAATACAAGAAAACAAAACAAAAAAATTAAATTAATAAAAAAAAATATAATAGTTCGTATCATCAAACTGAAGGTAATAGTCTTTGTTTTCATTTTTGATGTTTATTCTTGGATTCTCCCTAGAATATTAATTTTTTTCTAACATAATCTTCAGAGTTTGATACCATAATGGTATTATTCGTACCAGGTAGCCATGAGGGTTCCAGAAATATCTATTTCACTTTAGGTTGAACAAAATATTTTTCAGTCTGCTCTTTGTAGGAAAAAAGTACAGTTTGATTTTTTCACAAATTAAATGATTTTAGCATCCATTGCATGACTGGAGGGGCAGTTAATTTGCCCCAACAGAATCCTTAATTTAGAACCTAATATTCAGTTACTGATTTTTTGATCACATACAAATAATTTAAATCAAAGAAAGTCTCTGTAGATTTAACTAGTATTCGGATCTCTTGACTTTTTGTTAAGGTTTTAACTACTTTTATAAACTTTAATAAAAATTCAAAGGTGTTCGGTATGTTTGTAGGGAAAATTGGTTAATTTTATGCTAACATACACACACACGTAAAGGCTCCTTGTATTCATATATATGGTATAGTATATAACAATAATTTGAAGAAAATATGCCTTTTGACCAAAAAGTACTTACCTAATGTACCTGGTAAATATGGACAACTTGTAACGTGATTAAAGTTTTGGCTCTGCATCTCCTCTTGATCCGTTTCGCGGTGATAGAAGTAATTGAAATTACTGACAATAACTGGTACCGGGAGAGCGATTGTCAAGACACCAGCAATGGCACACAGTGATCCCACGATTTTACCCCAAACACCGACGGGTCTGTTGTTTCAAATCAATAATATTTTTAGTTTTTTTTTTCATATTATTTTCATTCAACATTTTTTTGTCACGTTTTCGTAGAAGATTATCATTTTTTTTTG
This sequence comes from Ceratitis rosa, assembly GCA_037013455.1. Lineage (NCBI taxonomy): Eukaryota > Metazoa > Arthropoda > Insecta > Diptera > Tephritidae > Ceratitis > Ceratitis rosa. Next base: position 27,332,366 of record JAWMAG010000008.1, read on the forward strand.
TGTAATTTGCAAAAAATTTATTTTGCCATATGCATTTTGTATATGTTTTTTTTTATTTTATTTATTTTTTTTTTGGCGCAGTGTAGTTGATTTGCGAGACCATTCATTCATTCATTCACAAATGATTGATTAACGTGCGAAAAATATCGATTTTAGTCGATTATAAACGATTTTTGATTTCGATTACGTTTAATAATTTGGTAAATTTTTTTGTATTAAATTTTTTTGTTTGTTTTTCAATTTGTATTGATTTGGTTATTGATTTTGGTTTTTGTTTTGATTATTGATTTTAGATTTTCGCATTGGGATGAAGTACGATGTGTAACGAACGAGAACGAACGATAATAAAATGAAAATACAAATATATAAAAATATAAAGTAAAATTTCTGAAACTGTTTGTTTGTCATAAGTAACTATAAAAAGACAATATATCGATAGCGATATATAGCATATAATGATTTTATTTTTTTTTATTTTTTTGAATACATTAAACATATAAAATTGAAATGAAATAAAGTTTAGTCACAAATAACAGAATGTACTACACTGAGAGTTTTTTTTTTGGGTTTCTTTTTGCAAGAACGAGGAGTAGAAATGTTGAAAACGATTTGATTAAGTCAAAAGTAGTGAAAAGAGAAAATTTAGGTTATATTTTTTTTTTGCGTTTGTATGAAAAACAAACTCGATGTGTATGAAAAGTGTATATACAGATGGTATGGGTTAGAAGAGGAGCGGTATATATATATATATTTCTATTTTATACAGTAGCAAGAAAATGGTGTGAGAGGTGAGAGCGAAAGAGTAGCCTATAGAGAGTGATTAGCGTATTAATGCTTAATGTTAAAATGTGTGGTTATGTTTAATTTTTATGCTATATATATGTACGTATTTCTATAGAAATGGTGCTTTTAAATATTTATTTTTAATAAATTGACATTTTTTTTTTGTAAATTATAATTTTTGAAAATATTATGCATGCTTTATGAGTAGTATGAGGTTAGATTTACCTTTAAAGTGTAAAACCATAAATTTGAACTTAGAATGATGAGAAAGGTTTAAATAAAATGGCAAGGACGTAAATGTTGTCAAAGGAGCTGATTTTAAAATTTGAAAAGATAAAGTCAAATCCTTAAATATCGTGATTGTGTAGCGGATCTGCCCTGTGATCTTGGTCCTATTTTCTCCTTAGGTTACGAAGAGTTAATTTGAATTTTGGTCCCACTACTAAATGAAGTGCGTTAATCTAAGGCGACCAAATATCTGAATTGATAAATCAGATACTCCTATGAAGTACTTCAACTCCGAGCATGAGGAAGCCCTGTACGTGTTGAAGCACATTCTCCCCAAGAACAGTTATTAAGTTCTCTCCCTGAGAATACCTAGTATCAAGCTAAGTTTGGGAGCTAAAGAAAAATGTCGATGCGTAATTCTGGACAAGAGACTGAATTAAAAATCCAATGAAGTCAAAAAAATGAGTAAGCCTCCATAGTACTCTATTGGTGAGGTACTCTCCTAACTTGTGGTGAGCGTCTTGATGTTTTTTGTCGAAAAGTAGGGCCTAAGTCCCTAAACCTGCTCCGTAATATGTATATATTTATATACTCTTCTATGCAGTGTCCAGCTTTTGATTTTCAATAAATAAAAGCGCAGCTGTCTACCGTCTAAATGAATTAAATCAGTGGACTACTCAACTACTGAAACACTCAAAAACCCTTGCGAAACTTTTCTGCTCAGTTTTGGTAAGCAGAATCAACTATCTGTAGGAAGAAAGAATAAAATGATAGACTCAATGGAAGAAGATACCATTGTATGGACACTTGGCCTGGTATAAGGTTGGATCCAAGCTCTATGGAAGAGTTAATGTAGATATCTTATCAGGAAACCCATCTTTTGAGTTCTTCAAGGACTATGAAATAGTCGCAACTGGATGAATTTCCACGATTTGCTAGCCGAAATGGATTCGGAAGAGGTCAGAGGTCACGAGAGGTGTACTTACTTAAAAGAGTGGACATTTTTAAAGTAGTACTAGGCTGTCTGATGGCACAACATCCGTAAATGTTGAGAGTACATTTAGAAGCTGTTGCAAAAGGACCCTCGGATGATGAAGAAATGATATTTCTACTCGTGTATAGTTGGTTGGTTAGTTGAAGGGAGACGTTGAGAAGAGTATGAGCTACTTTCTTTGATGACTGCGCTATGATGTTAACAAACTTCGAGGCAAGTAGCCCAATGATATATTAGGTAATGAACGCGGGCAGATAGCAAAGCTTAATGATGGGATTTGCAGCGTAGTTATGAAATAAAATTTTGAACAAAATGACGTTGGAGAAAGTTTTTGAAAATAAAACATAAAATTATTCGTCATAATCGAGATTTCGATCCGACTTGAAATTGAAATAGAATTTGAATTTCATTGCATACGAAATCAGGATCAAATCTGAATGAAAGCATTTTTATGTATTATAATAAATTTAATTTTCTGATTGATTTTGACTGTACAGCAAAAAATTTTTTTTTATATATAAAATGCTTAAATATTCATTGCACATACATATTAATGTACATATATACATAAAAACATATAAAACATTTAGATATGAGATATAAATTAAATATAAAACTGAAAATATAAAAATAAAAATTTTATAATAAAGAAATAAAAAAAAAAATTAAAAAAAATTTAAATTTATTTAATCTCAAATAATTAAAAAAAATATTATATCAACTATTTAAAAAAAAATATATAATTTGAATTTTTAATTGTTAGAAAGAGTTGCCAGATTTTAGTTTCAATAAAGCATAAACAATCTTAAGACATGCCCACATGCACAGAGCAAAATTTACTTCGAAAGTTATTGTATAAATAAACAAAGTTCATTCAAAATTCAGTAATGCAACAAAAAAAAAAACAAATTGCTTTAAGTGTTTTGAGTATGATTTCTAGCTGCAGATGGTTCGAAAATACGCTAGTTTGGTTTGAATGTTGGAAAATTTTCAAAACCTCCTATATAGTCTGGTGGGATTGAGAATTTCAGTAACAAAAAAGAATATGCTAAATGTTTTTGAAATTCATATTTTGCGTGATCTCAAATTATTTGCTTTGAAGAATTTTTTTTATTTAATTATTTTTAATTTCATTTGATTTTAAATTTTTTTTGTGTAATTAATCATATTCATTCATTCTGCCCGAACATTTTTATATTTTCTTGAATTTCTATTTTTAAAATGCTGATGAAAGTTGTTATCAGATTCTAGAACCCACCCAGATTTTAAAACCTACGAAATTTTATCGTGTTGATTTTACCTTTCCATAAAAATATCTCTCTGAATATTTAGCTTTAATGAGAAATTGAAATTTTCTCCAAAGCAATATTTGAAAAAAAAAAAAAATTGAATTGAGTTACAAACGGGAAGTTTAGACCAATCGAAGTACCATCTAAGAAATAATTTTTTCCTCTAGAAATCTCATTCTGAATGACCAAACTAAGGAAGTAGAAACTGGAGAGACATTAGTTAGAAAACTCAAATATTTATTTAGAAAGATTTTACTGAAAGTGAACTTGAAAGAAATGGTCATAGTTTTCTAATATCACTAGAATTATTAGAGAAGCTGAACCATTTTATTTCAGTATGATTATTAATTATTATTATAGCATTAATTATAGCATTGGATGATTCGACAAAATACCTGCAGCCTAACGAATAGCGAGTTTCAAATAGAGCTAAATCGTTAAGAAGCCCAAAGAGAAAAGGCCTACTATAAAAAATAGCTGTAATTTTATAGCGAGCTTAAAATTTTATTTTTGAAAATTAAAGCAACCAGAAATTAAGCACTATTAATTACGTAGAGACCCTGAGAGGGCACGTCTGATATAAAAACAGGTATAAAATTTTATAGTAAGCTTAAAATTAAAAATTTTGAACTTAAAATATCGAGAATTTAAACACTTTAAATCATTTAGTGACTCAGAGAACGCGCAAATGCTATAAAAATAACTATAAAATTTTATAGGAAGTTTAAAATTTAATATTTGAAAATTAGAATAATGAGATTTTAAACACTCTAAATCATTTAGTCTTTGGGCAACTAACTATAAAACCTTTTAGATGTCTGCTATAAAATGAACTATAAATTTTATAGTAAGCCTAAAATATTATTTTTGAAAATTAGAATAATGAGATTTTAAACACTCGAAATCATCCATGTCTGCTATAAAATCAGCTATAATTTTTATAGCAAGCTTAAAATTTTATTTTTGAAAATTAAAGCAACCAGAATTTAAGCACTATTAATTACGTAGAGACCCAGAGAAGGCACGTCTGATCTAAAAACAGGTATACAATACAATTTTATAGTAAGCTTAAAATTTAAGTTTTTGAACATAAAATATCGAGAATTTAAACACTCCCAATCATTTAGTGAATGAGAGAACGCGTGTCTGCTATAAAAACAACTATAAAATTTTATAGAAAGTTTAAAATTTAATATTTGAAGATTAGAATAACGAGAATTTCAACACTCTAAATCATTTAGTCTCTGGACCACTTACTATAAAACTTTATTGATGTCTGCTATAAAAGCAACTATAATTTTTATAGCAAGCCTAAAATGTCATTTTTGAAAATTAGAATAATGAGATTTTAAACACTCGAAATCATCCATGTCTGCTATAAAATCAGCTATAATTTTTATAGTAAGCCTAAAATGTTATTTTTGAAAATTAGAATAATGAGATTTCAAACACTCGAAATCATCCATGTCTACTATAAAATCAGCTATAATTTTTATAGTAAGCCTAAAATGTTCTTTTTGAAAATTAGAATAATGAGATTTTAAACACTCGAAATCATCCATGTCTGCTATAAAATTAGCTATAATTTTTATAGCAAGCCCAAAATGTTATTTTTGAAAATTAGTATAATGAGATTTTACACACTCGAAATCATCCATATCTGCTATAAAATCAGCTATGATTTTTATAGCAAGCCTAAAATGTTATTTTTGAAAATTAGAATAATGAGATTTTAAACAATCGAAATCATCCCTGTCTGCTATAAAATCAGCTATAATTTTTATAGCAAGCCTAAAATGTTATTTTTGAAAAATAGAATAATGAGATTTTAACCCTGTAAATCATTTAGCGACCCAGGAAAACGCGAGTCCACTGTAAAAACAGCTATAATATTTTATAGGGAATTTTGAAATTTTATTTTTGAACATCAGACTAACAAGATTTAGCTTTAATATTTTATAGCAAATTTTTTAATTTTATTTTACATAAATTTAATAAACAAATCACTAATCTAACGAAATATGAACGGAGCATTATAATATATAAGGAATGAGTAGGTCTGGTTACGCACGCGTTTGTGTGTGTCTGTATTATGTAAAAGCAAATGAATCAAGAAAATGCAAGGTGATGATGCAGAAGAATATAAAAGAAACGATAAGAAACGAACCAACGAACGAACAAGTGCAGTGTTCTTCGGGTGCACACCTGGCTGCTTATATATATATATATGTATGTAAATGTAAGTACGAATATGTGTGTTCAATGCATTCGCGTACGAGTACGAATAGGAATTTTTATGTAGTTTTAAGAGCGTGAGAGAGAGAGAGAGAGAGAGAGAGAGGTGGTGTCGCGTGGATGGCAAAATATAATTGAATGAAATCATGGAAGTTTATCGAATACTGTGAATAAGAAAACGAGACGATTTTGATGCAATTGGGTGAGTGTCGTGTCAGTTGGAAAATTGTTTGTATGCATTTATGTATGTATGTAAAAGAAATGGCTGATAATGGAGGCACAATGTACACGTAAGTATGTATGAAAGTGTTAGGTATGAAAATATGTATGTATGTATGCAAAATGTTTTGTTATATTATATTTTCGAGTATGCAAATGTTGAAATTGATGTTTGAATACTTTGCGATTGTGATGCAAATGAATTTGAATGCAAAAACTACCGTTTTTTTTTTTTTTGAAAATTGTTAAGTAATGCGATACTAATTTCTTTTTGGTGTGAAATACTTAAACTGAAATAAATATTTTACCTAGGTATAAAGCGTTTTTAAATGATCGCAAGTATTTGCAATAAAAAAAAAAAAAAATTAAAACGAACTAAGCTTTGGATGAATGAGTGGGCGGCCGTGAGGAAAGAAAACGTTGCGGCAAAATTGTTTTGCAAGGAAAACTCGAAAGCAATAAAATTTTGAATTTAAATATGTGTGTACATTAATTTAAAATTTATTTTTATTTTTATCTAATTTTTTATATTTTTAATTTGCCGCACCATTTCATTTCCCCCATTAAGATTAAGCTAAATAAAATTTGCATATTTTCAATTCATGAATATAAAACAAAAAAAAAAATTTATATCTAAGTATGTTTATAGTAATCAGCAAATGAACTTATGCCAAAGAAACGTTTTTTAAATGGTAAAAAGTAGTTAAATACTAGTAACAAGTGAAAAATATTTATTTATTAATTTAATAGTAGATTTTGCATACGTCATGTCACCATATCCAACGGTTGTCATGGTAACGACAGCCCACCAAAATGCATCGGGTATGGACTTGAAGAAGGAATTTTCGCTTCCAGCTTCCGCAAAATAAACCGCCGATGAGAAGAGTACAACGCCTAAAATCAAACAAATCTATTGGTTTCTTCGCTATACGCTTGTTATTGATTTGATATTTTTGAGAGACAAAAAAAAATGTTGATGGTTTGTTGTTTTGCTTTTTTTTTTTGGGTTGACAGAGGATTTAAGGATTTAGTTAGGCAGGTGAAATGAGTTGGAACAACAGAAATATGTTTCGGTGGTTGGGAAGGTGAGGAAAAGCAATGAATATGCGCTAGCGTTGTGAAAGGTGAACAGGAAAGTGAAGCCGAGAGATAGGCATGATGGTAGTTAATTTTTTTTTCACAGTATGGTTTAGGTTAATCGAAGGATATTAGAAATGGCAATGGTGAGTGGTAAGCGGATTATATGGTAGATGGGAATTATGAGTTATTTTCAATTTAGTTAGTATAAGTGGTAATGTGTTGATGGTATTTTTATTAGTTTTTTTTATTTTTGTTTTTTTTTTTAGTGGTAATGTTTGTACTGTTAGAGTGGCGTTGATGGTATTTTTCGTGTAGAAATTTGTTAGTAATGTTAGCACGTTTGCATATATGATTAAATCAGTCTTTTTTTTCAGGAGGGCATTCTTTATTCTGTTACCTATTACACACATAAAAAAGAGAATTGAAAAAAAAATTATACCCACAGAAATATTGTGGCGTTAGTGGCACTACTTACTCATTTTTTTATTTTTATTTTGATTTTTTGGTTTAAAATATCTTAATATGTATTTTTACGGAATGCTGAAAAACTTAAATGCAGTTATGGTTTCTAATTAAAACTAGCAAAATCTGCTGATTTATATATTTTTATCCCAAGCAGAGTTTAATGTAAATATATTTGGTTGAAAATCTTACTTTTAAGCGCTGTTTTGAAGCTAAAACTTAACTGAAGAGAATTAAAAATTAACTAATTTTCAAATTAATTAAATTTATTTATTTAGAGTTAAATTTGAACTGATCGATTAACAAAAAATAAATTTATTTATGTGATATTGTTGACATGGCAGTGTTGGTAATGTCCTTCAACATAGTAAAATTATACGAAATGTATATATTTCAAATATTTTTCTAGTCTTTTTCACCGTTGTGATATTCAAAAATAGAAAATAATTTAATATCATTTCCCCTGTGGGGAAATTTCAACGTAGCACTTGTCTGGGTACATGAAATATGGTGATACGTTAAAACGCGGAGCTTTTTTTTTTACTGCGAACGAATCTGTATTTTTATACGAAATAAAATAATAGAAAATGGATGATTGTTCTGCTTGGGAAACAAGTTCACGCATGCAAAATAAAAATAAAAAAAAAATAAATAAAAAAATAAAAATAAAATAAAAATAAAATAAAATAAAAAAAAATATAAACGAAATGACGTATAAAAATTACAAAGTAGAATTTACAAATAATTTTTTTTAGTAAAATTATAATAAAGTAATAAAATCAAAAATTAAATCGACACAAGTGGAAATTAATTCAGCATCTAAATCAATTCATTAGCACAAATTATTCACAAACACAACACTCATACGCTCACACACACACACACAACGCTTTATACAATTTATTACTTTAACACATACATACATTTCTGTTATACAATAATAAATGAAATTATTTTACAATTATTTTACGCACCACAAACGAAAATTAACCGAAATATTCACATTTAATAATAACTGTTGGCACAACGAACGGTCAATGTAGGTAGCCACAGTGTGATCCATATGCATCACAATCAAATGGTGACACAGAGGCACAGATTAATTAATTGCATATTTATATATTTATATTTATATTTATATTTTATTTAACTTAATTCTTTACGAATTAATATTTTTTGGTTAGTTTTTTTTTTGCAATAATTATAAATAAATTAAAAGGTACACAAGTAGATATAATAGAAGTAGCTTAAAAAATGGAAAGTTTGAAATGACAGTGATAGCTGCAGTAAAAGTACAGACCCTTCACATTAAAGTAGCATGACGTTATGCAAACATTTTTACAAGTTAAATTATATTTATATATGTATATATAAATTTCAATAAATATCAGGGATGGTGGTAAGCATATTTGTTTTTTTTTAACTCGTACCAAAAATAAAGTTAAGAAAAATTATAATTTTCAATTTTGCTTTTGTAGTGGTCCAAAAGGTAGCTATGAATGTTTAAAATTTTCTAGGTAATGAAAGCGTTTCGATTGATTTATTAATATAATTGTAAATATGTTCGCTGCTTTTTCAATTTGCATATAAAAATTTAAAAAAAAAATAAATGAAAAAAAATGTTAGGAAAATATATAAAAAAGCAAATTGCTTAAATCATTTAAAATATACTCATTTCCATCCCTCATATTTTTTTTTTAGTATTCATTTAGTAAATTTTTGACTTTTTACATAAATAAAGTTGTAGTTTTTAGATTTTTGGTAGTTTTTGTTTTTGTATACCTCATATCACCATATCCCACAGTGGTCATGGTAACCACTGCCCACCAAAATGCATCTGGTATTGACTTGAAGAAGGACATTTCGGCACCGGCTTCCGCAAAATAAACCGCAGATGAGAATAGGACAACACCTGTGTAGCGGCACAGGGCACGGGTACGTCATCGTAAATGGATATTTGTCAGTTAGTTAATCAAATCAATGCAATGTACAAAATTTTTTTTTTCAAAATGGTAAATGAATGAAGGAAACGTTATAATAATTAGTAAAATTTGATTTTTTTTCGTTTTTGTTAAAAAAGTCAAATAAAAGTATAATAAATGTTATATATTATATTTTTTAAAACAAAATACAGGGTGAGCCAAAAGAAAGCAATCAAGTATAAACATTAACAATTTTGCTATTTTGTATTGTATCTTTTCCCTGTGCGCTGCGCTGCTGTGGTATATTATTTAATAGAACTTATTATTTGGCCCACACTGTATTTACCTGCTACATTAAAATTCTGCTTGGAATATTGTTGTATTTTTTTCTTTCTTTGAATTTTCGTTTATTATTTTACATATCCGTTAAGTATAAACGAAAAGTTTATTATGAAAGAAATTGCCCATTATGAATTCATTTACTCGTATGTGCCCTGTACTTGTTCATTAGCCTCTAAAACGCTCTAGCACAGGCTGATTGAAAGCTACACTTTATTAAGCAGTGATAGTTTATGAACACAAGTTATTTGATGGAAAATAAATTTTAGATAAATCAGTATGTATATAGTTTAATAATATGTATGTATACTCGTATATAAGTAATTAACACTCTACATGAAACTGAAAGTTTTGTTTTTAAAATTTCAGCCGCAAGTTAAATCCAACATTCCCATATTAAATGTAATAAATAAAAAAAAAATAAATTAAAGATATTATAAACTTTATTTTATCATCATTTTTCTAGCTAACTAAACTACAAAAACGAATTGAAAATAAAAAATAAAAAATGTAAAATTGTTTGTGCACTTATTAACAAAGAACTAATAAACAAGAGCGATATTTGGTTGGATAGCAAGTGGGATAGATAAATTATTTTGTTGTAGTAGTAGAACGAGTACATAAAACTTTATGTGTCAAAATAATATTATTTGGCTTATTTTGAGGTTAACTAAATGTGCAACTTATAGAAAAACTTGAACTAAAATGCTGTAAAATAGTTATATATATATATCAAATTTTTTTTTCGCTAATAGTAGGCATAGTAATTTTATCATACAAATAATTTCTATAATTTATACTGAACCTTTTCTCTAGTAGTATTTTTTTCGACTAATATACTGTACGTTTCGCTTTTCTCGCTGAAAAAAGTAACTAAAGATCTTTATATAATATTTCTCTACAAAAAATAGTATTTTCGCTAACATATACTTTTAATATATGTACGTAAAATAGTATGTATATGTATGTACATAGCGTTTGCGACTTTTTAAGTTGCTATAAATTATTATTTTGAGCGTAATATATAGTATGTTCTTTTGTTTTTAATTACACGGAGCTATTTGTTTTTCGCATTTAAAATATGCATAAGTTTTAACTTATATATATATTTTTAATATATATATTTTTAATTTTTGTAACATATATATTTAGCATTACGTACAAAAACACATTAGCTAAACTCTACAGCACAGGCATTAACTCACGAAATATTTATGTATTGTTGTTATATAATAGTTTAGGTATGTATGTGAATTTATTATTAACAAAATAATGGAAAAATAGAGTGGTGTTAATGTGTGATACAATTTTGTCCGTACACTATTAGTTCTTTCTGTCCAAGTTGCAACTATTCAGCTGATTATTTTACTACTCACAGACCACCCTGTGTTGCAGCTACGAGACACATTACAGAGAGCTTTATTATTTTTATTTTATTTTTGTTTACTAGACTGTATTCGCAACTGTATTAAAATTGTTGAAAATGGAAAGAGAACACTTTTGGCGTCAATTTTGCCGAAATATTGCAAAATGACTTGAATTTATTCGATTAAGCTGAGCTACGTTGGAAGAAGTTTAAGCGGTGACAAGCATTTCCTTTCGCTCTTGTAGCGTTGCATAATCTTCTCAATTACGATCTAATATTCCAACTCTATGCCATCTGTTGTCGAAATAGGAAGGGCTTTAGCGTTGAGTATTCATTCGGTATTTTCCATATGTATTTTGTTATATTATAAATATGGCCGGTTTTTCTATTTTCCAAAGAAAAATCATTTATATTGTTATCAACAAAATAATAAACAATTTGCGGATGTCCTGTTTGCATCTTTTGGTGAGATGAAAAAATCATTTTCACAGAAGAGAAAAATTGTTCTAACTCATTCTTAGCAGCCAGATTGAAGTCTTTTTTTTAATTAAACATGATATATGTACCACCCTGTAGTGACTCTTCTCAGTGCATATTCATGTAAGAATATATAAAAATATAAATTAAATTACAAAGGACTTGACAGGGCTAATTTCGAGAAACGGAAACAGATTTTGTAATTGCATTAAATTGGCTACAACAAAGTTTGCACTGTTTGTTTGAAATTAGACAGATGGCTGGTATATTATTGGATTGTGGTGGGTCCCAAGCTCTACGCACAACCGCATGACATTCGGCTTCTAACTTTAGCTCGCCTCCAAACGGATGTTGTTGAAAAAATTAAATAAATTTTTCTAATTGTGATCGATTCTCGGCAGAGAATGTCAACCCGCCCGAGTGTACCATATTTCAGACATGAAATAAAAACTGCTCATAAAAAACCGTAAGCTATTTGGAGGCGGCTTAGTAAAGGGTTTTCTAATAAAAAACACCTTTTCGGACCGCAATACTGAAATTGGTTGAAAATATGCAGCTGTAGTGATGTGAAGAATAAAACTCGGGTACGTCGCTCAAGAACAACTGAGAATATTGCTGCTGCTGTAGCTCAAAGTGTTGAGGAAAACCCACGTTTGTCCATTCCTCGCGGTTCTTTGGAATTGGAAGAACGTTATTATATCATATTTTGTATAAAGCTTTGGTCTTAAGGCTTAAAAACTTCACTTAACAACTTCGTATCTTTGCTGATTGGGTCCTTGAATTGCATGGAAATTATCCGGAATTTCATCGAAAAATCATCTTGAGGCCCACATCTATCTCGACGGCTACGTCAATAAGCAAAACTGTCGCATATGGGAATTCTTCCTTTGGCGCTACGTGAAAGATAAGGTCTACATATCTTCCTCTTTAAATTAAAATAAACATGTGATCATTTATCTCAAAATATGTATGTAGGCCCCTCGATTTGTTGGAAAAACATTAAGACGCACACCTCAAATCAGAGGAGAAGTTCGGCTGAAAATCGCAAAAATGTGCATTGTGTCAGGCAAATCCAAAAAAAAAAAAAAAATTTATGTGACATCGGTCACAACTAGAGAGCAGTCAGTTATATTAAGTCTTCGTGTCAAGTTGTTATATGGTCTGTATTTTGTATTAAAACAGTAGTAAAGTGATAATATAAACAATTAGTATTTGTAAAAGCTGGGCTAAGTTATTTTAGTTAGTTGATTAGTAATATTTACTAAGTGCACAACTAATTAATGTTTTTGTTATTATTTTTTTAATCATACATAGTAAAGTTGATGAAAGGGATGGTAAATAGAAGGAACGATATTAAAAATTTTTGTATATAAAACATACAAAGTTATTTAAGGTGAATATGAAATAAATTAATTTCTTTATTTTTCATTTTTTAAGTATTAAATATATTTTTTACTTTTACATTGTTATTATTTTTTAATTTATTTCTTATTATTGTTTAATTTTATTTTTTATTATTTTCTGATTTTATTTTTTTATTTTCTATTGTTCTTTTATTTTATTTTTTATTTCTAAATATTAAATTTATTTTTTAGTTTCATTTATTTTATTATATTTAATTTTATTTTTTTTTTAGTTTTTAATTTTTTTTTCTATTTATTTATCTTTTATATTTTTATTATTTTTTAAATATATTTCTTACTCATATATTTATTATATTTTTTATTTTTAATTTTTGTTTAATTTTTTTATTATTTTTTAATTTATTTATTCTATGTTTTATTTTCAAAGTTTTAAATATATTTTTTATTGGATTTTTATTTTTTAATTTTATATTATTTATTATTTTTGAAAATAATTTTTCATATATTTAATTTATTTTTTCTTTATTTTTATTACCTTTATTTTTAGTATTTATTTTTTTATTTTCTAAGTATTAAATATATATTTTCTTTATATCTTTTATTTATTTTTTAAATTTATTTTTATTTTTATTACTTATATTTCAGTTTTATATTTTTTATTATTGTATTTTATTGTTTAATTTAATTTTTATACATTTTACTATTTTTTAATCAATTTTTTTATTTTTTTATTTATAAGTATTAAATATGTTTTTTTACTTTTATATTATTTATTTCTTAATATTTTTTAAATTTGTTATTATTCTTTTGTTTTTACTTTTTTCTTTTATATTATTCATAATTTTTGTCTTTTATATTTATTATTATGGTTTAAATTAATTTTTATGTTTTTTTATTATTTTTTAATTAAACTTTTTAATTTTTTATTTTCTATATATTTTATGTATATATTTTTACTTTAATATTTCTAATTATTTTTAAAATTTATTATTATTATTTTGTTTTTATTTTGTTTCTTTATGAAAAATACATTATTTTTTTGTGTATTTTATATATTTTATTATTGCTTAATTTAGTTTTTTATTATTTTTTTTCTTTTTTTTCTTTTCTAAGTATTAAACGTATTTTTTGCTTTTGTATTTTTTTAATATTTTTATATTTTTCATTGTTTTTTAATTTAATTATTAATATTTTTTAATTTTATTTAATATTTTATTTTCTAAGTATTAAATATCATTTTTAATTTTATAATTTTTATTAATTTTTAAATTTTTAATTTTATATTATTTATTATTTTTTAATTTTTTTTTTATTTTTTATTACTTTTTAAATCATTGTTATTTTATTTTTCATTATTTTTTTGTGTCTTTTATATATTTTATTATTGCTTAATTAAATTTTTTATTATTTTTTTTCTATTTTTTATTTTCTAAGTATTAAACGTATTTTTGGCTTTTGTATTTTTTTTTATTATTTGTTAAATATATTTTTTGCTTTTTTGTTTTTGTTATTTCTTAATTTTATTTTATTATTTTTTCTTTTATTTTTAATGTATTTTTTCCTTAATATTTTTTATTGTTTTTTAATTTAAAATATTTTTAATTATTATTATTTTTTAATTTTATTTAATTTTTTATTTTCTAAGTATTAAATATCATTTTTAATTTTATAATTTTTATTAATTTTTAAATTAATGTTTTTGCTGTTATATTATTTATTATTTTTTAATTTTATTTTTTTTTATTATTTTTTAAATATATTATTATAATTTTATTTATCATTATTTTTCTCAAATAATATTTACACCTTTGACTATCACAATATTTTGCATACCGTCCCTCTATCCACCATGCCTTTCCCAACTGTTTGATTGTTTCTCTTTTGTTTAACATATTTTTTTGTTGTTTTTTTGTTTTTTTGAAGGCAACTAGTAGAGGCTGATAGCAACTAAACAATTACGACGATGGTTAAAACGACAATTTTTAATGTTTGTATGTATGTAGTAACTATGTATATAACTGTATATAATTATACAACATTGACGAAGACTAGCTGTTTGGTTTTTGTTTCATATCGAAACAAAAACAAAAAAAGACTAACTATATGTAACGATAAAGATTAGCAACATGAGACATAACGGTGAAACTACATTTACTACATTTCGCAAAAAAAAAAAAAAAACAAAAAGAAAACGAACGAACGAACGTTTTATTTTAGCACAATATTTAGATACATATTTATTATGTAGTATGCATGTACAAATGTAATTTTTGTAAGTATGACAGACGTAGAGAATACATATTTGTTTATGGTAAAACTTGAACGCAACAACACAATCAAACTTTTGTTAGGCCACAAAACTTTTCATTACACAAATGAAAGCAAAATATATATATATATATTCTTTTTTTTTTTTTTGGTATAATTTTTTTTTTGCTGTTGTTGTTGGTTGTGTTGTGATTTGAGCACAATAGCAGTCGACAGAATTTGCAATTTTAAGCATTTAAATTGATGGACGAATGCCCTAAAAAAAAATCATACAGAGGGTATTGTGAATATGTCAATTAGGGCAGTTGCAGTGCGTACCGTTGTTTTTTTTACAAAGGATAGTGAGGGAGGCGGGGGCGTGACAGAAATAGAAGTGGCAAAAATATTGAAATAAAAAAAAATTCACTTTACATATAGGTATGCACATACTCGTATGCAATCAATGCAGTGTTAAGGTGAATTAGAGAAATTGTGGTGGGGGGTGAGCAAGGCAATATAAAAATTATACATACATACATATCTCTATAGTGATATTAGTGAAAGATAATAAAAGTTAAGAAAAAAATGCATAATAAATATAAAATGTGTTTGCTTAAATACTTAACAATCGCGAATTTTTTATATTTATGTTGTAAAATTCGAATAAATACTTACATATGTATATAAATATAATATAATATAAATATAAATATAATAAATATGTTAATGTAATGTATAAAATATGGCTTAAAAATTATTTACTATAATATCAATGTATATTTGATGCGCTTTATGTAAATAATTTGATTTTTTTTAATCATATACGAGGGGGTTAACAAAACTACGGTCAGTTGTTGTCTTTCAATTTGTTTTTGTTAAATCTAAAAATACCAAATCCTTTGCAATTACTTCATTAGCCTTCCCTTCAAATTTTAGAACGGTCGCTTAAAATGGAGACGAGGAAACGCAAGATAGCTGAGGATAGGTCAGACGAAATTCCACCACCAACGCAAACAGAAATTAACCATGTGATTCTCTTCGGCTTTCGGCGTAATTTACAGCCAATACAAATATTCATTGCATATGTACGATTGCGCCGTCTTTTAAGACTATTTTTAAGTAGCTCCGAAGATTCCAGATCGGACATTTTTCCGTAGAGGACGAGCCCCGAGAAGGTCGACTAAAATCTTCCACTGATGACGTCACTGTAGCTCTGGTGAAGTCTAAAATTGACGAAGACACAGAAACCAAACAGCAGTCCATGGTATGGAGCCCAATGGGGGCAAACCCACCCGTAAAATCTAAGCAAGAAAAATCAACAGCAAAAGTAATGATGTCAGTTTACTTCACCCGATCTAAAATCGTAGCTGCTATTCCACTGGAAAAGGGTCAGACGGTAACCGCAAATCGGTACACCGAGGAGTGCTTACCAAAAGTTTTCAAAATTTTGTTGGAAAACACGAAGAAAGAGGATTTGCAGCGCTACTTTTTACATCATGACTACGTGCCATCCCACACTGCTGAAATAACGAGTAATTTTATTGCGATTTCTGGGATCGAAGAAATACGTCCAGCACCTTATCCCCGGATTTCTGGTTATTTCCAAAAATTAAAAAAGATTTAACAGAAAAGGTAAGGCAAGGAAGAGATAATTAATGCGGTTAATGCTGAACTTTTTAAGGTTAAAAGGCAATATTTTGAAGACTGTTTACAGAAGTGGATCTATAGGCTTAAGAAATGCATTGAAATCAAAGGCAATTATGTAGAGAAGATAAAAAAGGACAAATATTACGAATAAATACAAAAAAAATTTTTTTTTTTAATTTTTCTTTTAAACTTATCGAATCTTACTTAATCCCCTCATATAAAATATTCGTAAGAAATGTTTATATTTGAAAGAGTCAAGCAGTCCATAAGCAAAGAGAAATAATGCCTTTGCAGACATTCAAGGCACCGGTATAATCGCCCAGGAGAGATCGATGATCGATGATTCCGTACCACGTTTAGTCTAGTGGATAATGCGTATGCTCAGAGACGACGTAAAGTGTACCGAAGAAGACACAAATGAGTTTATCCTCCATAGCGCGCAACATTTGGAGCTGTGCTCAATAACTTCATGGAATATTTTCGGAAGGATCTTGTTTTGCTGGCTTACAAAATTCAACTTGTACAAGATTTACCTCAAGGGCGTCACACGAGATTGACGATTTTGATAAGAAAATTTGTTTCAGCGATGAAGCTCACTCCTGAATTGGAGGCTGTTGATGTGTCAACGAAACAATCAATTTATGGAAGGAAACTTTTATTTGAGCGCATTAGCTCGCATCATGGGGAAGTGTCTATTATTTATGGGTATTCAGTTACCACCGGATGAAAGTTGACTACCCATAGAGGAATGAAATTACATTCGAGAGATGTAGACGAAACCAAGAAAGTCCTCTGAATGAAGAAATCTAAAAAAGAACCAGATCAATTAATTGGAAAGACCTGGTGTTCCATCAGGAAAAAGTCAGACACCACATCTCTTTGAGAACACATCAAAAATTGCACACCTTTAAATTCGGAATTAATGCCGCGTCCATCATAGAAGTAGTCACAACTTAACGTCATTAGAATACCATATTTAGTTCACCTTTCGATTCCGACCACTCACACATTTTGAGGACTACGACTTAGAGGCATTAGTGCACATTTGGCTTGTAGGGGGAGAGAAATTCTGTCTTCGCTTGCCGGGTGAGTGTTAATCGAGGAGAACCCGCATCAGAGAAAATTGTCCTCCTCGATGGAAGGGCAAGAGTATATGACAAATGGTGCCTTTTATGAGCACCTAGAATGTATCTGTGACCGCTGCGCTCTCCACGTAGTAAAAATTGTGCTGGACACTTTTAATTCCAGTATGTACACTGGGCCGGAACACATGATGTAGACTCGGATTCTTGTTTTGTCGCAGCGAAGTTGCACTCGCCAATCCGTACATTGGTCTACGATTGAAATGGTTCATGAAAATAAGAGCTGATAATATGAGGACGGAGAGAACGCAACGTTGCGATCGACTTCATATCTGGGTCGTCTAGCAGAGATTTGAAGAGGGAACGATGACTCATTTGTAGACAGAATATGAGAGCTCTTTTTCCAAATTTGACAGGGTAGCGAAGTGAATAGGTCAGTTAGTGAACGCGGAACGACACGAATCATTTTATAATATTGAGCAAACAATCCGGGCACCCCTGTTTTTGCACCCACGTTAGCATTAATACCAATAATAATGTAAGACACGAGACTTACAAGCTGATCTTTTGTACGCAATAAGCGAGTAAATTACTCTTTTGACGGAGAATGGTTAAGCCTTACAAGTCATTCTTCATCTCGTTCTGTTGTTCGGGTGCAGAAAGATGAGTCGGCATGAGGAGCTTACGAGAGAAAGGTTTTGCGAACGATTTTCGACGATAATGACATAGTTCAGCGAATGAAGAGATCCGAGTGGATTAAAACATTACTGCTTTGAAAATTTTCGACGTAGTAACCGCCGGTGGAAAAAGAGGAAGACCTTCACTTCGAAGGAAGAGAAGTATACCTTGAGCCGATCTCTTTAAAGCCTCTTTGCTATTTGGCTGATATGTTGGGGTAAACTTCTTCTTCATCTGTAGCTTCACAAACGTTTGTCGGCTTGGGCCGAGAACAAAGAATTTTGCCAAACTCCTTTCTTCCGTTAGTTATTTAGATAAAGATCCGAAAAATTCTACACCCAACTCCCTCTCTATACGTACTGCTGCGGAATAGATGATTGGATGCGATCACCCCTAATCAGTGGAGCTACGAGGAGTGCCACGTAGTGCCAGCTGTGGAATACGCCAACTGTAACGCGTTATATAATGTGTTATACAATGGGTAGAAAAGGAAGGAAGGTAGATGGCTCCTCAAGAAAAGGAATAAAGTGTTAGAAAGGTGTTTGTGCGAAAAACTTGTGAAGCTAGCAAGCAAGAATGTTGTCCGAAAATTATATCAAAAAATTAGGCAGCCTGTTAACGGTTTCAAGAACGGGGCTAGTTCCTGCAAAGACGGTGAAGCAAATCTATTAGCAGATGCATAGTATGTACTAGAGATCGAACGAGAGCTCTTCTCTGTGCTGATAAAAAACGGCTTCGATGGAGACTTTGAGAAAGAAGGATCACGATCTAGATATGCACAGAGACGTTGATATTGCCTCTTGTCACTTCTTTATATCGAAACGATGTAAGAATATCAGTTAAGCGGTTTAAAAACATAAAAGCCATGCAGCTGATGCTATACTAGCTGAGCTGATCAAGGCGGAAGGTGAAGGGCTAGTGGAGTGCATGTACCAGCTCGCTGTTTGGTCTGATGAATATATGCACGAAGATTCCAAATTTAGTGTATCCAAAAGAAACGAATAAACGGCTATCTGTACAGTGAGATAAGTTTTCTCAAAGTTGCATATAACGCCCTATAGACAGTGATGTCTGAAAAACTGGAGCCCTCTATGAATCAATTGACTTCACAAATCCATCGTTGACTAGATTTTTTTCAGCACATCAAATTCTAAAAAAGATCTTCGGTAAGCAAATCCATACAAAGAACCTATGCGTTGACTTTGGAGTCGTCTTTGATAGGACGAAACGAAGCTAGAAATACGAAGCCATGTCTAAATTTGGGATCATCGCAAAACTCATACTGTAAAATGTCGTTGAGCACAATCTTCAGATCAGTTCCAATTTGGAAAGACCACTTCGAGCGGTTATACACAAAATGATTCGCTATCGTGCGACATTTTCAATTTGATGCTATAGAGAGGATGCGCGCTACTGATCTGAATCGCCACGGCAACATATACATTAACGATACGACGCTTTTGACGTACGCAGATGATGATGACATCATTTGCCGTAAGACGAGGGCCAACTTCTGCAGATTAGAGACGAAGGCAAAAGAGGTCGGTCTAGCAGTGAACGAGGACAAAGCAAAGGTCCTCTTGGTAACAAACGAAAAATTGGACATACTAGAACCCATGCGCCTGTGGGTGGCCATTACTTCGTTGTTATAATTAGACTTTATCTTATTAGAAACCAGCATTAACACCACCATTAGTTGATGCTTAGAGAGCAAAGGAAGAATTATTCGTGCCAACAGCTGCTACTTTGGTTTCGGTAGGCAAAAGAAAAGTAGATCTTCCTCTCAGTGAAGTAAAATCAAACTTTATAAATCTCTCATCACACCCATACTTTTGGATGGTACAGAAACGTGGCTGACGACGAACATAGATGAGAATGGTCTAGGAGCCTTCGAGAGCTCTATTCCATGGCTCGAACAGTATACCCGTAAGGTAAAGGTATCGAAGAAGATAGACCTGCAAACTGTATGAGCTAATCTACTGGTAAACGTTAAATTTAAAAATATTTAAAAGTATACCAAAGTGAGTGAATACTTGATTTAAAGAAAGTACAGATGAAATGTATATGTTATTGTTAAGAAAATTTTAATTTTTTTTTTACAATAATATAATATTAATCTAAAACCCATATTATTCTATTATAGATAACAATATATTGGTAATCTAAGCTTAAACTTAATGAATTTTATTACACATTTTTTTTATACTTAAATTCCTTATATAAAACTAGATGCTTTTATATGGAGTTTCAATCGATTCATTTTCATTTCAATTAGATTTTCGAAATTTAAAATATGTATCAAAATACTCTTGATTGATTCAAAACGCATTTAATTTACGTCAAAACTTAGTTTAGTTTTTTTAATTAAATTGATGATTTATTAGCATTTCGACTTTTAGTATTCTTAGCTAATCTTCTATTAATAGACAATGGACCAACATTTTTGCTGCGTGATATGTTATGAGTAATATAATATATGAATATTCGGAGTGCTGATTTCAGATCTAAAATCAATTTGTTTTTGAGATATATTTAAAACGCGATTTTTAAGAAAAATCTACTTTGTTTTAGAAGAAGATTTGTCTGCTTTCAATAATTTTATTTATTATATTTGTATTTTTAATAATTAATATTTTATAAAAAAATATTTTATACTAACAATTTACTGTATTAAAGAATTTCGGCAATTTTCATAACATCGCAATTGTAACGTCATTACCAGTGACCCCTCGGAAAAAAGTCAAACTCATAGGTGTACCGTTCGAAGTGAAAAATGAAGTAGAATTTAGGAGAACGAAAAAAATAATCTACATTGAAAATAGTATTTTCGGCAGAATTAAAACTATTAAAATTTTGGTCAAATTTGCTCGACGTTTTTTAAACCCTAATTAAGCAACATCTTAGGCGGTCAAAGTCTTTCACGAAAATTTCAACAAGAATGCTATTAAGACAGCAGTCAGCATTTTTTTATTTCTATTCTAAAAGAATAGGTCTTCAAAATTTCAGTTTCCAATTCGACATATTTTAGAAGCTAGAGCAGTTTAAGTGGCCGAGCGTCGGGCAGGTTGGAATGCTGGACCGAAAACTTTGAAGCGTGTTTACATTTTTACAAGTCTTAGAAAGTCTTAATAGCAAAAAGAACATAGGTATAATCGAAAAAAAAGTGATCTAATTTCTAAAAAAGTTGGACAAAAGTATTATTCAAACTTTTTTTTTCCAACTTGAAGTGATTGTTTTTCAATAAATAATAAACTTCTTCGGAATTTTTTTAGTTCATATAGAAAATCACACATAAAAATTAAAAACAAATTGGCTCAACTGCTTCAGATGCTACGCATGATCTCCATCACCGGCACCGTTTCACGAGTTCAGACTGCAGCCGCTTCAGAAAATTCATCAAAGCATTGGAAAATTCCTTTATTTATTTTATTTAATAATAAAAATGTTTTTTTGAAGCTTAAATATAGAGTATTATGGTATGAAAATTTCGTTTACCACAATAATTTCCATACCTTTTAAAATAATTGCTGATAATTCCGATTCTAAAGGAGACTACTGCTTTAAGGACAAATGCACCATTTGAATCCATATTTATTCACACTCTAGGTAAACGTATAAGATTTTTAACTCGCAGTCGCAGAATAATAAAAATGTGATGTTCGCTTGCTACGCACGATCTAAGCTTATATCCAAATCATATCAATTTTTGTCATTCCGTCGGTGATCCCTTTCCCTTTTTTAAATAGGTGGGTCTCTGTTTCACATGCCCAAGAGAAGAGCAGTTTTCCTGCCGATCCGATTTTGAAGTATCGAACCATAAATCATTTTTTTTGAACAGTTCGGTCCCTGGTTCACGATTCGGAGAGAAGAGGTGTCCTCCAGTGAATCTAAGAAAAAGCCACCTATGCACGAAATTCAAGTAAGAATAACTATAAATACAATATTCCCCTACTTCCCGGAGAAAAGAGTAGCCACCTATATAATGATGTTTCGTATAAACCTTTCCTGGAACTATAGAAACAATCTGACACAATTTCAAGTCGATCAGTCGGTAACATCTATATGAGTATATATTGTTGTGATTGAAACAAAAAAATCTCCACTCGACTCCACGCGAATGGCATCGTATGAGCGTACACTTCCAAAAACTGTAGGTATATCCGAAACTTTTATTCTGATCGACTTAAAAATTTTCAATAATATTCTCGAGTTGTTGTAGAATTTCATGTAACCATGTAACCGCTTAGGAAAACCAACCACAACTTATCAAAAAATTTTCTTTGCATAACTTGGCTTATGAGGTCTGGTTTTAATGCTCCAACAAAACTCGGCCATCATGTATTGTTATTCCAGTGACCCAGGTAACGTACTTTTATAGTTCAAGTGCCTTGATGAACCATTCCATTTGTTCTTTTATCAAATCACAGAGAAAACTTCTTCAAATGTCTGTGAAGAATATGTATGATGTGTTTTAAAGAATCACCATCCTTGTTCAGAGCTTTGTTCTCCAAACAAATTTGTAAAGCAAGTTTATTTTGTGTAGACTACTTGTGGTCTAAGAAGAAAATTCATAATTTTGAAACCAAACAAAAAATCGTCATCTTCAGTTAAAGAAAGAAAGTAAGTCATTATCTCCGTTACGATAGTATGAAATTTATGTATTTGATATTAAAAGATTTCTTGCTTTAGCCAAGAAATTATAAACACCGATGCTTCTGTTTTGGTTAATGTACAGTTGGGCTCGTTTTCACAGATTTTTCTTAGAGTAGACATTCACAAGAAAATTTTATTTAACGATGAAGCTCACTCTTGGTTGAATGGGTATGTTAATAAACATTTGGAGTGATGATAATCCACAACGTCGGTTTATGCTCCAAAAGTCATTGTTTAATGTGCTCTATGAGTAGAGAGAATTATTGGTCAAAATTTGTTCAAAAATGAAGTGATCATAATGTAAAGGTCAATAGGGAACGCTATAAAGCCATGACTAATGACTTTTTCATATCTCAACTGAAAGATTTTGATGTGTATGATTTTTGGCTCCAACCTGACGGCTGCAGCTAAACAGCCAAGGAAATAATTAATTTGTTGAAGGAAACTTTTGGTGAACGAGTTTGCTGGAATGTGGGTCTGTTTCGTGGCCTCCAAGATCGTACGATTTAACAACTATTTTTGTGGGTTATGTGAGGTCGTTTGTCTATGCAGATAATTCTGAGACGTTTAACGCCTCGGAAGAGAATATTCGACGTTTTATTGCTAACTTACGGTGCTAATTGTTACAAAAACTGATCGAAAATTTGGTCTCTCGGATCAGCTGCGACGTTCACTTGCCCAAAATCATTTTTAAACTATAATGACAAAATATTATCTTTATAATAAAGCTACTTATAATATTATATTGAAAAAAAAAAAAAAATTCAAAAATTATTTTATAATTAACTCCACTTCAAAACTACTCCAGAATAAGCTCTTTCACTGATCAGCAGTCTAAATTGAAATGAAAAGAATTGATTGAGTATTTTCACTGGTGAATTTGTTTCCTTCAGCATTAAATTAATGAATTAATTAGTATGTAGTTAGACCTTAAAAATACCAACTTAATTATAAATATATGAACTTACATATATATATAATATATGTAAGCTTAATTTTTTTAGTGAAAAGAGTATATTGCGCGTTATTGAAGAAGACAGTAGAGAGAGAGATATATAGAGAGATCAATGCCACAGACAGGGTTAAAGGTTTAATTGATTAGTAGTACACTATAGAAAAATTCTCTACAGACAATAGGGTTGGGGGAGAAAATGAATTTTGAAATGAGATCGATTAATTATACTATCTACTTATTTAATATGAAGAGCGTAATGTCAACGACACAGGTATATGGTATAATATTCTCAAAATAAAAGGACAAACACAATTAGTAGTATATTTAGTAGTATCTATTTTTAGAAAACCAATTAAGTAGTAAAAAAATATCGTATGCATGCAATTACGCCCAACTGAGACTACATTGAAAATATTTTTTTGTAAACACTATTAGGTTCTTTTAGGATATTTTTGGAATATTTAATACAAAATTAGAAATTTTAGAAAAATTCGTCAATTTGAAGACACACATGTATACATATAAAAATGTACGAAAGGGCGAATTTTTTTTTTTTGAGTTACATTTCCCTCAAGAAAATTCCTTTGACATAAACACAATACAAACTGCTACAGTTTTTTTTTTTTAGTTTTAATTTTTAATATTTTGTTTTTTTTTTTTTTGGTTTTTGTAGGGGCAACAATTTCAATTATAAATTTTACCTTAAAATTGCAAACGGACTGCTGGACGAATATAAATTCGTTTTACTCTGTCAAAGTATATCAGGAGCAATAGACTAAAATTCGAGTAAATTTCTATATATTTACTTCTCAGGAATCGAAATGCTTGCTTGATTTTTTTTAAAGTATAGCATACTTTTAGGGGCTACCAAACGTGGTATGCTTTGAACTACTCTTACTGGAGGTACATATGTATATATGTATGTGGTAAAGAGTTATGAATGTACGAAGGGGCCTCAATGGACGGTTGGAAAAAAATTAATATAAATTTATGTATGTGGTTTAACGCTGTGGATTTTTTGTACTATGGTTTCATACGTTGCAAACTTTCAGGTACCAAAAATATATGTATGTAATATGTATGTATATGCTAACTATATTTTTGTTGTGCTTTATTTTTATTTTTATTTTTTTTTTAAATTACTTATAAATAGATGAGTTAGTACCTATGAAACACTACTACACATACATACATATGTATGTATGTAGGTATGTATTGCTCACCTAAAACTTTGCTGGCTTTATAAGTACAATATATGTCTATATACTATATAGTATATGTATATATGCATATGTAAATACCTAATACCTACACCTAAAACTAACACCTATACACACACACACACTCAATTAATTAAATATCGTAAATACTCTCTATACACTGTTGTATAAATATATTTGTAAATATGCAATATTGATTTAATTATTTATATATATAAATATTTTTTTTTTGCTTTGGTAAATATTTAGTATAAAAAACTCACATTTATAACTATAAATTGTACAAAAAATTACAAGTAATCATTTGTTAATTACTTTACGACGTCAAAAAATATCAAAAAAAAAAAAAAAAAAAATCATCTTAACTGCGTGTGCGGGCAAGTGTTGGGAAGCACTTTTGAAAGCACTTTGTGGAGTACTTTGGAAAGTACTTTCCCAAGCGCTACTTGTTTACATTGTTAAATTCATTTCTAGTTTTATTATGTCTTAATTACTTGCTTGCTACATTTGTTTTTTTTTTTTTTTTTACTATTTTAAACTCTAAGGTACAGTACAAATAGATCTTCATTTTTTACTTTTGTTTCGCCATCTTTTCTATTTTTAAGTTTACTATATTTTTGATATTTATAGAAAAAAAGCGGTAATTTTTTTTTAGGAAAATATATATATATTGGGAAATTAAAGTGTTTTTGTTTATTTTTTTTTTATAGATTTCTTTTCAAGCATAGAGTGGAGTTTGAGGGGCGAGGGGGGGAAGGGAAACGAAAGTATGGTTTTGAAATAAATTATTTGGAAAAAAGTGCATGTGTTTCTTGGAGTTTCTGGTTTAATTACTTTTAAATAAATGTAGAGTTTTGTTTTTTGTTTTTTTTTTTTATTAAAAATTCTTACTTTTCTTTTGATAATCAGTAAAAAGCTCAAAATCTGCAAAGACTCGGTTCAAGGTGAGATACCTCAATATTTTAGCTTTAAACCTTTGCGTTTTTGAAAGAGAGGAAATTCATTTTCGTAAAGCATATATTTTGCTTATATCTTTTGAACAGCTGTATATTTCTTTTGAAGTTTTTAAATTTAATAAACAAAAAATTAAAAACTAAAACTACAATCAGCTCCCTTATTAAGATTTTTATAATTAAAAAAAAATTAAAATGCTGAAAATAATTAATAATTAAGAAAATGTAAATAATATATATGTATATATTAAAATATATATTTTTTTCAAAGTTTTCATTTTTATTTTTTTTACTATTTTTCATTTTTTATATTTAAAATATATATTTCTTGAAATTATATATTTATATATACACTTACATTTTCCCAAGTTCCTATGTGAAGCATAAATAAATATGCTAATATGGAATTTTTTCCCAATAAGTATAAATATACATTTATTTTTAATTATTTATGCAATTTGAAAATAAATTATAAATAAAAACTCTATTTAAGTTATTTTCGGTTTTAAAATTTGTACCTTTTTCCAGCAATAATTAATATGCTGCAATAAAAAACTTTAAATTTAATTTCAATTTTATTTTTTTAAATTTGAAATTTTTTCAACAAATTGGAAAATAAGTTTCAAGTTAAAAAAATATTCAACATTTTCGTTGATATTTTTTTATAATGTAAGAAAAATTAAGATAATTAAATAAATTATTTAATAATATTTTTGTTTAAAACTTCAACATTCAACTTTAAGAGTTCTAAAAAGTAAATAAAATGTTGGAAAAATAAAACCAATTCCTTTAATTTTTTTGCCTATGTTTTTTACAATTTATTGAGGTTACTGTCTTTCTTATTTATCTCAATTAAACAATTAAATAAGTAAATATTCTAATATAAATGTATCTTTTTTTGAAACTTCGATTTCTTTAAAGTAAATTTTAAAATAAGAACTTTGAATCAAATTTGCTTCGACAATAAGTAAGTATAAAAAATTACTTTAAATAAATATTAAATAAAAAAATTAAAAATTTTATTTTTTTTTTAATTTTAATGAAAAAATTTAAAATTCAGGAAAAAAAAAATATTTTTTATATATTATTTATATTATATATCTGAAAATTGTATGCTTATATTTTACTTAAGAGTCTGCTAATATATAATTTTCTCTGATAGGGTAGCAGATCTTGAAAAAATTTAAAAATTTTCTGAAAGTAGCTTTTCATTTAAAACTCTTTCTGAAATTGGAAACTCAACACTCTTAAAAAAAATTACAAATTTAAAAGTAAAACTGAATTATTTAGTTTATAGAATTATTTATAATTTCCATAACTTGATAAAAAAATGAATAAAATACTGAAATAAAATAATGGAATTTTTAAACTTTATTTAAATATAAAATAGTATACATCAGGAATTTAAAAAAAAATCTATAAGTTCCTACTGATATTTTTCGTAAATTTTTAAAATTGGTGTACTTTTTGTATTAAAACTAATATTTTTTTTTAATATTTTATTTGCTCTCTCAATTTTGTTTGTTAAACTTTTTATAACTAAAAAATTAACTTATGAAAGTCTTTTATAAAGCTCAAAATTTTTGGAAAGAAAATTTTAAAGTTTGATACAAAACTCAATCTATTATATAATTAAATAATTTTGAAAATCTTTGCTCAAACAAAACTCAATCTAAAAATTGTTTTTTTGAATTTTGAAATTTGCAGTTAAGAAAAATGTTGTTTAAACGGATTTTTTATTTTTTTATTCAAAGCTTATAGATTTAAAAAAATTATAGTTATTAAAATTTTTTGTAAAAAATAGTATAATTATTAAATTCTATAAAAAAGCATAATAAAAAATGTTTCGTAATGTTTTTTTAATTTTAATAAAAAAAACTTCTTTTGACTTTTTTATTTGAGTGCTATTAATTTTGCATAAAGTATTGATTTATCGAAATTTAAATATTTTGCATTCAAAACCTTTATTTTAGCATAAATTTTTAATTTTATCATACATTTTTTTCATTTTTAAAAAACCCAAAATTTGAACGTTGAGCTTTTTTATATTCCATTTTTCTTATTTTCTATTATTAATTTTTTATTTTTCTAGTTTTTACTTTTCTTTTTATTTAATGCTGTCTTATATGATTTTTGATACCTTTATAGCATTTGTCGGGTTCTTTACCCTTAAAGCTTTCATTCATTGCACCTGAGCTTTTTACTGATTTTCATGAATAATAAACTTTTTGACCAAAAATTACGATTAAACTTTCAAAAAATTTTTTCTTTAAAATCTTTTTTTTACTCAAGAAAATAGCGTATTGAAAAGAAGAAACTATGAGTTTTAAAAAATTATTTGGACCTCAGAAAGTGGATTTTGTATTTTTGTTTTTTGTTTTTTTTTTTTTTTTTTTTGGAGGGACACCCTGTGTGTATTTTTGCGTGTTTCTTTTGACTATTTATCATTATGTCATTAGGTTTAAATTTAATTTCTTTTTTTTTTTAGCTTGCTATGTGTATGTGCGTGTGTTGTGGGCTTGGCATGGGGGTATAGATCATTAGAATGTCATTGTGCGCGGTTTTTGGTGGTAATAGTAGTAGTTTAGTAGTAGTTGTTTTTGTTGATTTTGGTTGGTATTTGGTAGTAGCAGAAAGAGTAGTAGGTTAAATGTTGGCATTTCAAGAGGGTTAAGTGTGGGTGTATGTATGAATAGTTTTTTTTTTGGTAATATATGTTTTTTTTGTATTTGTTGTTGTTTTTGAATATATTTTTTGTTTTGTTTTGTGTATTATTTTGGTTTTGTATTGCTTTTTTGTCGTGAGGAACTTACCTATAAATAAGAAAAATATAAGTAAACCTAATTCCCGCATTGAGGCTTTCAGAGTTCGTCCTAAAATTTGTAAACCCTTCGAATGCCTAGATAACTTAAATATTCGAAATACTCGAACTAATCGTATCACTCGTAATATTGCCAAGGACATAGCCTGATTCGATGACTTGTCCTAAAAAATTATAATCGGTATGGTATGTTTTCAATAAACAAATATACTTTTTGGTATAATTTTTAATTATTGTTATTTTTTTTTTGTTTTTAATTTTTAATTTTTTTTTTGGTATGTTAATAAATATGTTTTAATATATTGTAGTTTAAAATAAAGTATTTATTTATATATATGTATGTATATAAAGACATGTATTTGTATTTTGTATAGTAATATATATATATATGTATATGTGTATTCGAACAATCAATAACAAACATAAACAATAAATATATATATATCTATATAAATATATTTATATGTATTGTAGTAGATATTAACAAATAGCGGTGGGTATTGGTTAGTAAATGGTTAGTAATACATATTTGAAAATGTTAGTCAAAAATTAAGGAAAAATTTATATTTTTAAACATTTTTTTTTGTATATTTTTGTTTGTCTATAGGAAAAGAGCAAGTTACAGTTTGTGTATATATGTATTTGCTAATGAGTATTCATGTTTACATACAAGTATATTTGTGTATTTGTATATACGTGTAGGTATACGCAAAAGCAAATGCATTTTTTTATTTTAAATAATTTTTTATAAGCCGGAAAAAAACAAAACTAAAATAGAAATAAAATAAAAAAATGCTAATATTTATATAATTATTAGGTTAAGCTTTTATATCTTAAATATAACAAAAGAATAAAATAATAATACTATTTTTTTTTATTTTTTATTAGCAAAATAAATTTTATTTTTTTTTTAATTAAAAATATTTTTAATTTAGTTTTTTGTTTTAAATAAAAATTTTTATTTTTTTAATTAAAAAAAAGTTTCTTAGTATATTGTTAAAAAAAAAAAAAAATTGACGCGAATTTTCAAATTAGAAAAATATAAAAATTTGTTTTTGTTGCTCAATATGAAATTCACGATGTGGCCGCATATTTTTAAAATTACTTAATTAAAAAATAATTTTTTTTTTCAAATAATATTTATTTTTGTGTGTCAAAAATGCTTTTCGATTTTATTTATATTTAATTTTAAAGTGTATTATTGTCATTAATAATGCTTCTTAGCGTTTCTAAATAATTTAATTTGTTTTAAACATATTTTCAAGCAATAAATAATTATCTAATAATAATACTATTAATACAAATTAAAAAATAAATAAATAAATAAATAAATCGTGTATAGAGTGTTCGAAAAAATTTCTCACACAAGAAAACATACCTGTGGACTGACTGGCGCTTTTGGAAGATTTAACGTATCCTCCTCTTCGGCGACGACGGTCGCCAATGTTATAAAATACGGAATGATGGCGATTATGTCGATAACATTCATGACATCCCTGCAGAAATGTAACTTATTCGGACATGCGAGGAACCTTTAAAGCGAAGAGAATGTGAGAGTATGAGAGAGTGACGGAAAGAAAAAGAGCGATGTAATTAACAGCATGTATAGATGGTAACCGGTAATGAGTGAGAAAAGTTAATATCTCATGAGTATCCATGAAAGAATTATATAAAAATGATAAAAAAAAAAATAAAATTAAATTATGAAAAGAAAAACAAATAAAATAATGGATACATAAATAATGCGTGGGACATTTTAAATTGAATTGAGAATTTTAAATAATTTTTAATTGATAGATGAAATTAATAACAAAAAATTAAGTATGTACTCATAAAAAAAATATCAATCAATTAAAAAAAAATGTTTGGTGAGAGCGAAATGCGTTTTGAAAATTTGTTTAAAAATAAGAGAGTCATAAAATATGCACTAGGGACATATTAAGTTTGAAATATTTCCGATAACAGTGGTTAATATTAAAAACTTAAAATGAATAAAAAAATTGGTAAAAATTGGGAAAAGATTTTGCTTAATATACTAAGTATTTCTCAAGACTAAAAATAATACGCCATTTTAATTATGCTGTTGTTTGTACATAATTTTTTTTTTCTTTACTATATGACTATTTTTAATCTTAATGCTGGTATTTTGTTTAGAAATTTAATAAAACACTTTGATTTTAAACATTTTTTAGTTGCTATAAAATTCTCATAATTTATATATTTTTTTTTTAAATAATTTTCTATACTATTTTCACTTACCTGACTGTGAGTTCAAATGTAAACCAAATAATACATAACGTTTCTATAAGGAAGAAAGGATCTGTGATGTCAGGCACCTCATCTTCCTCGATTTTTGTGCCATTTGTTGTTGTATTGAACACCTGTTGAGTTTTGGGCAATGTAATAAATAATTAATAAATATGTAATATAAATTTTTTAAATATATGTACATGTAAGTAGTCATATAAACATATATTTAGTATTGAGGCATTTACAATTCTGAGGATTATGGTGATTGAATAAATAAAAAAAGTGTATGCATTTATGGAATATTTGAAATGTACTATTTGGTCCGGCAAGAAATACTATGAAGTCAATCTTTGGTGAAAGCTTTTGGTCGAGCTTTTGGCTAAGCTTTGGCTGTTATATTGTTAAGCTTTTATTAAAGCTTTCACAAAATGTCTATGAAGAAGTTAGCGTGAGATAAAGCTGTTTAACCTTAAAAGGAGCTTTAAAAGTTATGTGATTTATAATCGGCAACGCTTTTTTTTAGAGAAAATTCAAAGAAAAGCTTTCTCACGAATGAAATGAATAAAAATTAAAATTTCTGCTACTGAGTCGTTTTTGAAAGCCTTTTAAAATGCTATGTATTTACGCTTGTATGTGTAATGCAGTTCAATATTTAAAATTTCCTAATCACATCCATACTAGTATGGGTTAAATAAACCTTTCGTCAAGTCAATTTATACTACAAATAGTAAGCTTCGAGCTTTCACTAATAGTTTGGTTTCAATATTTCGCTTAAAGCTTTCTAAGCTTGAATATACTTTTGTAAGCTTTACGTGTCAGTTAGCTTACTATATCAAAAAAGCTGTATACTTTCATTAGCGAAATTTTCAATATTATCTGCTATTTAATGGGCTAAAAATAAAAAAATCCTATAACATATACTTTTTACAACTTAATGTCAAAAGAATAAATGCTTTCTAAGTAACTTTTTTTTTTAGATATACACAATAATTTACAGTTACATGTATAGTTACTGGTTAATATTAATATAAATATTTATTTATGTTTTTTTTTTATTTTTTTTTAACAGAAAGCTCATTTAGCTATAAACAATACATTGAGAGGTTAACTGGTTTGAGCTTTTAAAGCGAGTAGTGAAAAGCAATTGAATATTGACATATTATACTTATATTCTTTCTGAAAATAAAACTTTTCCGAGGGCTTACGTGAAACTTCCAAAGGAAGTATTTAGAAAAGCTTATTTTTTTTTTGGAAATTACTTGAGAAATTACATTTTGAAAGTAGAAATACAAGCACATTTGTATATTAGGAAGCATTTCGTGTGCTGTTGAAGAAAACTGATATTGAATATATGAAGATCAAAAAGAGCTTTCACGAAGCTTACGCTAAGCTCGAAGGAAAATGTAATTTTAATTTAATATAAGATATATCTATAAATATTCTTGAGTATTTAGACAGAAAATAATTTATATATTCAATTTTATTATATTATTATAATTTATTTAAACTCAAACCAGTATGCACTCTCAACTCTTGCGCTGGCATTACATTTCAGGCTTAATTAGGATTTTAATCAAAAATTATATAAATTTTTATTAGGCTTTGGTTGGAGCATACATAGTTACAACACCAAACATTTAATAATAAAAAATTTAAAATATTATTTTTATATTGAAAAATTATCCAACCCGATTCTTAAGCTTTTCGTATTCAAGAAATTTGACATCAAGTTGCAAAAATGTGCGCGGAAAGCAGTAAAAAAAAATGAAAAATTTTATTATGATATTTAAAGAGTTTTATGTTCATGTTTAAAATAAAAAGTAAAAATGAAAAAAGAAGTGATAAAAGTAATAATATGAAATGAATTGAAAGTTTTTGAGCTTTTGAGCTTTGCACATTTCACAGAAGGAAGCTGTCAGCATTGAATAAAAGTTTAAGTTTTTTTGTTTACTAAATTTCTTTAGTGAAATGAAGTTAATAAGCTGAAAGTTAATGGTAAAAATTTCACCACTTCTTCTTCCTATTTGTTGGTGTGTGCAATATTAAAGCTTTTTTTGGAATTAAAAGCTTTTAATTTTTATGTTTTATAATGTATAATTTTTAATTTACTCGTATATAATTATTTTTTATACAAAATTAAATTAATTATCACAGACTTTTAATTAGATATGTGCAGCTTTTAAAGCTTTAAGCTTTTAGCATTTTTTTCGTACTAACTATTTTAAAGGCACAAAATGTATTACTAAAGCTTTACTTCCTCTTCAAGGAAAAAAAAAAACAAAAATGCGAGAAAGCTCATTCACTCAAAGCTTAAAGCACTTAATCGAAATTTAACATTTTCACTCACCTTGTAATGCTTAAATTCGGGTAATGTTTCTAGACAAAATATAACAATTGATAGCAATATAACAAATACACTAATTATGGCTACAACTCTGGCGGCTTGCGAACTCTCCGGATACTCGAAGAGTAACCAGACTTTTCTTTGATTCTCGTTCTCCGGCAATGGTCTTTCTTCTTCTTTAATAAAGCCTTCATCCTCTCTGTAGCAATAGGCATTGTTGTTGTTGTATTAATGAAGAAAGTTTGAAAAAAAATATAAAAATGTTTAATTAATTAAATTATTATAGTTTCAAATGTTTATATATTATTATAAAATAAATATAATTAAATATTAACCAATTTACAACAAATTTAAGTATAAAATATTTTTCATGAACACTTTAACAAGTAAAGCATTTATTTTAATTTTTATTTAAAAAAATAAATTAAACAACAATTCTACTTTTAGTTAAAAATAAACCAAAACGAAGAATTCAAAAATTATTATCTCCTTCGTTCGAATGCATGTGTGTTTAAATGTAAATATTTTTATTTTTTTTACTTATTAAAAAATTAAAAAACATTCAAAATCAAAAAAGAAAAATTTAGTAACCACACAACAATTAAATCAGCGGCTATTTTGCCAAATTTCGTTCAAACGCTCAACGGTGTATACTCAGCAGCAGCAGCAGCGGGTGTTTGTTTGGTTGCTTCATCGACTCGGATGGTTCGTGTCTTGGCTATAAATGGTTTGTTGCTATTGAAGCCGGTGTGTGTGTGTACGAGTATATGTATATGTGATAAAGCAAAACTATACGCCCAGCGTTGCATTTTTCATACTATTTGAGCTTGACTGTCTGTAGTACTACATACATACGTGTACATATGTCGATATGCTGGCAGCTACATACTCGTACATATGTACCATATGTGTAAATGCTGTGTATGGCGAATTGTGGATGTTTGGTTGGGTGTTTATGATGTTTGGTTTACTACTTTTTTATTTTGTTTGTTTGGTGATCGCCGCACTTTAAATATTGAAATTCACTTTGTTTCTACGTAAATTTTGTATTTTCGTAATTTGCTCTTTACTTGCAGCTTTTCATTTCGCATGCTTGTGCGTGTCACGGTACCGGCCACATACTCCCCCCATGCCGTATGCACAAAATTTTAAGCTGGTGGTCAAGTGATTAACGGTGTTATATTGCGGCAAATTTAAAAAAAAAAAAAACATTTTTTTTTTGTAATTTTTTTGTTGTTTTTTTTTGTTTTGCTTTTGCGCTTTTAATTTGTTTGTTGTTGCAGCACTCAATGAATTTCGCTTCTAACCGATTGTGTGTGGTTTAACTAATAATTTAAATATATATTTTTATAAATATTTATTTAGTAAATGGCATTAGATAAACACAACAAAAAAATATATTTTTTTTTTTCAAATTTCAAAACATTAACTATAAATTTCAACAACAATTTTAAGTAACAACAACAACATTAACACTAATAAATATTGATGTACTATATATACATACATAAAAAATTAAATAATTGTTATGAGAGTAAGGGTTTTAGGTGTTCTTTTTTGAGTTTCTTCTACACTCCGTGGATGTGCCCAGTTGGAATAGAATATTTTGCTAATTTATTATTTAATTAAATTGATATTTGTTTTTGGATTATTTAAAAAGTGATTTCAATATTAGAGGTTTTTATCTTTACAAAAAAAAAAAAATAAAAAAAAAAATATTTGTATATGCAGGGATGTGCCTAAAAAGCTTTTGTACTCCATAAACACTCCACTCAATTTCTTCAAGTTTTTTTTTTTGAGAGTTTTGGGTGCTTTAAAAGAGTCTGAAGCACGAAGTACCCAAGGAGCTTTTTATCAGCGCGTGGAGCTTTTTATGTGCCCGTCGAGCTTATTTATGTTCGCTGCCCTCACCACGATGTGAAACTTGTGCTTGTCGACTTTAACGTCAGGATGAGCAATGAAGATATCTTCGGTACAACTGTCGGAAAATTCAACCTACGCGAAGAAAAGAATTTCACTACAGCAAAGTGGTGGGAAAATAGGAAGTCTTTCTCGTAAAGCTGCGATTGACCACCATCACGTGATCTGTGGGACAGATATCGAGAATTGAAGAGAGAAGCGAGACGCATGTGCAGACAGAAAAAGAAAGAGGTGGAGATGCGTGAGCATTAAGATCATGACCATCTGGCCGACAGGGCGGGTGCTTGAAAATTCGACGAAAAGATACGATAGCTTACAGAAAGTTTCAAGACCACAGGATGCTCATGGTGGAACTAAAGAAGTAATTTAGCGATTGATGCCCAGAGTATGCTGAATTTATGAAGGGAACACTTCGCCAGTCAACTCAATGGTAGTGAAGCCACGCGCCAGACGATGGTGAAACCGAATAGCTATTGCCCGCTTAAAGAATAATAAAGCGCCCGGAGCCGATGGCTTATCGTCAGAGTTATTCAAGCATGGCAACGAATAACTGCAAAGGTATATGCATCGGATTCGCTGCGGAATATGGTCGGACGAAAGCTTGCCCGACGATTGGAACTTAAATGCGCTCTGGCCAATCCACAAAACGGGGGACCACACAGTCTCTTCAGTATTGCATATAAAGTCCTGAAGCCCACCGTTGGTCAACAAGCTGATTGGCAGCAAACCTACCATTCACTTGATGTTCACTGGGCGCCAAATCTTGGAAGAGCATCGTGAAAAGTGGGTTGACTACACACGCAGTCTTCGTCGATTTTAAAGCCGCCATCGACAGCACGAATAGGAGCTGCCTTTACGCCGCTATGTCTGAATTTGGTATCCACGTTAAACTTATACGGCTATGTAAACAGACCTTAAGCAACACTAAAAGCTCCGTCTGTATCGGGAAGGACCTCTTCGAGTCGTTCGATACCAATCTAGGTTTCAGAAAGAGTGATTCCTTATCGTGTGACTTTTTTAATTTATAGTGAAAATGCCGCTGCTGGCGTACGCCGATGATATTGACATTATCGGCCTCAACAACTGCACCGTGAGTTCTGCTTTCTCCAGACTCGATAAGGAAGCGAAGGATATGGGTCTGATAGTGAATGAGGGCAAGACGAAATATCTCCTGTCATCAAGCAAAAAGTCATCGCATTTGAGACTCGCTTCCCACGTCACTGTTGAGAGTCATAACTTCGAGGTCGTACATAATTTCATCTATCTAGGAACCAGCATTAACACCACCATTAGAGGAAGCTTAAAGACCAAGGGAAGAATTATTCTTGCCAACAGGTGCTACTTTGAACTGAGTAGACAATTGAAAAGTAAAGTCCTTTCCCGACGAACGAAAACCAAACTCTATAAGTCCCCCACCGTTCCCGTCCTGCTATACGGTGCCGAAGCATGGACGATGACAACATCTCATGAGTCGGCGTTAGGAGTTTTCGAGAGAAGGCTTTTGCGTAAAATTTATGGTCTTCTACGAGTTCGCAACGGCGAATATCGCAGACGAGGGAACGATGAGCTGTACGAGTTATACGGCGACATTGGCATAGTTCAGCGAATCAAGAAGCAGCGGCTACGATGGCTACGCCAAGTGGATGGATACGAATACTCCAGCTTTGAAAGGACCAGATAGAGAAGAACCTGGCTGTGCTTGGTATTTCCAATTGGCGCCAAACGGTAAAAAGAAGAAACGAACGGCGCAATGTTGTTAACTCGGCTATAATCGCCTATGCGGTGTATACGCCAGTAAAGTAAGTAAGTAAGATGAGGTTCATTTCTGACTCAATGGGTAAATAAATAAGCAAAGTTGCCGCATTTGGGACGAAGAGCAACCTGAAGAGATTTAAGAGCTGTCATTTCATCCAGAAAACCACGGTTCGGTATAGTTTTTGGGCTGGTGGAATCATCGGTTCATATTTCTTCAAAAATGATGCCGGTAAGAACGTAGCCGTAACGTAACGTAACCGTAACATAACTGTAACGTAACGTAACCATTATCGCGCTCGTTATCCCGGCGATATTTGGTTTGAACAACTACTTCCCACACAACGCATCGATCAATGGATTTATGGAGAGAACACTTCGGTGAGCAGATAATTTCACAATTTTGACTGGTCGAATGGCCATCAAGATCGTGTGATAATACCCCGTTACACTTCTTTTTGGGGGGGTATGTAAGGCCATTTGGAAAAACATCAAGACGCAAAAAACCACAAATTGGAGGAAGAGCTCGGCCGTAAATCGCTTCAGCGGTTATAAAGCGCCAATTATATATGTATATAGGTATATATATATGTAGAGTATAAAGTCTATGCGGTCAATCCCGTTTCGATTCAGGCCTTGCAGCCAAACTTTACACGTGTCATTCGCCAGTTACCAGTTGAAATGATCGAACGAGTCATCGAAAATTGGACTCAAGGGATGGACCATCTGAGCCTACATTTGCAAGAGATAATCTTCAAAAAAAAGCCAAAGAATGTTC
Organism: Ceratitis rosa; assembly: GCA_037013455.1. Classification (NCBI taxonomy): domain Eukaryota; kingdom Metazoa; phylum Arthropoda; class Insecta; order Diptera; family Tephritidae; genus Ceratitis; species Ceratitis rosa. The sequence goes on from JAWMAG010000008.1 coordinate 27,370,424, forward strand.
TTTGGAACGACATTTTGAGAGCGGCAAAGAGCCATGGTTAATAACTTTTTCGTGCCTCAACTGGAGGTTGTTGATGTGGACGAGCTTTGGTACGAAACAAGACGGGGCTACATGCCTTACAGCCAATTAAACAAAAAATTTATTGAAGAAAATTTTTCGTGATTGCATTAACTTGCGCGTTGGCCTGTGGTGTGGAGAATATTCGGCGCATAATGGCTGACAAAAATTGTGGTCAAAAACTGTATCTCTCGACTGGAATTTAATCGAATCAGCCGCGGCGATCACTTGATTTTTTCAATTATTCTGGCAAACACTTACACCTTATCTTTGTACAATATTAAAGCTAAATTTGTGGTTATAGCATTAAAGAATATGCATTCTATTACTTCTTGAAAACCGCATGTCTAAAAAAGCTTCCAACGTGATTTTGCTATGCAAATTGCGTCTCTGATACATTCAAATGTCTGATGTGGTGAGTCTGGCATTCCGTGCGTACAGTGGAGATTAAAAGTGCAAATTATTATTTTTTTTTTTTATTGAGCGTAATTTTGGTATTTTGTGAAACTATTATTAAGTAAATTTTTTATATGAAAATTTCTTATATGTACTCATATGTGTATATATATCCAACTAACAGGCAATAAATTTATATTTGAGTGCCCTTTAGTAAATGTATGTACATACATATGTACGTGAGGAGTCCGAATATTAACAAGAATGAAATTATAATAATAATTTACATAATTTATTAATACAATAGTTATTTGTGAATTTGACAAAATAAATAACTAAACTATTATTACTAAAAGAGCATGCATTTTATTTTTCGCCTAATTTTTCCAACTGGGCTAGAAACTAAAAACAAAAAAATAAAAAAAAAAAAATACATTGACTAGTGTTAGTGTTAAGGCTTGTTAATTGTATTTGTATTTTTTTTTTTTTTTTGAAACAAATAACAGTGTCTTGAGCTGTACATTTATTGTGTATACAATACTACATTAAAAACATGTTTTTTTCTTATTTTTTTATTTATAAAAATCATTCAGCATTAACATTCCAATTAAAACTACGCAACAGCTTTGTAACCAATTATTTATGCATATCATTATTATTAATATTACATTTTTTTTATTTTAATGATAATGTTGATATGTTGATATTTTGCCCAAATATTTTTGCATTTTGCATGTGGTAATTTTCTTACCTGAATTTATTAATTGCTTGATCACCTAATTCATAAAATTTTATTTCTTCACTAAATACGTCTAAAGGGACATTGACCGGTCTCCGCAGTCGACCACCTAAATGAGGGAGTTTTTTTTTATTTATTTATAGTTAACGAAATTAAAAAAAAATATAATAAATTAATAAAATAAAAAAAATAATAATATTAAGTAGAAAATGTGAATTGTTCGTACAAAAAAAAAAAAACAAAAAAAAAAAAAACATTTGATCAAGTGCATTGTTTAGAATTGAAAACAAAATAAAAATATAAAATATTGAAAACAACACATTACATTGATATATATATGCAAGTATGATTGTTGTTTTTATATGTTGAGTATGTGTTGGCGCAAATGATTGTATTTTGTCAGATGAAGTGGGGGTAAAAGAGAAGAGCAAAAATTCATTTGTTAATATATGTTATTGAAAACTTATTTTTTTGTTTGCAGAAACTAGACTTCAGTTAAGGAATATGTAAATTTATTTTAAAAATATTAAAGAAAATTACTATTGTTATAATATAATAATATTATTATATATAATATAACTATAAAGTATAATATTTCTCTTTTTATAAAATTTTTTTATAAATTTAAAACGCATAAAAATAGGCACTTACCACTTTGATAATAGTATAAAATTGCATCGAAGCTCGGCCGACTACGGTCAAAAAAATATTCATTTCTAAGCGGGTCAAAGTACCGTAATCGCCGAGCTGGATCCCCCAGCAGTGTGTCCGGAAATTGATTTAACGTTCGTAATTGTGTTTCGAACCTTAACCCGCTTACCTGTAAAGAGATTGCGCAGGTAGGTGGCATAAAACACAAAAAAACGGAAACAAAATCGAAATTCAAGAAGAAGAGTAAAGAGTAAGATAATTAATTATTTACTACATATTTAACATTTATAATTAATGTTTTGTTTTTTAATTTTTATATTTATTTTTTTTTTCTTTTTTGGATGATAAAATCTATTTTTTATTGAGGGAAATCATTAAAAAGAAAGAAATTTTTTACTTTCAAATAGGAAAACCAGGTTATAATGTCTTAAAAAATTTAGAGGAGGATAGTGTTTTGTTAATTTAATTAATAAATCAGGCCACAGAAAGAATATAGACTAATTCCCGCTGAAGACACTCGACGCCTTTACTAATATCAGAGACGGCACTACACTCACTCACCCTTAATATAAAAAGAGTTCTAGGGACCTTGCTGAACATAAGTGAAGTGCACTCAATAATGTGTTCTATCATGCAATCATGTATAGTCTGAAAGCAGCCCCGGTAGAGTTCCCGTCCTATTACCAGGTGTGTTTGTTGAAGTGTGCCGGTTTTACCAGTAGATGTCGCTAGCAATATGTATAAATTTCTATGATTTGGCATTTATGTAATTTTTTTCTATTGACATTAACCTACAAAAATACGCAAGTCACATTCCACCAAAATAATAGCGTCATATTTGTTTACCTCAGTGAATATGTCGAGTTTCGTTCCAAGTAAATCGCATTTGCGGCATTCGTTGCTTTTCTTATTTCATCAAAAGAAAAAAGCAGCTGAAGCTCACCAGTTGCTGGTAGAAACTTATGGTGAACATGCTCCAGTGATTAGAACATGTGAGACATGGTTTCGTCAATTTAAAAGTGGAGATTTCGATTTGACAGACAATGAACATCCTGATGCAGCGAAAAAGTTCGAAGACGAGGAATTGCAGGCGTTATTGGATGTTGATACAACCCAATCGCAACAAAAATTGGCAGAAACACTACATGTGACTCGAGGAGCAATTTGCCAACTTTTTAAAAAATTTTTATATTCCTCTGAAAATTAAGTGTTTTCTTTATCGAAAAAATCGGCAAATTTCAACTGGTATGTACAAAAATTCCACTGAACTGCTGGAAAATTAATGTGGAGCGGAACGAAACCAGACTGCTTAAGCTAGTATACAAAGGATCTTCTCCGGAGGGCGTACTCTGACCATTTCTTTGGTACTTAATCGCAGCAAATTAGTTTCTGCATATAGTATACAGGCGACATAGCTGTACTGATGACAGACAAGTGCCTAGACAGAATTGGTAAGGTGAGAGGGAATCCTATAAAAGTCATATATAAATACCGACAGCTACGCTCTCCTTTACAAGAAGATACTGTTTTCTGACTTCGAAATCCTGTGGCTCAACGAAGGAGAAGGGGAAGACCACATATCTCCACGCTTTATCCGGAAAACCAGGTTTCTAGCCACGGTAAAATAGGCTGAAATATGCGCGGAGCCAGCGTAACTTCCAATATCTACATTTCCACGCGGAGGTCTTCGCAGTAGGCAGACCGTATTACATCTGAGAATGACCGTAGAATCAGAGAGAAGCGGATAAGGTGGATGTGAGCAAGTGAAGACACTTCATTTTGACTGTATACCTGAGTTGAATCCCTTTGTGAGAAACGAAATAGTTGTTGAGATTGCTGAAAGTGGCTAACAAACCAATACGGAAAATAAAAAAATTTCGAATGATCTGGAAGACGGATTAAGGTGCGATGGTACGCTTTAACGCCTGCAAGGCAGCGGAAGAAAATGTTCCTAGTTTTTCTTCTTCCTCGCGGTCTTAGTCTCGGTTGCTGGCCTAATGACAGGTCAATGATACAGTAACAGCGTAAGAGGTAAAGGGAGATTGGCTTTAACTAAAACTCTTCTCTAACATCTAGAAACAGTTCAAACAAAGAACTACATGAAGTAACAAACTTGAATATCAAGGCTCTCTTAAGCTCCGCAAAAGGCACTGAAACCCTACACGACGACTCAAATTAAACTGAGCCTCAACCAGGCACAACAAAAGACCGGTATAACCTAACCTAGTTTTTTATTCTTTTTATAATGCATTTAAATATTTAAAATAATTTTTTTTAAATATCATGAAGATCTTTAAGCTATAAATATTTCTTACATTCATTTAATGTTGAACTGCATTTAAATAATTATTTTTATGTACTTTAATTGTTAATTAATTAAGTTGAAAGTAGTATTTAAAATACGACTAATTAGTTATTAGCACACAAAATGTTTAATCAAATCATGGAAATTGATGAATTTATGTATTTCAAATATTTGTTTATTAATAAAAAATTTCTATATTATTATTATCATTTTTTAAACTAATTTAAATAAACATAGTAAAATAGCACTACTGAAAGAGATTTAAAAATTTTAAATTTTTTTGGAAATTGAAAGAATTAAGAGTGCATTCATCAAAATATTTATTTTAAAAATAGTTTTTACTAAATAATTAATTTTAAAAACTTCACTCATTTAATGAAAAAAAAATATTTACTATTATTAACATTTTAAATTAATTCACTATTTTTGTATGTAACCTTGACAAATAATTTGAGTCTAATTATTTAAGGCTAAATGCCTTTTATTTAGTAAAGAAATTAGATTTCATTTCCAACTTACGCATTTAAACAAAATTATTAAAGCAAATTATTTAGTGTTTTAATTAATTTGCTAATAAATTTATTTAATATTGCATAATCAACTCAATAAACATTAAATAAATTAATGCATAAACACTGATTTATCAATTGATATTCATTGAATAATTTATAAATATTTAATGTTAATATTATTATCTGGTATTTTAAATTTATTTTGGTTTAAATCGCTGAATTAGATTTTTTCTTTTTTTATTTTATACAATTTTTTTAAATGAGATTTTCATACATTTTACTTACATTTATAACGACTCTCTCGCAAAAATCATGATCATGAGGAATGGGTTCAAAGTGTTGTGGCCCCCCACCATACCCATGACCTGCCCCCCCTTCTTCGTCTTGACTGCTTAATTTGGGTAAAGACCTGGAAGGAGAAAAAGAGTAGGGAAAAAACGTTTAAAAAATCAGCCAAATCAAATTTAAAACTTAATAATAAGTATTAAAATATATATGTATGAATTTTTAATACAATTAATATTAAATAAAGTAATATAAGATACTTTCATTAAATATTTGCATTATTTTTAATTGCTTTAATTACATTCTTCATATTTATTGCATTTTTTCATAAATTGAATTCACTTCGAAATTCAGCTCAATGCATTCTTCTTCTTCTTCTCCATCTTATTGTTATTACTTGTTAAGCAAAACTACTTACTTACTTTACTTTTTCACAAGTTCGCAGATTTTTATCTGACCTTTTACTGTTTATAATGAGTAGGTATGTATGTACGAGTACAGCAGTTGCTGGCAAGAATTCAAGAGTCGTTTGCCAAGTGGTGATTTGCTCAGATTTAACACTTCAATAAATGTATAATTAAGCGGAAATTTTTATGAACATGCAGAAAGTGTAATTGAAAAGATTTTTTACATTGTATTTTGAAACATATATGGTACATATATACTAACACATAAACACGTATGTATGTATATCACAAATGGGTATGTGAGAGCATTTGGCAAATGTTGGCTGTTGTAGTAGATATTATCGCTTTGATTATACTCGTAGCTGAAAAATTGTTTGAATTTTTGGCTTAGCGGCCAAAGTTGTGACTACAAACATGACGGCAAATATATATTCTTGATATTACACACAAAAAAATAATTATAAACAATTGTAGGCGAAAGTAGAAAGTAAATAAAAGGAGAATAGGTAAATCTTCTAAACTAAAATCGATAAGCTTAAATTATATTTTTAGACCAAAATTTGTAAAGACTTTCTGAAAAAAGCATTACGATATTAATACCGAATTGCCAGGTGAGACTACAGCGGCACTTCTAACTAATGTTTCTTTTTAGTTTTCTTTTTCTTTTTCTTTTTCTATTTATTATCTATTATCTATTATCTATTATCTATTATCTATTATCTATTATCTATTATCTATTATCTATTATCTATTATCTATTATCTATTATCTATTATCTATTATCTATTATCTATTATCTATTATCTATTATCTATTATCTATTATCTATTATCTATTATCTATTATCTATTATCTATTATCTATTATCTATTATCTATTATCTATTATCTATTATCTATTATCTATTATCTATTATCTATTATCTATTATCTATTATCTATTATCTATTATCTATTATCTATTATCTATTATCTATTATCTATTATCTATTATCTATTATCTATTATCTATTATCTATTATCTATTATCTATTATCTATTATCTATTATCTATTATCTATTATCTATTATCTATTATCTATTATCTATTATCTATTATCTATTATCTATTATCTATTATCTATTATCTATTATCTATTATCTATTATCTATTATCTATTATCTATTATCTATTATCTATTATCTATTATCTATTATCTATTATCTATTATCTATTATCTATTATCTATTATCTATTATCTATTATCTATTATCTATTATCTATTATCTATTATCTATTATCTATTATCTATTATCTATTATCTATTATCTATTATCTATTATCTATTATCTATTATCTATTATCTATTATCTATTATCTATTATCTATTATCTATTATCTATTATCTATTATCTATTATCTATTATCTATTATCTATTATCTATTATCTATTATCTATTATCTATTATCTATTATCTATTATCTATTATCTATTATCTATTATCTATTATCTATTATCTATTATCTATTATCTATTATCAATAAAAACCTATTTATCTACTTTCGTAAAATCTCAATTATTATTTCATCAACCTCGAAAGCATACTAATTTATTAAGTTATGTGCTTATTTATGTGCGTAAGCATGATTTAAATCGAAAAGCCGCATAACTTGATACACATGAGCACTCCTTCGTACATACATACACGCACATACATATGCCCACCTAGATGTGTGTAGAATCATCCATAAATAAATAACCTTCTTAAATCGTTCAGTTACGATCAAGGCGGCTGTGAAAACTAATCCAATATTTGCCATCAAATTACTTTGAAGGACAACGAAGATGACGAGTTGATGAAGTATAAAGGAAGATGGAAGAGAGGCGAAGGAAGAAGTAGAAGACGAACAAAATGAACAATAACAACACCAACATTTATATATTATGTACTCGTATGTATGCGTTTAAACGCGTTGAAAACATCTTATTAAAAAGAGCTATTCGCCAAAAGCCGGGCGGGTTAAGAAGAAGCGCTGCAACCGACAGTGCAGATGCATTGCCATAACAACGCTCTACCATAAGTGTATGTGTGTATGTGGGCTTGCACACTTGTATAGGCAAATACACACATATTATACGAATATAAGCCCCTAGCAACTTATAAGCAGCTCCTTCAAATAGTCAAGTCGAACGAAATTATGTGAGGCTTGCACTTTCAAGGCTCTCACCTCCTTATGGCGCTCCATCACACACACCTCTGCCACACTTCATATCCAACATACATACGTACATATGTATGTATATAGATATATTTACGTACATTCACCGATGTTAGAAGGCTCTGAGTGACGACGACAACAGCAGCAGGCTGTTTTATTTGTTAACTACCAGCCTTGAGCGAATGCCACAAAGGCACCGAGAGGATGAAGTATTGTAGATGAATGATGATGGGAAGAAGAAGAGGAAGAAGAAGAGTAAAAACAAAAATAAATAAATTTAATATTATTTGTATGGAATGTTAACAACAAACATAAAAGATTTGCTAAATCAAATTTGCACACAAATGCAAGTGAATTTTGCATTCATCCATCAGACTGCTCACTCATCAACAGCTCTCTCGTCGTTGTCGTCGTCGTCGTTGCCGTTGCCCCATCGTGCCATCCCGTTAATGTCACTTCTTGTCGTTTAGCAATTGAAGAAAACTTCAATGAAATTAAATGAAACAAACAAATAAATTCTGTAGAGCGCATAGAGAGGAGTGTGGAAGGCGAGGTATTGAGTGAAAAACAACGGCGACACGAATTATGTATGTATGTATTAATGTATGCAAAGGTAATGACGTCAGCAGCCGAGAAAAGTGCATAGACATGATGGCAGCAATGAAATTATTGTCTAAGCGAAAGTCAACTGTGACGCCGGCTTTAAGGATTCGATGACAGTGCACACAAACATATTTACAGGCAATGGTGTTTGTATAAAGGTACTAATTTATCGATATACATATACATAGTAAAAACAGATTTTATTAAATTAAGTATTGTTTTTGGATGAGAAAAATGACAGTCTAAGCCCTGAGTTCCCTTGAATCTCGTGCCTAAAATATATTAGTGTCCGTAGTACCAGATACCGGCGCAAACAAAATTATTAAGATATTTCGCTGTAGTAGATTCAGGTTCCAACATCGTCTCGGAGTATCACATCGCCATACCAAAGACTCTCATCCATCTCTGTGTAGCTGGAAACGCGTGTATGTAAGGGTTGGAGTTAGAAAGCTGAGTGCGGTCCTATTGCATTCTTCTACAACTCGATACAAGAGGCCTGTGGGAGATCTCAATGTATCGAAGAAACAAATGTTCAAAGAGGATATGGTTCAAAAAGTAACATCCTGGTGCAGCGAAAAAGTTCGAAGACGAGGAATTTGCATTTTAATCCAACCCAATCGCAACAAAAATTGGCAGAAACACTACATGTGACTCGAGGAGCAATTTGCCAATGTTTAAAAGCCATGGGAAAGATCCAGAAGTATGGAAAATGGGCGCCACACCAGCTGAACGATAGACAAATGGAAAATCGAAAAACCGTTTGTGAAATGCTGCTTCAACGATTCGAAAGAAAATCTTTTCTGCATCGAATTGTCACGGGGGACGAAAAATGGATTTATTTTGAGAACCCGAAGCGAAAAAAAATTATGGGTTTCCCCTGGTGAAGCTGGCCCATCGACTGCAAGGCCAAATCGCTTTGGCCGTAAGACAATGCTCTGTGTTTGATGGGACCAGTGTGGTTTGGTGTAATACGAGTTGTTAAAACCTGGTGAAATGGTGCACACGGATCGCTACCGACAACAAATGATCAATTTGAATCATGCGTTGATCGAAAAACGGTCAGAATGGGCCCGAAGACATGGCAAAGTTATCTTGCAACATGACAACGCGCCATCTCATACCTCTAAGCTGGTGAAAGACACATTAAAAACACTTAATTGGAAAATATTATCCCACCAGCCGTACTCTCCAGACCTCGCCCCGTCCAATTATCACCTTTTCGCATCGATGGGACACTCTCTTGCAGAGCAGTGCTAATTTTGAAGAAGTCGAAAAATTGGCTCGTCGAATTGTTTACTTCGAAAGAGAAAAAGTTTTTTTGGAATGGTATCCATAATTTGTCTGAGAGATGGGCGACATTTTGGATCTTAGTTAGTGTACTGTATTATCACCTTTAAAGCCGTCTTTGACAACTCGAGGTTTGTTCCAAGGGAAGGCGAGAGAAACGAGTGGGTCGGGTTCTCTACACAACGCAGATAGACAATAACCAATAGATGATAATTCACGAGAACCAAAAAAAGTTTTTGAGGAAAATGTATGTTTCTTTATTAGTTAAAACTGTATGAGATACGCTTTCGTTATGTAAGCCCTGCTTAAGACAGTTAAGAAGAAGAAGAAGAAAATCATAAAAACTTCTTTCCAATTTTTTCTCCGAATTAAAAATTCATGTGAATATCAATTCATTGATTTTGAATGTCGTTATCAATGAAAAGTTCATTGCTTTCATAAGCACATGGATACACACTTACATACGAATATGTGTATATGGTTATTGCATTTTACATATTGAAACACTATTGAAAATTCAATTGAAAATGCATTAAATAAAATTTTGGAAAGCGCGTTGCTGTCAGTTTCCATGTCAATGGGTTTGTATAGTTTTCGCAATCCTTGCTTTTTTTGTTTTTGGAAAACATACACACATGCACCGATGCAAGCTTTTCCGAACCATTTCATTTCCCTTGCGAGTTGTTTAATTTTTTTTTGCTTCAAGGATAATTAAAAAAAAAAAAACACTTTCATTTAATTTTTAATGTGGGGAAATGTATGAAAACTTTTGGAAATAGCTTATAGCTTTCGGAGATATAACCGTGGGTATTTTAATTCAGTAACCTCAGAAGGTAGACATTTAACACAATTTGAAAAATGGGTCACGCCAAGTCCAATTCCTAACTCGGAAGTAAACAAAAAATATGACAGAAGAACTGTCTTCGGCCATGACGAAATCTTTGTACTTTCTAGACCATGCCAAAGTTACTGAATTGCATTTTAAAAATTAAATATTAAGTATCTGAGAAATCGCTTCCAGGTAGAATCGGTCAATTTGGATGATTTTCGGTGTCAATATTGATTTGTACACTGTGAAGCAAAATTGAGTTGTGTTCACATTTACAGTATTTATTACGAAAAACTGTCAAAGGCAAACTTTTTGCACGAATAAACACGTTTCCAGCGCCGTATAGTATGACATGATGCGACACGTAACACTAGTACCATGGCTTGCCTGGGTGTCGATTCTCGGATTATTTCTTTTATACTCCAAATACTCAGATACAGGGTTGTAAAATCTGAGTTTGCAGGGGTGAGGGCACCTAGTTATGACATCAGAGGAACCCCATAAGGTGGAGTCCTATTAACTACTGAGATACATGGAGGAAAGGATGGCTGCAGGATCATCGCATATGCGGATGATCTGGCGGTTATTGTGAATGGCAAATTCCCACAAACTCTAAGCGATATCATGCAAACCGGACTGAGGAGGATAGAAAAGTGGGTCATTGGTGCTGGAATGGGCATCAACCTACAGAAAACTAACCTCATTCTTTTCACTGCGCATTGTTGAGTCTGCAAAATACCTGCGACTCATCCTGGATAGGAAATTAAGCTGGTCACAGAACTCAGAGGAAAGGATGCGAAAGGGCCCATTTCCCTCTACACCTGTAAGGGAGAAATAGGCTTTATATCACGGTTGTTAGGCCTATACTTCTCTATGGGGTTGTAATCTGGTAGCCAGTACTTGAGATGGGTGGGTGGGTGGGTGGGTCAGAACTAGTCAACAGGGTTGGTGGAGGGGTTTTGCTCAAAGGAACTTGGTATCAGGCAGAATGGATGGCCATTCATGAGGGTGTCAACTGTCTCAGATAATTGGTACTTTCGGATAATCGTATCCATATTTTCTCCTATAGCCAGGCCGCATTATGAGCCCCGCACTTTGAAGCCTCTAGGGGCGGTAACCTTTAGAGAACTGAGCCCCCGCTAAGATGCTGCAACTGCTCTGTGTTTTGCAAGCTCCACACACCGGTTCGATTAGCGGGTGGGGTCTTTGGGTTCCTCAGTGGTATCATAATGGACCCGCTTCGGATCTAGGTGTGCCTATGCCAGGCAGAAACTTCAACCAACCAACCAACTAAAGACATACTGGTAAAGTTCAATCAGTTTTAGACGATTTGCTTTAGTCTTTCACATAATACTCTCGATAGCATCTTATACTCGTATGCGATATTGAGGCTTATGCCACGGTAATGGACTGTGAGGTACTCCGTTTTGTGGAGCATACTTAACTCCAATCATCGGGCATAGTTTCATCCGACTATATTTTGCTAAGAAGAGGATTAATGCATCGTGCTCAACAACTGGAGGACTAGTTTACTTATTAGCAGACGGACCGACGGCCATTAGTAAAACTAGTAGGAAATCTATCAAAATATGTACATACATATATTTTATTCTACAATAAATTTATGACAATGTCAATTTTATGTTGTTGTAGGCCAGAAAAATCAATCAATAGAAACTTGCAGCAGAGAATCGACAACAAATCCCCTTGCGGTTACACATACACACTCACATACATATATACAAATTAGAGGAATATTATTAAATTAAGAAGCTTCTTCATACGACATTATGTATGAATATATACATATAGAGTTGGAAAAAATAAATATATATGTATAATATATAAAAAAAATCAATTTACAAAAATAAAAAAATAAAAATTTGCCAATTGCAACAGCGAAAGCAGAAGAAAGAAAATTTCATTGATGCAACACGACCAGCAACAGCAGCAGCAGCAACGTCAAGGTGAACGGAGGAGGAGAAGCGAGTGACGTGGTAAAGTAACTATCTATCCATAGAAATAAATGGTCACCGAAACATCAAGGTGGTTAAAAGCCGCCGACGCCGATGCCGACGCCGATACTGAAATCTCCGAACGCTCGTCATACTGTTGCCGTTGCCGTTACCCATGCGGCGGCTGCTGCTTGGTTTTCGAACTCATTCTTAATTTTATGTATATGTACATACAATGTACATAGTATGTGTATATATGTGTATATATGTAGATAAAAATGTATGTATTATTCGTGTGTTGCTAACGCCGGTCGCTCAGCTGCCTGTTCGCTAATACTAGTATACAATTTATTGTATATAAGCCGCTCCTCAACTTAGCATATACCATAAATAAATTCATTTTATGAACGGCGATGAGTACAAGGGCAACAACAAGAACAACAACAACAGCACCAACAATTTTTCGGTACACCAAACGGTTGCATTCAAATTGGGTCAACAGCAATGGCGGCGGTGGCATTTGTATACCTCCCACCCCCCCCTTTACGCCACCTTACCACAACAAGCCACCGCCAATGCTTATGGTGCCACATAAGAAGCTACTTGCAGCAGCAGAGTGCGGTTATGTGCAATGTACTATGTGATATACATATAAAAGATAGATATGCAGTTATACTATATGCATATACCTATGTACATATACATATGTGTTTGCCGTGACGTCACAGTCACTTGTAAAGCCGCATAGTAAACCAGCATAACCTCGACAACGCATTGCATGTCGGCCAAAGTGCCGTCTGAGCTGTCATTGTTGCTGTTGTTGTTGCTGTTGCTGTTACTAAAAAATTGTTGTTGTTGCTGCGGCGGCGGTCGGTGGTTGTTGTGTGCAAGTATTTGACCTATATATAACTAAGTTTTGTATATGCGCATTACATACATGCAAAAAATGCAAATACATACATACATATGTATGTAAATATATTTTTTGACTTATGAACATACTCTCATAAATATATGTAATACATGTAAATATGTATAAGAGTGTGTATGTATAATATATATCAATTTAGCACAATTAGTTAGTAGAGCAAAAAAAATTAAAAAAAAAAAAAATACATAATGCTTGCATACATAAATAAAATTCTATATATGGTACATACTACATATGCACATACGGCTGCATACACGTATTTATTCATTTTTTTCGTCATGCCATGACGTAGACAGACCAAAAAAAAAACGGACATTGTGTACTCATTTAGAGTCCCCATTTTAGCCAGGACTCTCAGCGTTGTTGCTTATATACTTCTAAATGTGCCTAAGTATATAATATTATGTATTTAGTATATAAGTATAATATGTACTATGTATGAATAGTAGTTATTTGGGACAAAATGGGTTGCAGTTTTTCGCCGGCAATATTTTTTTTTATTGCATTGCAACTTCGGCATGACGTCAGAGAAATATATATATAAATGCTCGTGTGCATACATATACATATTTGCGTTTTAGTGTAAATGTATACATTTGAGCTACGAGCATAACTTTTATTGTTAATGGTGAAGTTTTCTAAATTATTCACTCACAATCAGATTAAATGAATTAAAAGGCAAGTATTTTTAATGGAGTATTTTTGAAAACATCTCTCTCGATCAATCGTTAAGCTAACGTTGAGTTAGAAAAAATAATTAGAAGAAATATTACGCTTGAATAAATATTATTAGGGTTCCAGTCCTGGTGCGCTCAACAGTTTTAGAAAATTAATTTAAATAAAAAAAATTCAAAAATTATTTATTATCATTTACAATTTTCTTAAATTTGAACCTTCGACATTTTTTTCTGATATTTAAAGACTAAGACCTGGACTTCAACGTAATTTAACTCGATTTTATTCAACTTTATTTGAATTAACGCAATTTAAGTCAACCGAAACTCATTAAACTCAGCTCAACTCACCTCGATTTCTTAACTCGACTCATCTCTTCTCTTCTCATCTCATCTCATTACATCACATCATATCTCATCACATCACATCACATCACATCACAGCACACACATCACATCACATCACATCACATCACATCACATCATATCACATCACATCACATCTCATCTCATCTCATCTCATCTCATCTCATCTCATCTCATCTCATCTCATCTCATCTCATCTCATCTCATCTCATCTCATCTCATCTCATCTCATCTCATCTCATCTCATCTCATCTCATCTCATCTCATCTCATCTCATCTCATCTCATCTCATCTCATCTCATCTCATCTCATCTCATCTCATCTCATCTCATCTCATCTCATCTCATCTCATCTCATCTCATCTCATCTCATCTCATCTCATCTCATCTCATCTCATCTCATCTCATTTCATCTCATCACATCTCATATTATCAAATCTCATCTCATCTCATCTCATCTCATCTCATCTCATCTCATCTCATCTCATCTCATCTCATCTCATCTCATCTCATCTCATCTCATCTCATCTCATCTCATCTCATCTCATCTCATCTCATCTCATCTCATCTCATCTCATCTCATCTCATCTCATCTCATCTCATCTCATCTCATCTCATCTCATCTCATCTCATCTCATCTCATCTCATCTCATCTCATCTCATCTCATCTCATCTCATCTCATCTCATCTCATCTCATCTCATCTCATCTCATCTCATCTCATCTCATCTCATCTCATCTCATCTCATCTCATCTCATCTCATCTCATCTCATCTCATCTCATCTCATCTCATCTCATCTCATCTCATCTCATCTCATCTCATCTCATCTCATCTCATCTCATCTCATCTCATCTCATCTCATCTCATCTCATCTCATCTCATCTCATCTCATCTCATCTCATCTCATCTCATCTCATCTCATCTCATCTCATCTCATCTCATCTCATCTCATCTCATCTCATCTCATCTCATCTCATCTCATCTCATCTCATCTCATCTCATCTCATCTCATCTCATCTCATCTCATCTCATCTCATCTCATCTCATCTCATCTCATCTCATCTCATCTCATCTCATCTCATCTCATCTCATCTCATCTCATCTCATCTCATCTCATCTCATCTCATCTCATCTCATCTCATCTCATCTCATCTCATCTCATCTCATCTCATCTCATCTCATCTCATCTCATCTCATCTCATCTCATCTCATCTCATCTCATCTCATCTCATCTCATCTCATCTCATCTCATCTCATCTCATCTCATCTCATCTCATCTCATCTCATCTCATCTCATCTCATCTCATCTCATCTCATCTCATCTCATCTCATCTCATCTCATCTCATCTCATCTCATCTCATCTCATCTATTCTCATCTATTCTCATCTCATCTCATCTCATCTCATCTCATCTCATCACATCTCATCTCATCTCATCTCAACTCATCTCATCTCATCTCATCTCATCTCATCTCATCTCATCTCATCTCATCTCATCTCATCTCATCTCATCTCATCTCATCTCATCTCATCTCATCTCATCTCATCTCATCTCATCTCATCTCATCTCATCTCATCTCATCTCATCTCATCTCATCTCATCTCATCTCATCTCATCTCATCTCATCTCATCTCATCTCATCTCATCTCATCTCATCTCATCTCATCTCATCTCATCTCATCTCATCTCATCTCATCACATCTCATCTCATCTCATCTCATCTCAACTCATCTCATCTCATCTCATCTCATCTCATCTCATCGCATCTCATCTCATCTCATCTCATCTCATCTCATCTCATCTCATCTCATCTCATCTCATCTCATCTCATCTCATCTCATCTCATCTCATCTCATCTCATCTCATCTCATCTCATCTCATCTCATCTCATCTCATCTCATCTCATCTCATCTCATCTCATCTCATCTCATCTCATCTCATCTCATCTCATCTCATCTCATCTCATCTCATCTCATCTCATCTCATCTCATCTCATCTCATCTCATCTCATCTCATCTCATCTCATCTCATCTCATCTCATCTCATCTCATCTCATCTCATCTCATCTCATCTCATCTCATTTCATCTCATCTCATCTCATCTCATCTCATCTCATCTCATCTCATCTCATCTCATCTCATCTCATCTCATCTCATCTCATCTCATCTCATCTCATCTCATCTCATTTCATCTCATCTCATCTCATCTCATCTCATCTCATCTCATCTCATCTCTTTGATTATAAGAAACCAATGAATTATATTTTAACCTCACAGATGCTCAAACCGGGTTTTTTCTAGGGCAAATTATTTGTTTTGGCGATTTTTTTATTTTTTCTTTTATGCCTAATTATAGACACAGGTCAATCTACTAACAGCGTAAACGGTGTCCATGGTGTCTATATGTAAGCATACTCGTAACTTTTTACCCACACAGACACAACACAAACCTATACAAGTAAATATGTATGTATGGAAACGTTTAAACTTTTTTCCCATGGGAACCTCACGTTGACCCTGCTCTGTTGCCATCATATCAAGCTGTGCCAGTGGCAAACGAATACATGCAAATATTTACATGCTTATACGTGCATACATATGAACACATGTAGGTGAATGTATAAACACTTGTGCTAAAAATAGCTTGTATATACGTAAATATTTGTTTTCTAAAAATAATTATTTCATAAAATACAAAGCAAAAGCAAAAAATGTAAAAGTGCGAAAAACACTTGACGCCACGTGCGGAATATGCACGTAGCAAGGTATGCACTATAGGAGGAGAGTTACTGATGAAGAAGTAGGAAAGCTAAAAGAAAAATATGGAAATATACTTCGTAGCAAGCCAAAGACATGGTAAGACAAACACAAGAGCAAGTAGAACGTTAAGTAAGGGAAACAAAATTACAAAATTGCAAATGTGAAATGAGAAATCTCAAGAGTAAATATTTAAATCGAAAATTCGCAAAAATCACCGCAAGGTGGGTGGCTGTAGGTGGAAAGAGGAAATTGAATAGATTTGAGGCTTGTCATAAATGCAATTGAAAATTTTATTTAATATTTGGATTAATTTTTGTCAATTTCGTAAAACATGGTTACATTTGATCAACGGATAAAGTGTGTTGAAAAGGAAAATTCGTTAAGAAATGAATAACAAAAAGAAAATTTTATTTCTTGTATTTTTTGGACGATCTAATATCACTAAAACTGAAATATATACATTCTGCAGTTTTGTTTTCTCCAAAAAATATCAGAAATCGCCATACAAAACTACATAACGAAACTGCATAATAATCCCAGCCAATTTGGCCACCACAGCAAGCCAAAGCCACTAGAAGAGAAGTGTATAATAAAATTGTTTTGTAATTTTAATTATAATTAACAATAAAATTAATAATATTAATAATAAAATTCCGACTCATAAAATCTCAAAAAACCTCAAAATTCCAAACGATATACAGGGTTTTCCAATAAGCGGTGCTATTCAAAGAAACATGGCATTTTTTGAGATAAATGATCGGACGTTTACTTCAATGTAAAGAGGAAGATATTCCATTAGAAGTTACGGCCGTATCCTTTTTACGAAATTCGCCTTCACCAATCGCACTGTCCTGCTATTTACCCTCACGAATTCCATCTTTGAGGTCTTGAATCGACGTTAACCTGTTGGCGTATACCTTATCTTTCACGTGGTATCAAAGTAAGAAGTCGGGAGTTAAATCACATGATCTCGGTGGCCAAATGAGATCACCTCTTCGATAGATAACGC
The DNA here is from genome assembly GCA_037013455.1 of Ceratitis rosa. Lineage (NCBI taxonomy): Eukaryota > Metazoa > Arthropoda > Insecta > Diptera > Tephritidae > Ceratitis > Ceratitis rosa. The sequence goes on from JAWMAG010000008.1 coordinate 27,388,389, forward strand.
GGCCCAGAAACTTTTCCCTCCGTCATCTTGTTGAAAGTGAACGTAGTCCAGATCAATACCGGATATTGTGCTGCAGTGTCTTCAGAAAATCACTGCGTCTTCTATACTATTGAAATTATCTCAAAACTCAGGTCCTAAGCTTTTTGAGCTTCATTTCGCTGCACTTTGAAATTTTGTACTTCTCAACAGTTTGAAATTGAAATTTACTTCACTGACAAGCCGTCGCACTGTATTTGATGGAAAAAAGCAAAAGCGATGAAATAGAAAGAAAAAAGAAAAAAAGAACAACAACAACAACACCCAAACACATAACTACATATTTGGCGCTTTATTAGCCTCATTCCACATGTGGCGCTTGAGGCAAACACAACACACCCACACAAATGCACATTCCATTTATTCATACGATTGCATATGTATATAGATATACTCGTTTGTATGTGTTGCTTTTTCCGCTGAAAATCAAGTAAGAAGGATACTAGCTACTTGGCTTGCGACTGCAAGTGGCAAGTACAAAAATATGCTAAGAATGTCTTCAAAAAAGTTGTTGCTGTTGCATGCAGTTTAGCGTGATGCACAGTGGTGCGAATGACAGAAAAACGCAGTAGTTAATGATTGACAATCCACAAAATTATAAAAGAAGATTTTATATGGAAGTTCATATCAAATATGTAAACTGTTAGCAGAGAAAGCTAAAAATAAATAAGGAGTCTACGGCAAACAGAATTTCCCTAAATTATAACTTCAATGAAATTAGAGAAATTGTTTTAAAACCCCTGTGGGCAAAAGTAGAAATGTCAAATGAAATTAACTTTTTTGACAATTAAAAATAGTTTTTTTTTAATTTTTTTAAAATATATTTCGACCACCTTATTTTCATATCTTTTGTCAAAATTTTCATTTATCTAAAAAGTTTAAATTTTTTTTCTATTTATATGCGTTAAAGAATTCTTCCGTTAAACAATTTCTTTAAAAAACGAGAAACTTCGGAGTACTTTGAAATAGACAGTAAGAAATGAAAAAAATGTAAAAAAAAGCAAACAAATCATGAGTAATAAAATAAATAAATAAAAAATAAATAATCAATGAAAGAACTTATAAATCCATAAATTAATATAGAAATAAACAAATAAATCAATATATATATAAATTAATCAATAATAAAATAAAATAAAATAAAAATAAATAATTAAAAATATATGAACAATTAAATAAGTTAATTAATAAATAATTAAATAAAAAAGTATGTTAATATTTAAATAAATAAATATGTAAATAAATTAGTAAATATACCTTCTGCTCAAATATAAACGAGACTGTTCAATAAAACAAAAACGGTTAATTATTCTTCAATATTTATTTTATCCCCTTCAAAATAGTCACCATTAGAGGCGATACACATATGCCACCTTTTTTCCAAACTTCATAACACTTGTGGTAGGCCGCTTTAGGTATGGCTTTCACTTCCTTCTTCGAATTATCTTTTATGACTTCAATCGACTGAAAATGCTTTCCATGAAGCGGCAATTTGAGTTTAGGGAAAAGAAAAAAGTCACACGGTGCCATGTCGGGTGAATACGGTGCTTGCGGAACAATATTTACGTTGTTTTTGGTCAAATAATCACGTACAAAACGAGGCGTATGAGCAACAATTTTGGAACAAGTCGAGCAGACACACGCCTCATGCCCAAAACATCGTGAATAATGCTATGAGCGGATCCAGTTGATATGTTGAGCTCACTAGCTATCTCTCTTTCAGTCATACGACGATTTTCCAACACAATTTTCTTTACTTTTTCGACGTTTTCTTCGTTTATTGACGTTGCTTGACGACGATCATGGGGCAAGTTCTCCAGCGATGTACGGCCGTCCTTGAACGACTTATACCAATCAAAAATACGTGCACGTGATAGGCAAGACTCCCATATGCCTTCTGCAACATTTTCATTGCGTCCGTCGCACTTATTCCATTGGAATAACAAAATTTCAAACAAACTCTTGGCTCAACGTTAATTTTCATAGTAAAATTCGAAAAACACACTCGAGGTTGACTTGTTTATAGTGCCGTAAAAAAAAAATATGTGACAGATCGCGCTCAAATTTGACATGTAAACATATAACAGTCCTGGCAATCTAAGCAAAAAAAAGTGTGGCCATATGTCTTGTCCTTGTCGAGTTATGGATAAAGTCTCGTTTATATTTGATATAATTAAAAATAATTAAATGAATATATAAATAAATAATACAATTAAAAATAAATGAATAAATTAGAATAAGGGAAAAAATTTATGAATAAATAAATAATAAATAAGTAATTAAATATATATACAAAAAATAAAGGGATAAAAATAAATAATTAATAATTAATATATAAATAGGTAAAAAAGATATGATATATAAAATATGATAACTAAATAAATTTCTAAATAAATTAATTGTTAAATAAATAATTAATTAAAAATATAAATATATATTCATATAAATATAGAAATAGTTTAAACAAAAAAAATAAAGTAAATAAATAATGAATGCCAGCCCCATCATTGGAACTTAAAGAGTGATAACAATACACTCACTCAATAGAATTTCAAATATTTTCCATTAGCATGGAGGGGTATATAGAAAGGCTACTTATAGTAGCCCAAACTGTCAAGAATCTTACATAGTTATACTATTCTACCAACTAGCCTAGATCGCTTTGGATGCCTGTTAGAACTTTAAAAAAATTTATTATTTATTATTTATTATTTATTATTTATTTATTATTTATTATTTATTTGTTTATTTATTATTTATTATTCATTATTTATTATTTATTATTTATTATTTATTATTTATTATTTATTATTTATTATTTATTATTTATTATTTATTATTTATTATTTATTATTTATTATTTATTATTTATTATTTATTATTTATTATTTATTATTTATTATTTATTATTTATTATTTATTATTTATTATTTATTATTTATTATTTATTATTTATTATTTATTATTTATTATTTATTATTTATTATTTATTATTTATTATTTATTATTTATTATTTATTATTTATTATTTATTATTTATTATTTATTATTTATTATTTATTATTTATTATTTATTATTTATTATTTATTATTTATTATTTATTATTTATTATTCATTATTTATTATTTATTATTTATTATTTATTATTTATTATTTATTATTTATTATTTATTATTTATTATTTATTATTTATTATTTATTATTTATTATTTATTATTTATTATTTTTTATTTATTATTTATTATTTATTATTTATTATTTATTATTTATTATTTATAATTTTATTTATTATTTTTTTATTTTGTTATTATTATTTTTTATTTATTATTTATTATTTATTATTTATTATTTTTTATTTTTAAAAGAGATATCCAGATACAGAGGTTAAAATGTTTAATGGCGGAGAAAATATTGATGAGAGTTGCCACATTTTCAAAATTTTAATGCACATAAATTGATAGCGTCATTGAAATTTTATATATACATATATACAGACATTATTGAAAGGATTGATGACATTACGGCAATATTGGTAACAAAAACAGAGAAAATTTAAAAAGTTTTTAAACTTTATTAACATTCCAACCACTGTTCGGTGGTTCTTGTTGCTGTTAAGGAACTAAAGAATTTGCGAAAATGACTGACTAACTGACTGTAAGGCTGCTTGATCGCTTGCTTGGTTGGTTAGTTGGTTGGTTGGTTGGTTGGCTGATTTTAATTGTTGCACAGTTGCAAGTTACTGTCTTACTTGCCTTTTGCTGTTTCATTCCAAGCTATTTGCGGCGCTCACTCGTTTACTACTTTCTCCTTGAGCAATCAAAAGCATACAAATGCATGTATGCATGTATGTATGTCTGTCTCTAGTGTCTATATACTAATACTCGTATTGTATGCCACTTTTTGCGTTGCACCAAAGCTAACTATTGAATTTTGTTGACAGCTACAAGGCAGTGGCGGATGTGCGCAGATGGAAACTAACGATGTGCATACTCGTATGTATGTATGTATGTGTATATTAGTATAGTATATGTAAGTTTATGTCCATATGTGAACATCATCTTCGCTATGAATATTTACGGCTCCTCCTCGCGTAATATTCATGTGATTTGGCTGGCTGACTGACTGACTGACTGTTTGAGTGACTACATGTATATATACATACATACGTACATATAGCCAAATATACTTGTACATGTGTACTTGTGCTTGCCCTAAACGTGTTGCCATTTGCACGTTATATGCCACTCCAAGTTGAAGAAGAACAAGAAGCAGAGCATCAAGAATATGAAATAGTTTAGAAGGAGAAGCAGAAGCAGAAGAAGAAGAAGCAGAGGAAGAAGACGCAACAAGATTGATTTTCCGTTTTCTTTACTATTTTGTTGTTGTTTCCTCTAGCTGCTGCCTGCTGCTTGTTGTTTGCTTGTCGCTTTGGCTTCATGAATATCGAAGTGCATAAATATGTTTTTTTGTTCTTTGTTTTTTCCTTCAAGTGCGCGAGTGTGTTGTTGATAGCTTTGTTTGTAGATGTTGTAGGCATGCATGTGTGCGTGTATGTGTGTTGTGTTGTTTGTGTACTTCTGTTGCTGCATGTTTATGTCAATTACAGCCAAGTCATTCAGTCTGCTTTTTTGTTTTAGCTATTTTAGCCATTCAAAGTGCAGTCGAGCTGTCAGTCAGTCAGTCAGTCAGTGAGTCAAGGTAATTACACACATACCTACATACATGTATACATATGTATGTACATACGATGAGGAGCGTAAAAATAACAGTGAAGGCAAAATCTCAACTTGCAACTTTTTACTACTTTTAGGCCTTCAGGTTGTGCGCCTAGCCGGGTTCGTCTGGAGGAGGAGTTTTCTTACGGTCTTCTAGCAGTATTCGGTCATGGAGTAGAGCCAACGTGATGAGAAGCCTTGACGGTTGCATGCTCCTGATGCTACACATGGAACATAAGCACTACTGCTGGACATAAAAGCTTTACTGAAAGGCAAACATCGAGGAGAGTGGGAAAAAATGCATCAAAAGCTTTCATATAAGGAATGTGAGTCATAAGCTGAAGCAACTGTGGTGCATTAGAAGCCTAACCAATCCAAGGCTGTGGCTTAAGGCCATATGTGGTACCGTTCTTGAGGATATAGAGAAAGCAGGTACATACATACATGTGTATTCGCAGTTTAGTTCATCATGAATTCGTTCCAACGGTGCAGACGGTCAATAGAGAGTCTTATTTGAACGCTTTGAGGCCTTTGCGCGAAAACATCCATCGTAAACGGCCGTGGGCAAACAATTTCCGGAAACTTTCATGACGATAATGCGCCATTGCACCGAGCTTTAGTTGTCGATCAATCACCGTATTCACCGGATTTGATCCCATGCGACATTTTTTGTTTCCACTCCGTGCAACCCGTTTCGACTCGATCCAGGCCGTGAAAGAAAATTCGCAAAGGGAACTGAGGTCGCGCTCATAGCAAGTAAGGACAGTGCTACCAACTTAACAAAAAAAAAGTGCTCAAAAATATTCAGTTTAAGCAGTTTAAATGTCAATTTCCAGAAACATTCTTGGTCTTAATGTATGTAGTTGTAAAAGCCGCGTTTACATCCACTCTTCTCGAGGGATTCGAACTCTTTTCAAGCGGTTTTTGAGTCGCTGGTGGTTGTTGACTTAATAATTTGTGAAAGAATGTTTAACATCAATAAGTTTCTGCGGTGCTAACCCAAACTATCCCCATCCAGAGAACTGTGCAGGCGACGGGCAGACTTGGAACTGTCGATAACTTATGGTAAATTCTGGCAGCGACGTTACGTTCAGCCTTCAACAATAGCGCATATAGCAGGAGCCTGGGGAAAACTCGGCTTCTATGTGTACAAACAGATTTAACCACCGACGGAAGATAAAAAAACAGACTCTTTACTGTTTCTAGGTTAGACCTCTACTAGCATAATAATTGGCGACTAACGAATACTGTCTGGTAGACACTTATTGAATATGTTTACCATTCACATAGTGGAGCTTGGTACGCGGGAGCTCCAATGAAGCCATCCGGAATAGGAGATGAATTATTTCATGCACTTTGTTCTGTTCTGTTCTGTGTTTGCTTGGCTGAGACTGAAATTTATTTGATTGGAATATGTCGTGTAGGTCTTAGATGTGTGCCTACATCAAAGCTTCTTAGGATCAGCCAGCTTAACTTAATCTTGACTTAATAGTGCTGATTTTCTGCATTCTAGCATGATTACTTCAAGCAGTGGAGTCAACATACCAAGGCACAAGTGGCAGGGTTCCTTGAGAATATGGTGTGTGCTTAGAGATAAAGACTAGAGAAAAACCGGCTAAAGAACAGAGCGCAAATGATTCTGTTTCTAGTGGCAAAAATTTGAAGGAAAGAAGGAATGTGATGATTACGACTCGAAATGCAGTTCTTGACTTGAACTCTTCTGGATTGTGTTGAGCTAGACAATTTTCAACAAGTAATTGTGTAGCTCATTTGCGACAAAGCTAATTAACTTGTTGGAATTTCGATTTTGGTTGATGTTAATTTTTTTAGTATGTATTATTATATATGTATGAGTGTATAAATTTCAGTGTGATATTGCAAAGCACTCATACCGAAAATAACAATTTTTAGCAGATTGAACTTTAATGGCAGAATTAATTGAAGAGTAGGTACATACAAACACTTACAAATACACATACATATGTACATATGTATGTACAAATAGTTGCGACATTATAAGCGTGAATGAAGAAAAGTATGCAGTATATTTAAGTGTTCAAAAAGATCTGTTAAGCATAAAGACAGAGAATAAATAAAAAAAAATGCAAAGAGAAAAATGAGAAAATCAACAAAAAACCCATGAATGTGAAATTTCCCATTTTTATGCGTAATATACACATATGTACACACATATCAACACATAAATATGTACATATATGTGCATGCATCCACCTACCGACCGACTGACAAACGGAAAGCGCAAACTGTCAACTGCAATGGCGCAGCACGAACAACTGCAACTGAGAGCAGAAATAAAAAAGAAAAGAGAAATCGCTCCAGCAAGTGAGATACATATATACATACACATGTATATGTAGCGCAGTGAGTGAAAGTACAAATACTGTGTATGTGACATTAAAAATTGCGAGCATACGCATACACCTCACACACGAACCTCACACACACACACCTCACACACATACATGCATTCTGAATTTAAAATTTATGTGGATGTAAGCGTAGCTACACATGTATTTATAAATAAAGGATCATAAAAAAGGAAAATACAACGACACCATCGAGAATACTACGGATACATGCAATGATATACATATTTATGTACATGTGCATACATGCATATATGTATATGCATGTCTGTAGCTCCCTTGGGTTGGTATGCGGAGTGTAAAAATTTGCAATGACGTCACAAACGGCATTCAATGTGTCTCATACACATGAAATTGTGCATACATATTTTTATATGTACTTACAGCTGTGTGATTGTGCAAGTACTTTACAAACACACACACACACATACACAGTCACAAAGACGTGCAATCGTTTAATAGCTTCGTTAACCATGTGCACTGACTCTAAAGCACATGCATTTTTTCGCATTAAACTTTTTAACTCTGTAAAAGGTAAAAAGTTCAGAAAAACAACAATAAAAACAAATAATTAAATATTGAAAGAGCTTGCTTACTTATTTTATTTTGTTTTACTTTGTGTTATATGATTATATTTAATTTTTTTATTCTATTTATTTTGATTTAATTGAGTTTTATATTATTTGACTCAATTTAATTAGATATAATTCAAATTAATTATGTTTAATTTCTTTTTATTTTTACTCTTATTTCTTCTTTTTACTTAATTTCTTTTATATACATTTTATTTTATTTTACATTAATATACATAATTTATTTTATTTAATAATATATTTTTTAATTTAATTCAATTCAGATTAATTCTAATTTTAGTTTTTATTTAATATAAAGTCGCATATTTCATTTTTTTAATTTCATTTAACTTTAATTGATTTTAATTTTTTCATTTTATTTTTATATTCATTCCATTTTTTTGTTTTTGTTTATTTTATTTTATTTTCTTTAAATTTTTTTTTTATTTTGTTTTTCTATTTCTTTTTTAATGTTTTAAAAATATTTTATTTTACTTTACTTTATTTTTAATTGCTTTATTTTATTTCCTTTCACTTCGTTTTATTTTATTTTATTTAATTTTTTTTGTTGCACACTTTTTTATTAATTTCTTTTAATAACTTTAATTGAAGTCAAGTGAAAATTTTTGAAGTAAATTAAAGAGTATTTAATATTTTTTCATTTTATTTTATTTAATATTTTTTTGTGGTGTTTAGTTTAATTTTATTGATTTATTTATTTTGGTTTTATTTTTGGTTTATTTAATATTAAATTATTTTATTATTAATTGTTTTTATTTTATTAAATTTAATATTTATTTACTTATTTTTATTTTGTTTAATTTTATTTAATTTTAACCATATCTTATTTAACTTAATTTGATTTAATTAATTTAACTTAATTTAATTTAATTTTATTTTATTTTGTTTAATTTAATTCAATTTTATTTAGTTTAATATATTTTAATTTAAGTTCATATATTTTAATTCATTTCAAATAATTTAATTCAGTTAAAATTGTTTTATTTTGATTTATTTAATGTTATTAAATTTTATTTAATTTTGCTTTATGAATTTTTAATTTATATTACTTAGTTAATTTTGTTTTATTTATTTTACTTTTTTATTTATTTTATTTTACTTTATTTTATTTTATTTTAATTTATTTTAATTTATTTTATTTTATTTCATTTTATTTTATTTTGTTTTATTTTGCTTTATTTATTTTAAATTTATATTACTTGTTTCATTTTATTTAATTTTATTTTATTTATTTTTTTTTCATTTTATTTAATTTAATTTAATTTAATTTAATTTAATTTAATTTAATTTAATTTAATTTAATTTTATTTTATTTTATTTTATTTTATTTTATTTTATTTTATTTCAGTTAATACTGTTTTTTTAATATATTTTAATTTTTTTATTATATTTTGATCTATTTTTTAGTTAATTTATTTAATTTTTATATTTTATTATTTAAATACTGCCTTTACTATTTTGCCAAATTAAATTTCGCAACAAGAACTAAATTTTGGAAAAGGTTTTTGAAGACATACATGCATACATATGACTATCACATATACTCGCATGTTTAGGTATTTGCCTGCCGCATTCATTGGATTTGTGGCATATCAAGTGAACATTTTAGGCAAACAGCCAGCAATAATCGAGTGAGCTTTCAGTGTTGGCATTTACATATTTGTTTAACTGTATGCATATTTGTGCATTGCAATGACAACTCTTACACATACACACATATATATGTTTGTGTATGAAAATATACAGTAAATACGTTTTCATTTGTTGGCTAATTCACTTCAATTCAGGGAATTGTAACAATCCATTCCCATCATCTCTCATCCCTTCAGGCCTCTCTCACGGCTAAGCACTTGTGACTGTGTAGTCTAGTGAAATATAATTCAATTATTTACCACATTTCAATTTTTAGTGCCAATAGCATTCAAAAATAGAATATGTACATACTCATACATAAATATAGTGAGCTATGTACATACATTTATAAATAAATGCAAAAAGTGTCAGAATTAATTTGCATTCAACCGAATGTCCCGACATATGTAAATTTATTTTATTTATTCTTTTTACTTAGTTTTGAAAATGTCGGCAGTTGTGTGCAAACGCTGGCTTGAGGTATTTTTTTAATAAAAAAAGGATTAAATGATTTTAATTAAATAAAATAAATGAGCAATATATGTATACGGTTTTGTTGTGTATTTTATTTATTCAAAATATATATATAATTGGCGCTTTGTAACCGCTGAAGCGATTTTCGGCCGAGCTCCTCCTCCAATTTGTGGTTTTGCGTCTTGATGTTTTTCCAACAAATGGAGGGACCTACAGTTTATACTAAGCCGCCTCCGAACGGCTGATGGTTTTTTACGAGGAGCTTTATTTCATGTCCGAAATACACTCGGAGGGATGGACATTCTCTGCCGAGGGGCGACCGCAATTAGAAAACTTAATTTAATTTTTTATTTAAATTAATTTTCCATAACTTTTGGATGTTGGTGGCACCGGGATATGAACCCGAGCCTTCCGAATGGCAGGACGCAATGCTAACCACTCGGCTACCGCGGCCGCAATACTTAATATTAAAATAAGTATTTATCATTGTAGTTGTATTAAATATAAAACACGGTAATTATGGGCGCTAGTAGTTTTAGATCAAACGTCCCGTTTTTTTAGTCATAAAGGAGATTTCGAGGAATGGTGAAACCAGTGGTTAGCTTTTTATTTTGATGTGGTTGGATAAAATATTTTTTGAATATTTAATTTAAATATCCTTTTAAGTTTTGAATTTTAGATTATAAATTTTAAATTTTACATTTTAAATTACAAATTTCAATTTTTCTTTTTAAATTTTAATTTTAAATTTTCAATTTTAGTTTTTAATTTTTAAAACTCATTATTCATACTTTAATTATACATTTTTAATTTTGATATTTGAAGTTTAGTTTTTAATTTAATTTTTATAACTTAATATTTTAAATTTTTAATTTATAATTTTAAATTTTTAACCTTTTGCTTTTTGCAAAAAAAAAATTTTTAATTTATAATTTTAAATTTTTAACCTTTTGCTTTTTGCAAAAAAAAAATTTAATTTTTATTTTTAATTTTTAATACCTTATTTTTGAAATTTAATTTTTAGTTTTAGATACGTAATTCTCAATTTTAAATATTCTATATTTAAGTTTTATTTTTTAATTTTTAATATAAATTTTTCAATTTTTTCAATTCTTAATATTTTATTTTTAAATTGTAATATTTGAATTTTAGTTTCTAGTTTTTAATTTAATTTTTAAAACTTAATATTTTAAGTTTTTAATTTCTAATTTTAAATTTTTAACTTTTTGCTTTTAAATCTTAAGTTTTAAATTAAAGTTTTTAATTTTAATTTTTAATATCTTATTTTTGAAATTTAATTTTTAATTTCAAATACGTAATTCTTAATTTTAAATATTCTATATTTAAGTTTTATTTTTTATTTTTTAATTTTTAACATAAAATTTTTAATTTTTTCAGTTCTTAATATAATATTTTTAAAATTTAATATGTAATTTTTTATTTATAATTTTAAGCTTTCATATAGAAGTTTTAATTTTTAATTGTTGGTTTTTAATTGTTAAATTTATGTATTTAAGATTAAGTTTTAATTTTAATTTCAATGTTTAAATTCTTAATTATTATTTTTTAATATTTAATTTTCAAATTATAAATTTTCCACATTTAATATAAAATTCAAATTTTTAGTTTTAGTTCTAAATTTTTAATTCACATTTTAAAATTTAGTTTTTCACTTTTATTTATTAATACTTGAATTTTTCTTTGTAGTTCAATTTAAATTATTAATTATTATTTTAATTTCTAAATTTTAATATTTAATGTTTTAATAATTTATCTCTTTCTGCTCAAGTTTTAGGTTTTGTTTCTAACCTTTTATTTAATTTTTAATTTTATTTTTATTTATTAATTTTACTTCTTCATACTATATTAGTTTTTTAATTTCACTTTTTATTAATTATTAATTTCATATTTTTAATACTAAATTTTTAGTTTTCAATTTTATTTACGTATTATAATTTTAATTTAATAATTCTAATTTTAATTTGGGGGTTTCAGTTTTAATTTTTTAATTTTCAACTTTTAGTTTTCCATTTTTAATTTTTGAACTCTAATCCATAATATTTGATATACGTGTATCCCTTTTATACTATATTTTATGATTTTTAATATTAAATTTTTAATTTTTAATTATGTTTTAAGTTTAATTTTTATTTATTAAGAAATACTGGATTTCCGAGTTACATAATTGAGTAAAAATCTAAGACACGTAAGCCTACATAAATCAAAACAGATTTGATCTGAGAACACTAGGCGATGCAGCGCATAGAGAATAGTTTAATATAATTATTAATTATTTTCTCACGTCAATAAATAAAAATCACCATTTAAGCGCCAAAGCGTGAAAGGTATGAAAACTATGCAAAAACAAAAACAACACAGCCAAAGCACATTTAATATCCTATCCTATTAAAATTGCTTTCCACACATTTCCTAAGTTAATTTGGCCCACTTTATATTGCGTCCTTGAACGACATGCTGCATGCGCACATATGTAAGTACTTATGTATATAAATATATGTATATAATAAACCAAAATATGTAGAAATATGCACAAGTTAATATGTATGTATGTATGTATCGTATATGCATTACTCGCAAAGGCAAGACCAATAAGAAAACAAGCGACAAATCCAACTAACTGAAGCGGACACTTGTGGCAAGCATATACCAATATTCAGGCTTATAAGTATACGCATGTGTGTGTGTGTGTAAGTGGTTGTAGTAAAAGCTCGAGTAGAAAATTTTTAACGAACGTAAATTTATGCCAAAAAACAGGCGACAGCCAAACTAAAATGGCAAACTCAGAGGTCATATTATGCAAAGGCATGCACGCAGTTGCATACTCGTACTCGTATTTATGCATAAGTTTGTCTATATGTGTAAATGTATACATGTATGCATGTGCGTGTTTATGGGCATTAGTTGCCTGGAAAGTATGCAAAAGCTTGGATTGTTTGGTTGATGATTTTTCCTGTTGAAAAGAAATGTGACGCATATATGTATGCCCACGAATTTTGCACCAGTTTCAAGAGACACAACTCGAAATTTTTAAATTTTCATAAAACGAAAAGGAAGAATTATTTAGAAAATCGTATAAGAGGGTATTAGGTAGATGGTAAGAAATTTACCAAAAAAAAAAAAATAATAATAATAATAATAATTTAATGAATTTTAATGAATTTTTGAGATATGTTTCAAAGTGCTTTTATAGCTTTTGCCTGAAAATTTATTAGTAAGAAACTTCAATTTAGGTGAGGAAATCAAAAAAAAAAAAAAATAAAAAAAAAACGTTTATATTTGCAGAGTGTTACTAAGAGTTTTGCGCTTTCGGAACTAGATATTTCCATATATGTATATATGTATGTATGGAACTCGGAGGGAGGGAACAGGGATTTTTTACTGTTGGAACAGTAAGTAATTTATTTAGTTAAGTGTACTAAAAATCGGTATGTTGTATGTATGTACCTCCAAATTAGCTCAAAATTAAAAATTTTTGAATTATGCTTTTTTAAAATTTTGCGTATAGTTTTGCAAGTTAGAAATGTGAAGCTTCCATATTTTTACTCAAAATTGTAAATTTTCGAGTTATAAAATTTTTAAAAATTTTGTGAAAAGTTATGCAGCACAGAGTTGTGCAGTTTCCACATTTTTGCTCAAAATTAAAAATTTTCGAGTTAAAATATTTTATAAAAATTTGTGAAAAGTATGCAGCACAGAGTTTTGCAGTTTCCACATTTTTAATCAAAATTGTAAATTTTCGAGTTATAATATTTTTTAAAAATTTTGTGAACAGTTATGACGCACAGAGTTGTACAGCTTCCACATTTTTGCTCAAAATTGTAAATTTTCGAGTTATAATATTTTTCAAAAATTTTGTGAAAAGTTATGCAGCACAGAGTTGTGCATTTTCCACATTTTTACTCAAAATTGTAAATTTTCGAGTTATAATATTTTTCAAAAATTTTGTGAAAAGTTATGCAGCAAATAATTGTGCATTTTCCACATTTTGCTCAAAATTGTAAATTTTCGAGTTATGCTTTTTCAGAGTTTTGCGAAAAGTTATGCAGCACAGGGTTGTACAGCTTCCACATTTTTGCTCGAAATTGTAAATTTTCGAGTTATAATATTTTTTAAAAATTTGTGAAAAGTTATGCAGCACAGAGTTGTGCCGCCTCTACATTTTTGCTCAAAATTGTAAATTTTCGTGTTATGCTTTTTCAGAGTTTTGTAATAAGCTATACAATTTAGTAATGTACTGCCTCTGTGCATCAGCTCAAAATTAAATCTTTTAAAGTTGTGTCTCCTTGGTTGTTGAAAAAATCCGACATTTTAACTAATAATTTGCTAAATATTATATATGAATATTTTAATGCTTTTGTTCGAATATATAATTCCTCAAGTGTCTAAGTGATTTTTTGACATTGTAGAAAATAGCATATGATAATTCAAAGCTAATGTGCGAATTCCAGTTAAAATTTCAAAATTCATATATATGGAGTTATGTCTGTTTTGATGAAATTTCTAATTTGAAAAGTCCCATTTAAAGGAAAATGAATCCTTCACATACATATGTATATGCAAGTGTACATGTAAGTTAGAATGGCATATATCCTTCCATAGTTATACATATGTACATATATGTACGTGACATCTATCTCTAGCTGCATTTGTACGTACTCGTATGTATATGTATTGTATATATAAATAAATGTGCTTATATTTTCATTTAAATGCACACAATTGACATGTGAACGCCACACGACTTGTCGTCGACGTGAAAGTGTGATAAAAATCATCCTATGAATTGACTGTCCCTTCATGGGCACTTTTTACTTCTCATTCTCCGCCTCCTTCTCTCCGCTCTCCAACACTGTGGCGCATAACTAAAACTATTAACTATGAGTACAACTAGTACGCCGCATTATGAAATGTGCCCAACCACAAAATGAATGTGAATTTGAATAATAACAGACACACACATGTACACATACACACACTCACACATGTGTACAAGCATATGTTTCGTCGTTCGTTAGTCACCAAAGGCACTCATTGTTCGGTTGTGTTGACAGGCATTTGCATTCCTGTTGCCGGCAATTATCCATCAAAAGAAAAGCAAAGAAAAGGCAGCTAAATATGTATGAGTATGTTGATGACAAATATTAAAACAAAAAAAAATATTCAAAAAAATGTGAAAAGAGTAAGAGGAAAGCAGAACACATTGGCAAAGAGAAATATGTTTATGTAAATATGAGTACAATTTATACACGCTGACCATCCCTACTAAGTACACGGTAGGTCGCTTCATGGTTACTCAACGCTAAAATTGTAACCCAATCTATTACAATATATTCTGAGAGCCAGCCTGCGGTCAAAGGTGCTGAGAAATCTTTAACAAACTCTTGACCCTTTGTGAAACGACTGTGTTTCGGGACACTGGTCATGAAGAGATCACAGGGAACTGCTGGCACCTAACATGATCACACTTCTTTGTCTTTATAGCCTTTATCAGGCGGGTCAAAAACAGACGGCACAGTGAGACTAGTTGTAATGTCTTTGCAGCGGAAAAACCAAAACGAAGTCAAAATAAGTCTTCCCTATTTCTGTTAAGGACCTCTATTAGCATACCAACCGGCGTGCTGCAGGGACATAGAACATCGAAATTAAGAAAAATTAAACAGGGGGTTCCGCAGGGTGGTGTCCTCTCCCCCTTAATCTTTAATTTTTACATATCGAAGCTGCCTCCATCACCAGAAGGAGTTTCCCTAAACTCGTTTGCCGATAATTGCACGATATTGGCGTCTGGCCAGGATATTGATGACCTACACGTATGTTCGAAAGTAAACTGCTACCTTGCCGATCTTTCTCACTTCTTCACTGCAAGACAGTTAAAAATACAACCGACTAAATCCTCGGCTACCCTCTTCACCAGCTGGACGAAGTAGTGCATGCTTGAATTAGATGTGGAGGTCGATGACGTAAAAATTCCGACTATAAACAACCCAAAAAAATTGGGAGTCACATTCGATAGCCTGCACTTCTTCACTCGGCATACGACCGTAATTGTCGCAAAACTTCAGAGCCGCAACAAAATACTCAAAGCGCTAGCCGGCAGCACATGGGGTAAAGACAAAGAAATCTTGTTGGCAACCTACAAAGCAATTGGCCGGCCGGCCGATCTGTGCCCCTGGGACGCACGAGACGCAGCTGAAGAAGTTACAGGCCTGTAAAAACACTGCCCTTAATACCGCGACAGGAAGCCTCCTGATGCCGCCGGAGCATCATTTGCACAGCGAAGCATCTATGCTACGAGTTAAGGAGCATAATGCTTTGCTGTTCAAGCAGTTCCCCACGGTAGCATCCCAATAGGCACCTTATTGAAGCCGAACCTACACCTAGGCACATCAGAAAGGTAGTACTTTATATGAGGAGCAACATCCAGGACAGGCCGGCGTACAGACAAGCACTGAACGCCAATCACCAAGAGTCAGTCAACATCTGTAAAGACTCCCTTCCCGTGAATGGCGTGCTCGGAGTTAAACCACCACCTATAGCCACCTATAGCAGACAACGAGCTCGAGCTGCCTGGAGAGTTAAACCACCACTTATAGCCACCTATAGCAGACAACGAGCTCGAGCTGCCTCGAGAGACCCGCATGACCCTGGTACAACTTAGGTCTGGATATTGTAGCAGGTTAAATTCCTACTTATCCAGACTCGACCCAGCGTACCCAACGTATGCCCTGCTTGTGGAGAGTCTCCGCAGGACACTAGCCACCGCTTCATATGCCCCCTTAAATCGACTCATCTAACCCCCCTCTCCCTTTGGTCCAATCCCGTCGAAACAGCACGTTTCCTGGACCTCCTTTTAGATGACCACGGCGACTTAGACTAACAAAGCCTGCCCTAAGCGGGGTTAGCCAGTCGCTACTACAACAACAACAAAAACATAAAGTAAATAAAAACTATCAGTCGTTCGGAGGCGGCTTAGTATATGGTAAACCACCATTTTTTGGAAAAACATCAAGCGCCACATCACAAATTGGAGAAGGAGCTCGGCCGAAAATCACTACAGCCGTTACAAAGCACCAATAGCATATATACATACATTTTTAAATTTTTACTTACCCTACGCCGCACATACCTCTTTTACAGCGTTTACTACATCAGTATGGCATATAAAGCACTGCCTCCGCCCAACTGTTTGGCTTGGATTAAAAGTCAAATACAAAAAAAAAAAAGTATGAAAAAAACTTCTGCTTTCAGTGATTTCTGCTGATGTCAACCGTCATTGTTGACAACAGAAAAACATGTCAAGCGACAGCAGCTGTGTAGGCGGCAGTATGCCAAAACAAAGGCTGAATATACGAGTATGTATGTTTGTAGCCTCCAAGTAAAGCAATCTAACATTTTTGCACACATACTGGTATGTATGTATGTATGTGAAAGTGCAAGGGAAAAAATCAAAACAATGACAATGCCACTTACAATTGCTACTTGGCACTGAGGCTCATTTCAATCGCGCCAAAACAGTTGTGGCATGCCACATACATGTTATAGAAAATGTGTGAGAATGTGAGTATGTAAAAAAGTACATACATATGTATATACTCATATTATGTTCAACATTGTTAAGGTGCAGAGTGTTTAATGAATTGTTTGAGTCACTTAATAGTACAAAACTATGTAACAATTCAATTTAGTGACAAAGTTGACAAAGTTGAAAGGTCAACAAAATTTTCGAAGAAAAATCAAGCAAACAAAGCAAAAAAAAATTGCTAGAAATCTTTACATATTGAAAAACTATTGCTAAATGCATTTTTTATTTAGTTTTTGCATTTAGCTTTTTATTTGAATTTCTCTACATTTTTTTGCGCCAATAAATTTAACAATAAAAACTTGCAAAAAAAAAAATACAAATAAAAATAGAAATACCCAAATGGCAGTAAATTGCTTTGACCAGTGTTCAGTGTGCAATCAAATCGTTGCATAATAATAAATTTTGCTGAGCTCAGCCAATGAAGCAACTAAGTATTGGTTACAACAAAACGAAATTGCTTGCTATTTGACATCTTGCCACAGATTAGAGCGCAAATCAGCGCTATTTCTATGCGGTGGATCGTAAATTGAACAATTGACCAAATTCGAATTGCTGAACAATGGTGAATTTCTATTTTATTTACTATTCTATATACATATTCATATTATGTAATTGTTATTGACTTTTTATTTTATTTTTTTTTCAAATGTAAAATTGAATTGTCCAAAAGAGGTTTTGTTGCGCCAAAAAATACAAAAATAAAAAGTAAAAAAAAAGAGCTGGAAAAATACACTTGGAAAAAGCACTTTGATTTTTTTTCGCTGAGTAGTCTATACATATATTTTAGGGTTTTCTGAAATTTTAGTAACTTCTTTAAATTTTATTTATTTTTTGACTACAAAGAGCACAAAGTTTTTATCTCCAATATTTATACTTTTTCATAAAATTATTTCGACCTTATACATATGGAAATTAAAATTTGCATTTTAGGAAATTTCCAAAAATGTCCTTTTAATTTTTGAAAAATAATTTTATTTAAAAATTAATATTTTTTTGACGCTTTCCCAATGTTGGCAGCGAATTTCGGTTGGTTTCTGAAATTTAAAAAAGAAAACCCATATGATTTGCTGCCTACAATTAGGCACTTATCATATATCAGCGAAGACACATACCTAAAAAATAAAAAAAAAGAAGTGAACAGGTTTTTGGAGAGCAAGTTAGCAATAAGTTTAGTAAATATAGCTTCAAGAAAGGGATATTTAAAAAAAAATCCAGTTCGCTAAAATTTAATGTAAGAAATTTAAATCAAAATATATTTGATCCACTAGAACTGCATGCTTTTGCGTAATAAAATACTCAATAAAAGTTTTCAAAGTGATAGTTAAACCAATTTTATGACTTATTGAACACGTTATTCTAAAAGTTGTTTAAAATAAGCAATAAAAGTTATTTTGAAAATTTCCAAAAATGCCTTTTTAATTTTTAAAAAATAATTTTATTTAAAAATTAATATTTTTTTGATGCTTTCTCAATAATGGCAATGAAATTCGTTGGTTTCTGAAAATTAAAAAAGGTTTGCTGCCTACAATTAGGCACTTATCATGTATCAGCGAAGACACATACCTAAAAAATTAAAAAAAAAAGAAGTGAACAGATTTTTGGAGAGCAATTCAGCAATAAGTTAAAAAAAAGGTTCAGTTTGCTTAAAATTAAAGTGCCGAAAATAAATTTGAGCCACTAGAAGTGCGTGGTTTTGAGGTATAAAATTTTCACTAAAAGTTTTTAAAGTGATGCCTATTCGAAATTTATAACTTAGAGCACACAATATTCTGAAAGTTTTTTAAAATAAACAATAGCAGCTACTTTTGCTTGGTTTTAAAGTTTTCTTACGCTAGTTTCATCCAACATATTATAAACAAAGTAGATTTTATTATTTTAAAAATAATAATTGAATACACCTTAAAAGTAGGCAACGGTTGGTATGTAAAACTATAAAATAATCGGCATAATTTGCTGCCTACAATAAGGCGTTTTTTCATGTTTCAGCAAAGACGCAAACCTAATAAGTAATTAAAAAAAGGTAGTCAACATTTTTTTGAACAATGTAACAATTTTAATAGATTTAACTGAAGAAAGAGTTTACTAAAAATGGATTGATTTAACTTAAATTTAATTTGGCTTGGCAACTTAGGGATATGAGGCACACCAGTTCTCAGCAAGGAGCAAAGCAAAGTAAGGTAAAGCTAACTTAGGTTATACAACGCAATGCTCTAAACGTTTGTAAAATAAACTAGAACATGAAGTCTACTTTCATTGAGTTTTTCAGTTTTCTCAGGTTCTTCCTAAATCTTTTCAATGATTTTTCTTCTGGTTTGGAAATATAATAAAAATAATCAGAATAAGTTGTTGCCTGCATTTAGGCTCTACTCTCGCTTTTTAGCGCAGACACGTACCTAAAAGTTTTATGAAAAAAAACAAGAATTATGTGAGAACAGTTTCTGAGGAAGCAAATTCACTGTAATAACAAAAATATTAGCACTTGGAAAACTTAAAAAAAAATTTTATTATTATTTCAGTTCCACAAAACTATTAATAAAAATTTTCTGAAAGCTTTTTGAAGATACTTCGAATGTGAAAGCTCTTCTCGATTGAATTCAAGCTGTTCTAATGTATAAGAAAAAAACTTTTTAATATTTTTCGAAGTAATAATTTTTAAAAATATTTTCGAAAAAATGAATTTGTTTGCCAAAATTAAAAAAAAATTTATATATATTTAAATTTACATTACCTATCACGTAGAAGAGGGGGCGATCCAGTTGATAAATTTTCACCGCTTAATGGTTGCTCCTGACGCGGTCGCAGAACCGGTGTTAGGCCCCATCGTTCGATGAAATCTATGCGGGAAATGGTTGATGATGAACAAGTTTGTGGAATTGGTTGAAGTTTCGCCAATTTTTCGTATTTCACTTTAGTTTATACCGCACTACGCTTCTGCATAAATATATATACAAAAACACATACACTACGGGAATGACTTGAAGATATGTGAGTTACGCGTATAAAAGGTAGCTTTCACACCGTGTATTTATGTAAATACATATGGTAGTGTAAATACACACTGAAAAAGCGAGCGCACACGGAAATGTATTGAGAGCTTTCACTTATACCAAAGAAAAAAAGGAAAGCTCAACAAAAGATGTGTTGAAATAACAAGAAGCGCACTTGTTGAGCGTAGACACGATGAACGTTGGCATACAAATTTTGTTAAAGTATTTTGCTTATAAAAAATTTTGAGCTTTTCTTTTAACTTTTTTTTTGTTGTGGCTTCAAACTTTTTTTGTTTCTTTTTTTTGTTTGGAAAGTGAGTATTATGCAGGTGGTTGTATGTATGTATTAGTTGTAGGTAGCAGCAGTAGTAGAGGTAGGTTAGGTAGCAGTAGCTGTAATTGTAGTTGTAGTTGCAGTTGCAGTTGCAGTTGCAGTTGAGAAGCTGTAGTCACGGTGCTACGAAGTAGTGCTACGCTGGAGTAGTAGTAATAGTAGTAGTAGTAGTTGTAGTAGTTAGCAGTATAGTAGTAGAAATGAGCGCACCTGTTGTTGCCAAATTTTTCGTGGACTTTTACCCTTTTTCAATTTTATATGCTAAACTTATTCTCTCCAAAAATTTGCCCTTATTTGCCTTTAAGCTGTTAAGCGTTTTATTATCTGCCCCGCATTTCGACTTTATTTTGATTTTTCGATTTTGGCATTATCTATAAAAGCTTCATTTTGGTTTTGTTTATGTTTTGTTTTTTGTTTTTTTGTGTGTGTTTATTTGGCTTGCTAGTTGTTGTTGTTGCTAGTCAAAAATTTGTTTACAAATTATTGCTAATATTGCATTTGTTGTTATTTTCCTCGGTTTACTTTCTTTTCGATTTCGAATTGTTTCTGTTGCTACATGCCTTATTTTTAGTGCAATTATTTTTGTTTTTGTTTTTGTTGTTGCTGTTGTTGTTAGTCGCATACAAGTGGCATGAATGCAGCTGTTTTCATCTTCTTTGGCAGTTCTGTTGCATTTTTTGTTGATTTTTTCTCTTGAATTTGATCTTTATTTGGCGTTTGTGAATATTTTGTTTGTGTTGAAATAATTAACGAAAATATATATGTATATATATTTTTTTTTTTGTTAAGCTGTTGAACTTCTGGCGGTTATTTATTCAACAAAATTTGCTTTCATTTTAAATAAACAATTTTT